>CAWUFW010016075.1:0-327966 GCA_963921515.1 Calotriton arnoldi
AGGGCTACTAGCCAATGGGCTAGCGACCGCAAAGGACCCTTGTGACGCCGCACGTGGAGCTGGCTTACAGGACACTCGTGGAGTGGGGGCCAGTGATCTTCGGTGCAGGTGGTGCTGGAGGCTAGGGCTACTCGGAGCCCAAAGCACGACTTCTTGGAAGACCCAGAAGATGGTGCACTTGCAAATGTGCTTGGTGTCCAGGGGTCACGGTCTCAAGTTACCCACGATAGCCACGGGCCTCAGCTTTGCTGGGGACTCAGGGTAGCCTCGGGGAAGTCTGAGAATCCACCTCTGGTGATGCGATGACTTCGGCGTCCGACGGGAGCTTCAGTAATGCGAACCAGACAGATGCTTCTTTGGTGCCTGCCAAGCAGGGGAGTCACTCCTTGACCCCAAGGGAGATTCTTCAGTCCTCTAATCTTGTCGTAGAGCGTCGAAGGTCCAGGATTCAGTGTCAGAGTTTCATCCAGGTATAATCTAAAGTCCTAAGGACTGGGTTCCTACCTTTATTCTAAAAATAGGGGTTGGACTACTCTGTGGCCCCACCTATGGGTGGGTCAGGGCAGAGGGGTGGCTACACCCCTTTCCCTTTGTCCAGTTCGCGCCAAAGCAGGGGCTGCAAGCCCCTGATCCGGTTTGAACTGGGGTATGCACGGGGACACCAAATGTGCCCCCAGTGCAGGACTTCAAAGCACACAGATGGTGCTCCCGCCCAGCCCCAATACACATTATCCTGTCTGGGGAGGTGGTCACACCTCCCTGGGACAGGAAACCTATTGTCCAGGCCTCCCCTGCCGGAGTTTCGTCCAGCAGCAGGAGGCCAGACTCGTGTCTGTGGCAGCAGCATCCATTTTGTGATGCCAGGGCTTTGGAGAGAAGTTACCGGGTTAGTCAGGGTTAACATGTCTTTCCCTTTTAGAAGGGTGGAATGCTACCCCGCCGCCAGAATTGGTGGGGGTAGTATTCCAAGATGTTTGACACCAAACACGACATGTTTAGGTGCAGCCATTCCAAAGTTAGCATTTTACCGCGAGGATATAATGCGCTTAAGAGTATATGGTCAGGCTGCACTACAAACAGCATCAGAGATGGTCTCCGAACGCTGCAGAGGGGCCCTGCTCATGCAGGGGCACCCTCTCACATAGGAACCATGCACTCTGCCTTTAGGATTGATAAGGCCTGCCTTAGGAGTGACTTATAGGTTTATATGTGTGTATGTATTTCGTGACATAGGTAACCTATATCACAGTAAGGGGTGCATGCACCACCTTACCCAGGCGGCAGTAGCAGACCTGTGGTGTCAGTTTGGATGGCCTTCCATGGGTGGCATAATACATGCTGCAGCCCCTGGCAGGCCTCTGAGGTACCTATGCCCTTGGTACATAGTATACCATATACTAGGGACTTATAAGGGCACTCCAGATCCCAATCAGTGATGTGCCTAAGGCACATGGAAACCATTTTAGAGAGGAAGCAGCTAGGCTGGGGTTCTGATTAGCAGGGCCCCAGCCAGACTAATGTCGAAAAACAGTGAAGCATCAGCAAAAAGTGGGGGTACCCATGTGAAGCAGATCCTACTCTCCTACACAACCCCCAAACGTAGGGACATTAAACTAACCTTGCCCAGTTAAGTCTTCATGTTCTAAGTGGAAATACCTAGAGAGTCCATCTGCATTTGCATGGTTACTCCCAGGCCTATGTTCCACTGTAAAGTCCATCCCCTGTAGGGAAATGGACCACCTAAGCAGTTTGGGGTTTTCACCCTTCATTTGTTTTAGCCATAAGAGGGGCTTATGGTCTGTCTGAACCAGGAAGTGTGTACCAAACAAGTATGGCCTCAACTTCTTCAGAGCCCAGACCACAGCAAAGGCCTCCCTCTCTATGGCTGACCAACGTATCTCTCTAGGGGTCAGCCTTCTGCTAATAAAAGCTACTGGCTGATCCTGACCTTCTTTATTCAATTGTGACAGCACAGCCCCTACCCCCAACTCAGATGCATCTGTTTGAACAATGAACTTCTTGGAGTAATCAGGACTCTGCAGAATTGGAGCAGTGCACATGGCCTGCTTGAGGTCATCAAATGCCTTTTGACAGCTAACTGTCCACTGAACCTTTTTGGGCATTTTCTTAGAAGTTAAGTCATTCAAGGGTGTCACTATTGATCCATACCCCTTGACAAATCTCCTATAGTACCCAGTCAGGCCTAAGAAGGCTCTCACCTGAGTCTGGGTAGTGGGAGCAGTCCAGTCCATGATGGTCTGGATCTTGCTCTGCAAAGGTTGAACCTGGCCTCCACCCACAAGGTGGCCCAGGTACACAACCTGACTCTGCCCTATCTGGCACTTAGTGGCCTTGATAGTCAGGCCTGCCTTTTGCAGGGCCTGTAAAACATTCCTGAGGTGGACCAGGTGATCCTCCCAGGTGGAGCTAAAGACAGCAATATCATCTAGATAAGCTGCACTATAGGCTTCCAGTCCTGTGAGAACTGTGTTCACCAACCTCTGGAAAGTGGCAGGTGCATTCTTCAGACCAAAGGGCATTACCACAAATTGATAATGCCCACTAGGGGTTGAGAATGCTGTCTTGGGCTTTGCAGTATCAGCTAGTCTGATCTGCCAGTAGCCAGCTGTTAGGTCAAATGTGCTGAGATATTTGGCAGAGGCCAAAGTATCTATGAGCTCATCTGCCCTGGGTATTGGATGGGCATCAGTCCTAGTGACTGCATTGAGACCCCTGTAGTCTACACAAAACCTCATCTCTCTTTTTCCACCACTGGTGTGAGGTTTCGGTACTAGGACTACTGGACTAGCCCAAGGGCTATCTGAGGGCTCAATTACTCCCAATTCCAACATTTTCTGGACTTCAGTCCTGATACAGTCCCTGACATGGTCAGGTTGCCTATAAATCTTGTTTTTAATAGGCAGACTGTCCCCAGTGTCCACTTCATGAGTGCACCAGGTGGTCTGACTGGGTGTCAGTGAAAACATATGTCGAAACTGATTGAGGACTTGCCTGCAATCAGTTTGTTGCTGGGTAGTGAGGCTGCCTGCTAAGGCTACACCATCAACTGACCCATCATCAGGGTTCTGTGAGAGCAGGTCAGGGAGTGGGTCACTCTCTTCCTCCTGCCCTTCATCAGTAGCCATGAGCAAGCCCATGTCTGCCCTGTCCACATATGGTTTTAACCTGTTGACATGGAGAACCCTGTGGGGACTCCTGGGTGTTCCTAGGTCTACTAAATAAGTGACCTCACCCTTCTGCTCAACAATAGTGTGGGGTCCACTCCATTTGTCTTGGAGAGCTGCTGGGGCCACTGGCTCCAGCACCCACACCTTCTGTCCTGGCTGGTAAACAGTCAGAACAGCCTTTTGGTCATGCCAGGCCTTCTGAAGTTCCTGGCTAGCCTCAAGGTTTTTGTTTGCCTTTTTCATGTACTCAGCCATCCTGGAGCGGAGACCAAGTACATAGTCCACTATATCTTGCTTTGGGGGCTTGAGAGGTAACTCCCATCCTTCCTTCACCAAGCACAGTGGACCCCTCACAGGGTGGCCAAACAGAAGTTCAAAAGGGCTGTAACCAACCCCCTTCTGAGGCACCTCCCTATATGCGAATAAAAGGCAGGGCAAGAGTATGTCCCATCTACGCCTAAGCTTTTCTGGGAGCCCTTTAATCATGCCCTTCAAGGTTTTGTTGAATCTCTCAACTAAACCATTGCATTGTGGGTGATAGGGTGTGGTGAACTTATAAGTCACTCCACACTCCTTCCACATTGCTTTTAAGTACCCAGACATGAAGTTAGCACCCCTGTCTGATACTACCTCCTTAGGAAAGCCCACTCTTGAGAAGATTCCCAGGAGGGCCCTTGCCACCACAGGTGCTGTAGTGGTCCTGAGGGGAATAGCTTCTGGGTACCTGGTGGCATGATCCACTACCACCAGGATAAACCTGTGCCCAGAGGCTGTTTGGGGATCCATGGGACCAACAATGTCAATCCCTACCCTTTCAAAGGGCACCCCCACCACAGGTAGTGGTATCAGGGGGCCTTTGTAGTGCCACCTGCCTTGCCACTGGCTTGGCAGGTTACACAGGAGCGACAAAACTCCTTACTGTCTTCAGACATGTGGGGCCAGTGAAAGTGAGGGACAATTCTGTCCCAAGTCTTGTTCTGGCCCAGGTGACCTGCTAAGGGAATATCATGGGCTAGGGTCAATAGGAAGCCCCTGAACTTCAAAGGTATTACCAACCTCCTGGTAGCACCAGGCTTGGGGTCTCTACTCTCTGAGTACAGGAGTCCATCATCCCAATACACTGTATGGGGACCACTAGCTTTCCCAGCAGCCTCAGCAGCAGCTTGCTGTCTGAGGGGTTCAAGGGAGGGGCAGCTCTGCTGCTCCTGGCTCAGATCTGCCCTAGAAGGTCCCCCTGTCCCCAAGAACTCAACCTGGTCAGGTTCCAGTTCCTCTGGGACAGTTCCTTCTTCAGGGCTGAGATCATCCCCCTCAAGGGACTGATCTTCCTCCTGAGCCAAGGGGGAAGGCACTGCCTTAACCCTACTACTCCTCCTCTTGGAAGGCACTTGGTCCATTCTTCCAGAATCCAAGGCCTGTTCAGTGCTAGACATTTTGGCTTGTGACCTGGTCACAGCAAACACATCTGCAGGGATCCCCAGCATTTCTGCATGGGTACTGAGCTCCACTTCTGCCCAAGCAGAAGTCTCTAAGTCATTGCCAAGCAAGCATTCGACTGGTAGGTTTGCACTTACCACAACCTTCTTAAGGCCAGTTACCCCTCCCCAGGAGAAGTTAACAACTGCCAGAGTATGGTCTGTTCTGACATTGCTAGCATTGGTCACTTGGTACATCTCACCAAGCATAACTTGCCCAGGCAGCACAAGGTCTTGTGTCACCATTGTGACACTTGCCCCTGTGTCCCTAAATGCCAAAGCCTCTCGTCCATTGATTAAAGGCTGTTGTCTGTACTTGCCCAGATTACTGGGGCTCACAGTGGAGGTCACATCCATGCCTCCATCACAGACTAACACAGCCTGAGTCAGTTCCCTGACTAAGTCAGAGCCCAACTCAGTTCCCAGGGTGAACCCTACTAAACCCTTGGCTGGAGCACTCCCACCAACTGTACTAGGGGGAACAGGTGCCTTAGGGGCATTGGTGGGTGCTGGACTGGAGTCTTTGGACTTGGTGCAATCACTGGTCCAGTGGGTCTTTTGCTTACAGACCTTGCACCATGGTTTTCTTTGGCCTTTACCTTTGGTAGACTGGGAATCCCCACCAGAAGAAGATTTTTGGGGGCCTGATGAAGACTTTTGATCTTTACCCTTCTCCCCACCCTTGTCAGAGTTCTTAGCATCTTGCTTCTTGGTTTTCCCACCTTGGTTCTGTACCTTCTGCTTCACCCTGGTCCTGACCCATTTGTCTGCCTTCTTTCCCAATTCTTGGGGAGAGGTCAGATCAGAGTCTACCAGGTATTGATGCAACAGCTGATTTTGACAGTTATTAAGAATCTGCTCCCTCATTATCAGATTATACAATCCTGGGAAGTCACACACCTTACTGCCCATCAACCAGCCTTCCAGAGCCTTGGCAGAACAATCCACATAGTCTACCCAGTCTTGAGTCTGTGCTTTTTGGGTGTCTCTGAACTTCAACCTGTACTGTTCAGTGGTTAGGCCAAACCCATCAATAAGAGCACTCTTCAAGACCTTGTAATTATCAGCATCCTCCTCTCTAACAGTGAGGAGCTTGTCTCTACCTTTGTCAGCAAAGGAGAGCCACAAGATTGCTGCCCACTGCTCCTGAGGGACCTTCTGTACTTTACAGGCCCTCTCTAAAGCAGTTATCCATTTGTGGATATCATCCCCACTCTGGTAGAGAGGGACAATCTTGCTCAGGTTCCTATGGTCATAGGACCTTTCCCTATCTCTAGGGACATGGCTGCCACCATGGGACTCTAGTCCCAACTTTTTTCTCTCTCTAAGGAGATCTAGGGATTCTCTATCTAAAGCTAATTGCTTTTTTCTGAGTTCTAGCTGAGTTTCCTCATACTGGACTAGCCTCTTTCTTCTCTCATGAGAGGATTCTCTCCTATGAGATGAGACAGAGCTCCCTATAGAGGTGCCAGAGTGGTTAGACTCCTGAGAAGGAGACCTAGACCTTCTGGGCACACTCTTAATCCTTCCTGGGGGACAAAGAGGGCATCATTTTGATCATCCTCATCATCATCCACAGGAGGGATTGGGTTTTCCAGGTCAGGGTCATTGTCACCCTCCTGGCCAGTTTCAGAGGGGGGCTGGGGGTATTGGTACCCCTGGCCTCCTCCTCTTCTTCTGCCCCACCCTCAGCTCCTACCCCTTCAGTCCCTACAGGCTTACTAAGGTCATAAGCCACCAACAACTCCTTGAGGTGTTGGGTGGTGGGGCTTTGGCCTGTCCTTATTTTTCTCAAGTTGCATAAAGCTCTCAATTCCAAGAATGGGAGTGTATCATACTTGGAGGGTGGAAGCTCAATGGCTTCCTGCAAGGATTCTTTGGATCCTGCCCTTAAAGACATTACTAGTGTGGTGTGGTGTATGCACTACCTACTCTAGTGTGGCCTACTAAACTCTCTTGAGTTGTAGAAAGGGTTGTGCTATCCCTTAACACACAACTCTAAGTTCAGTAGAACTTACTGTTATTCTAAGCTTAAATTATATGTACCTTAGGTACCTTTAGTGGTTTTCAGTTGATCAATTCAATTGAGATTATCTGGTAAAACAATAGCAAGCTGGAATCCCACACGCTGCACACCAATGTGAGAAGTTGGCCTGGCATATGCTGTCCACTAATTGTAGTGGGCACCTTGCACCAGTCCAAATCGACTCTTATGGTAGGTAGGTTAAAGACAACCTTATTGAAAGCTATCCTAGTGGTAGCTATGGAGAGCAGCCTTCAGGCTAAGTCTTGAAGGAATGTAAAGCAGCTTGTTTTACCAGTCTATAATCTCTTGAGTGACCAAATGAAAGAGCACCACACCAAGTATATATTCAAAATATATGTATTTATTACTAAACACACCCCTCTAGTCTCTTTATGAGGCTAGAGTTCGAAGTACATAGGTTATAAGATCTTAAATCACAATAATAGCACAAATACACGTTTGGGCCCTAGGGGCGTACCAAACCATATACCAATAAAGTGGTATGCGAACCACGACTGAACTAGACACTAGGCCTAGAGCCTCTAGAAGTGCTTGGACCACAAGGAACCACCCAAGGTAGTGACACAGGGGACCCACGGGAGACGCGTGCAGTGTAAATACACAACCGCGATACGCCGTTAACTTCTATGGAGAAAGTCGGGATCGGGAAAATAGAGGAAAGGGACACTTAAAAGAGGACTAGGACAAAACCCTTTGAGATCTAGGACTTTGAAGAGTCTCTACCCACGGGAGCACCGGAGTACTCGTGTTACCTCACCCAGGGAAGCCGGGTGCATAGGTGCCTTTCGGGGTCGGGTTTCGTCGTCGATTCGAATGGCGATCTGCTGCAAAGTGCTGCTGGCGGCCAAGAGAAAAGTGTCCGGGTGGATCCAAGAGTGGATCGGAGTTCTGGTGAACCTGAAAGCAGAGGGGACAGAGTCTGGGTCACTAGCCAGTGACCAGGAAGGCGATGGACAGATGCCCACCGATGTCGAGTGCTTCAGATGCGTTGACGGTCATCTTGACTCTTCAGCCACGAGGTCCGGGAGGCGTTGTCGGCAACCAGGAGCAGGATTCTGGCTGGTGCTCGATGTCTGTCGAGTGCTGAGATGTTGGCGACCGGATTGGACCCAACAAGCCTTGGCAACGGCAAGTTTCAAGTAAGATGAAGATCGTCGATGGTGCAGACCTGCAAGGTCTGTGGAACTCACCCTGCGAGGGTCAGTGAGGGCAGTCCTGGAGCAACCAGGATGCCAAGTAAGAAAAGGATTGGCCTTCATTAAGGGCTACTAGCCAACGGGCTAGCGACCGCGAAGGAGCCTCGTGACGCCGCACGTGGAGCTGGCTTACAGGACACTCGTGGAGTGGGGGCCAGTGATCTTCGGTGCAGGTGGTGCTGGAGGCTAGGGCTACTCGGAGCCCAAAGCACGACTTCTTGGGAGACCCAGAAGATGGTGCACTTGCAAATGTGCTCGGTGTCCAGGGGTCACGGTCTCAAGTTACCCACGATAGCCACGGGCCTCAGCTTTGCTGGGGACTCAGGGTAGCCTCGAGGAAGTCTGAGAATCCACCTCTGGTGATGCGATGACTTCGGTGTCCGACGGGAGCTTCAGTAATGCGAACCGGACAGATGCTTCTTTGGTGCCTGCCAAGCAGGGGAGTCACTCCTTGACCCCAAGGGAGATTCTTCAGTCCTCTAATCTTGTCGTAGAGCGTCGAAGGTCCAGGATTCAGTGTCAGAGTTTCGTCCAGGTATAATCTAAAGTCCTAAGGACTGGGTTCCTACCTTTATTCTAAAAATAGGGGTTGGACTACTCTGTGGCCCCACCTATGGGTGGGTCAGGGCAGAGGGGTGGCTACACCCCTTTCCCTTTGTCCAGTTCGCGCCAAAGCAGGGGCTGCAAGCCCCTGATCCGGTTTGAACTGGGGTATGCACTGGGGACACCAAATGTGCCCCCAGTGCAGGACTTCAAAGCACACAGATGGTGCTCCCGCCCAGCCCCAATACACATTATCCTGTCTGGGGAGGTGGTCACACCTCCCTGGGACAGGAAACCTATTGTCCAGGCCTCCCCTGCCGGAGTTTCGTCCAGCAGCAGGAGGCCAGACTCGTGTCTGTGGCAGCAGCATCCATTTTGTGATGCCAGGGCTTTGGAGAGAAGTTACCGGGTTAGTCAGGGTTAACATGTCTTTCCCTTTTAGAAGGGTGGAATGCTACCCCCGCCGCCAGAATTGGTGGGGGGGTAGTATTCCAAGATGTTTGACACCAAACACGACATGTTTAGGTGCAGCCATTCCAAAGTTAGCATTTTACCGCGAGGATATAATGCGCTTAAGAGTATATGGTCAGGCTGCACTACAAACAGCATCAGAGATGGTCTCCGAACGCTGCAGAGGGGCCCTGCTCATGCAGGGGCACCCTCTCACATAGGAACCATGCACTCTGCCTTTAGGATTGATAAGGCCTGCCTTAGGAGTGACTTATAGGTTTATATGTGTGTATGTATTTCGTGACATAGGTAACCTATATCACAGTAAGGGGTGCATGCACCACCTTACCCAGGCGGCAGTAGCAGACCTGTGGTGTCAGTTTGGATGGCCTTCCATGGGTGGCATAATACATGCTGCAGCCCCTGGCAGGCCTCTGAGGTACCTATGCCCTTGGTACATAGTATACCATATACTAGGGACTTATAAGGGCACTCCAGATCCCAATCAGTGATGTGCCTAAGGCACATGGAAACCATTTTAGAGAGGAAGCAGCTAGGCTGGGGTTCTGATTAGCAGGGCCCCAGCCAGACTAATGTCGAAAAACAGTGAAGCATCAGCAAAAAGTGGGGGTACCCATGTGAAGCAGATCCTACTCTCCTACAATAAGTGATGTCATTTGAGATGTCATCAGCAGTGCATTATGGGGTGCGAGTTATAGTTAGCTGAACTAACTATAACGGGGGAATTTCACGGGTTTTGTACGAGTGCAATGTCCAACTAACTATAACTGTCCCTAAAACCTATGGTTTTTTCAGTGAATATATATATATATATTTTTTTGTGTGTGTACATTTTTATATAATTTTAAAATTATACAATAAATTAATATTAATAGTTTATTAATTGTTTTAAAGCAAATATATATATATATATATATATATATATATATATATTTAAATAATTATGTAAGTGTGTTTAACTTTTATTATTTAACATATTTAATATTTATTATTTAGTTTTATATATATGTATAAAAATCGATATTTTGTATAGCTATATTTTTACATTGATATTTGTTTTTCGATATTTTTGTACTTACCTGTTTAAGTATAGGTAGTTGATATTTTGCATTCTATATTTTTTCTTCGATATTTTTGACAACTATATTTTGTCCATCGATATTTTGTCAGTGAACCCCTGAATGACGATATTTTTACATCAATATTTTGGTCATAATATTTTGGTATGGGGATATTTTGGGGGCCGATTCACCCATGAATGTACCTATGTGATATCTAGCACTACGTGGAAAGACCTAGGGGGCTGATTATGATTTTGTCGGTGCTGCGCTGCCTCGCCGCCAACACAGCACTGCCAAAGCCACGCAAGACCGACTGTCTTATTACGAGTTGATCTCGTGTAAGGCAGACGGTCCTTTGCCTTTCCCATGACGGTGCCTGGAAAACAGACACTGCAATGGGAACGGCAAAAAAGTTCCAGCACGGCATGGACTGTGACGTCCATGCTGTGCTGAAACTTTGTAGGAATACAGACAGGAGGCACATGTTGTGCCCCCCTGAGTGTATCCCTGTGACGGGGAGGCATGGGGGCCCTGTAGGGCTCCCTTTGTTCCTGCACCACCAGGCTTTTCATTGCGGGGCTCCCACCATGTAATGCCTGGTGGTGCAGAAACTCGTAATATGCTCAGAGGGACTGCGCCAGTCACGCTGAGCATGTTACATTGTGGTGCAGCTCCGCCACTGCCAGGGGATGACTGTTCCCTGGCGCAGCCGTTGTCCACCGCTGGTACGACTTTGAAAGCTGTAATTCGGCAGGTGGTGGACTGCCACTGCTGCGCCACCGCAAGTGCACTCCTAATCAGCCCCTAGAAACCTTTTTCTCTAGAAACAGAATCAAATACACTCCAGTACCCCTTTTCTTCTTTGGATTCTTAATAATAACTCTTTTCTCCAGTAGCATGTTTATTACATCCAAAAGTGCTCATCGCTTTGAATCTTTCCTTGGGAACTGTGGGGGATGACCCGTGTCTTTGGTGGCCAATTTGAGAAGTCTATAGCATAGCCTCTCCTAACTTTGCTCAAGAACCATTTGCCTGTCACATCCCTCTCCCAAGAGTGAAGAAAGTGTTGAATACTTCCACCAACTGGATCAGTGACAGCTACCCTTTGGTTGTCAGGACTTCTTTTTGGCTGATCTTGACTGTTGGAAAGTATCCCTTTTTTTGGAGAAGACTTTTTAGCCTGGTACTTCCATCTCCTGAATGATGAAGACTTGGAATCCTTCTTGACTTAGTAGAAAAATCCCAAATTTCTGTGTGCCAGGCTTTCCGTTAGCTGGCATAACATGTTCACAATCCATGAAAGTTTTCAGATCATTGCGTCTAATTGGTCACCAAAATGCATGCATCACTCAAACAATATCTTTAGGAGAGCTGATTTTTCCACTGCTTCCACTCTCCACTTTGTCATCCAGAGGTTTTGTCTTGCCGCTATCAGTACACCAGTTGACATTGCTGTGCTTGTGACAATATCAAATGAGATGTCTGCTAATAGCCTAGCTTGCTGTTCCGTTGCAGCTAGTAGCGCAGAACATTCTTGTCCTTCTTGTACAGCTGAAGCCAAAATATCCTTTACCTTTGACTGTGCTGTAGGAAAATAAGTACCAGCTTTCAGAACTAAGTTCCCTGCAGAAAATACTTATTTCAAAGTAGAGTCCACCTGTTTACCAGAAGAATGAGTAGGAGAAAAGTCTTCAGGATAAATTGAGGTTCTGCCATTTAGTGTGGCCAAAATTGCATCAATCCTAATGTTATGAGGAAGACTATTGTTGCCTTCCAACACATAAAATTTTTGCAAAACCCTTGGTATGGATGTCTTATCCAGGTCATTGCATTCCATCCTGTTCATTTCTTTTATCCTGCGGTGAAAGTTCATTGTCCTCAAAGAGGGGTTCACACATTGGGAAATAAGTTCTCATGTCCTACATCCAACTGAAAGGCAAGAAAACTCAAATTTTCTCTGACATGTGACAAAACCTCCCACATTTCCACTCTGCTTACATATTTGCCAAAGGATGTGGATGGTTTATTTCTGACCCAGAAGAATCATGGTCCCTTTTTCTCATTTTGGCTCTTTTGGTTTACCTGCCTTAGCTCTTGAGGCAGCCTCCTTAGTCATGCGCTGTGTCTCATCTTGCACCATGAGAGGTGTCATTAGATTAGTAGGAGGACTTTTGTCCGCTGTCCTTGGATGCCTGGCAGGTATAAGACCTTCATCATCTAAAGAGGAAGAGAGTGTGTGTCTTCTCTCAGAAGCTCATTTTCCTTCCATTGTAACTCTACAACTAAGAATATTAAATATACCAGAAGAGAACGTGGAGTGCCCATTCAGAATAATTCTAGAAAATATTATTTTCCACCAATCAGGGAAGAGAATGGGAAACCAATCCCTAAATATAAATCTGAGAAATCAGCTTTGTGTAAAATACAGATAGAACAATGTGCCCTAAAGGGCAACTCACCTTTTCAACATCCGAATCAGAGAGCTGCTTCTCACACAGCCCACTCTGACTAACCCAGTGCCTACTGCTCCCTTAACCGGGGAGGAGAGCCCCATCCATTTGGGAGCCAGTCGTACTCCATTGCTGTGAGGATTAAAGTATATCATATGGTATGGTTGTGCGACCCTAATGTGTAACATACTCGCAAAACTGTCTTGAGTGCAGTCAGGCTGATTTGTAACCACTTAAGCTCAGCCCTGGGTAGCTGTGGCTTTGAGTAGCAAAGCTTAAACAAAGGAAGTAATGTAAAGCATTTAGAAGCACCAGACAACGAAATAGGAAAGTCACACAACACAAAAGAAATCCAACACCAATTCATAAAAATAGATTATATTCTTATAGATTTTTGGACACCAAGATGAGCAAAATCTACCAAAGCGTTCCGGAGATATAGAATTTTAAGTAAAATGCAAATCTCAGCTTTTTAGGCCAAAGTGCGAATAAGCATTGGTAACCAGAAAGTTTGGAAATTTTTGAAAAGTTTGAAAGAGTTGTGTTCAGCAACTTTGAGCCAAGAGGGGCAACCAATTCTGACAGGGAAAAGGTCAGGGTGAGCAATAAGGAGTATCTGGACAGTAACCTGGTCCCCAAAGCAGTCTAAAGTCCAGATCCTCAGTCCACAGGTAAGGTGCGGCGACTTTGACCACAGAGGTCGGTGTCATTCGAAGTCCTCTTTGAGCAAGTAGAAGGCCAGCTGCAGCTGGCCTGCCGATCTCCGTACACAGCGGGTCCAGCGGTATCCTTTGGTGAAGGATGATGTCTGCTTTTACAACCAATCTGGACTCAGACAATACTCCTGGGTCCAGCAGACTTGGGTGCAACTTTTGGCGATCGAGGATCGGTCTCTTGGGTAGCCTGTCGGCAGTCAGTGGTGATTTAAAAGATGTGGCTACTGACTTGCCAGAATGGGCCAGTTTAGTTTTGATAGCCATGGTGCTGGATCTAGGGGGTCAGCTGACTCTTCCTTGCCATCACATCTTTATTCTGGGGCTCAGTAGTGACTTTTCCATGAGCCAGGAGCCACAGGCACAGTCCTCTCTTTGCTAGCCCAAGGTGCAGCAGATGCAGTCTAAAAGTCAGAACAGCCTCTCTTTGCCAGATCTAGGGGTCAGCAGGGCTGTCCTTCTTCAGTCCTGTCTCCAGTGACCTGAGATTCGGGGTGCCAGGGGTACCATATGTATGTCTTGAAAGTGCCCTGGGTGAATGATGTGGTCAGTAGCCAATGGGATACTAGGATCCCTCTCACCATGTGATGACTTCCGGCTATGTGTGGCATATAGAAATCCCAGACTGCACTTGTCTGCCCACTCTCAAGATGTCTGATTTCTTCCTTGGATGTTAGGTGCTTGAAAGGCCACCCTAGAGGTGTGTCCACCTGTGAGCTACACGTCCACAGGAAAAGTGATTTGGAAACTGGTTTCCTCTCTCTGTTCCCACTGCCAGCTTGTCTACCTGAACAAAGAGTAGCCCTAGATGAATGTGACTGTCATTTGCCCACATAAGGCGGCTTCGCCTTTGAAGCTTGCCTTTTGGTGCAAACACCCTGTGTGGCTTCCTGCAAGAGGTAGGTAACACCTCCCTCTGTAGCAGGCTTCCATTGTTCCTGGAGGGCAGAAGGCCGTCTGGTAGCCAGCAACTGTCCGAGGCCACTGGACAAACTGGGTAACAGAGTGACAACTTTCTAAAAGTTGCCTTTCTTTAAAAGTGACATTAATTTCGACTTGGACATCAATTCAGGTTTAATGGCATGATTAATTTGATACCTTGAAGTATCCATTTTAGTATTGCCATTCAGAAGTGAGTCAGACTGAGAGGTCAGCCTGTGACTGTGAGTTAGTCAGTGATGCTGTTAACTTTTCCACAGCAAAAATACAATTTTGAAGTTTTACTGTTAGGACATGCTAAATGTATATGTCCTACTTAATAACATTCAGCTCCCTGCCTTAGGGCTCTATAGGCCTTCCTTAGGGGAGACACATATATTGCTCAGGGAAGTGGGGGCTTTGCCATTGGTTTAAATGGCAAAGTCGAACTAGCAGTTTTAAAACTGCTCTTCCATGCTGCAGTGGGAGGCTGGGAGTCACTTTGTACTTTGTCACACACAGGGTAGCACAGTCAATGCTGAAGCCATGGGTGGAGACTCCAGTTTACATGCCCTGGGTACCCTTGGTACCATATACTAGGGAGTTATAAGTATGTCAAATTATGCCAATCGGGTGTAGTCAATTAAATACACACTTTGTAATGGGTTAGAACACTGCTACTGATGTCTGATTTGCATGCCTCAGTGAACCCTCAGTCCAAAAACCAGCAGCATCAGCTCAAACCTCAGGGTGTGATCATGCATAAAGAGGCATTTCATTACAGTTGCTAACTCCCTCGCTGTTCCCCAGTCTCATGCCCAGCATTAGACTCCGAGCAGGTACCGCAGCTCCACAGATGCCTGGCCAGATCACTCCCTGTCCCGCCAGGTCTGAAGTTTGTTCTCCAGAAAACCAACTAGTCCCTGCCACTGTCAGCCCCTTGGTAAGAGTCTAAAGAGACAAAAAAAGTACAAGATAAGTGGTGGGAGGAGGTGTTTTATGCTTGCTACATATTGGTGTCTTGCGAAATAAGACAGCCTCGCTTGTTATGAAGTAAAGCGAGGAAGGCACACAGCTGAAATGGAAGATATTTTTCACTGATAATGGTGGAAACACTAATCGTAATACACTGGCATGGATGGAGCATCAGTAATACTGATACCACATGTGAACAAGGAGAGATAGTTGAATACTAAATGTTCCTCACTTAAGGCTTCCTGGATTGTATTGTATTGTAATGTATTAGTGTAAGAAACATGGTTGTTGGTTGACTGGTTGTAAGCCCTGGTCAAGCAGCAGCCACCATCCTTTTCAGGATAAGGCACACGTAAACCTCAAATGAACCTGTGCTCAACATCTTGGTAGCTTGGCACGGAGCAGTCAGGCTTAACTTAGATGCAATGTGTAAAGTATTTGTACAACACTTCAAATAATAAAACAGTGAAAACACAACATAAGAGGAGCCCACAGCAGATTTAGAAAAATAGAGTAAGTTTTATTCAATAAAACAAGACAAAATGACAAAAATCCAATTAGTAGAACTGGAGATATTTAATTTTAAAGTTTATAGTGAAAATAGCACCCAAAATAACAAAGCGCTACTTGGGAATTTGGTTGTGCCGGACCAAGACAAATTCACAAGTTCAGGCGAACTGCGATGGAGCGCAGGACGGCAACAAGGCTCATTGTACAGAGTACCTAAAATCCTGGTTGCGGAGTGTTGCATGGATCCACGTCGAAGATGCACCACGCAGCCAAAGCGGTTACAAGATGTAGCAAGGCTGTGGTGTGAGTCCTGTTTCTTTGTCGTTGAGGGTCCCGTCCAAGGGGCTTGTGATGCAAAGTCAGGTGTTAGGAATGCTGCATGCAGCTGGCAATGTTTCAGTTCCGAGGAGCTATGAGGCTGCGATACGAACTCTGTCATCGAGGCTGCTGTCGACAAGAGATGCAAGGACTTGGGCTGTGGATGCGCCGTTCCATCGGGGCAATGCATTGGCTCCGGGAACTTGCGGATCTATGATGCGGGTCGTTTACGATGGGTCCATTCCACACAGCCGCGTCTATGCGTTGGTTCTACTCGGGGATGTGTCTCTCAGCAGAGAAGATGCTTCGGTTCTGCTGGCAAGCACCTTAGGCCCACCTCTAAGGGTCCAGGACTGAGGTGGCGCCACTTGGCAGGGTAGAATCACAGAAGGCAGAGTCCAGGAGCAGGAGGTTGGAAGCCTCTTATGTCCCTGATGCTAAAGATCAGGAGGCCAAATAACTAGCCCTTGGAGTTACTCTGGGTAATGGGTTCAAGAGATGCAGGTCCAGTCCTTTTCACGGAGTCACAAGGGCAGCAGGCAGCAGATCAGCACAGAAAAGCACAAGTCCAGCAGAGTGCAGTCCAACAGAGAGGCAGTCTTTCAGCAGCACAGCAGTCCTTCTTCCTGGCAGAGTATCCACAGGTCCATGAGTACACTGAAGTGGTGGTGTCGGAGAAGTCTCTAGAGACATGCCTTTGAAGTGCACAAATACTCTGCCGTGCCTGCCCTGGCTCCAGGCTAACTACAGAGGATATCTAGCCCTTTGTGTAGGGACAGGTCCCCGCCCCTCTTTCCCATCGTGCCAGTGATTGCCCACTCCATCACACTTAAGCTCTCTTTGTGTGTAGCTGTCTAGGAGGAATACACAAAGCTCAACTGCCAACTACACCCAGTCTTGTGACCAGAGACAGGATGCTAGGAGAAGAAAATGCCAACTTTATAAAAGTGGTATTTTCAGAATTGTAATTTAAAAAATGACTTGATCATAAGTTAGGGATTTTAAACTAGGATTCCAGAGACACCAAACGTAAACCAGTTGTATGTTCCCATTTGGAAATTACACTTTATAAAATGTAATAAGGCAGTCCCAATGTTATCCTGTGGGAGATATAGGCCTTGTAGTAGTGAATAATGAATTTAGGGTTTTTCAATACTAGGACATGTAAAACTTAAAACAACATGTCCTACTTTTTAAATACATTGCACCCGGCCCTTCTGGCTGTCCAGGGCCTACCCTAGGGGTGACTTATATGTATTAAAAAGAAAGATTTGGCTGGCAAAAGGTTTATTTTGCCAGATCGAAATGGCAGTTTAAACTGCACACACAGGCTCTGCATTGGCAGGCATGTTTAAAGGGCTACTTAAGTGAGTGGCACAATCAGTGTTGCAGGCCCACTAGCATTTAATTTACAGGCCCTGGTAAAGGTAGTGCACTGAACTGGGGACTTATAGGTAAATTATATATGCCAATTAGGTATGAGCAAATATTACTGTGTTTAGAGGAGAGAGCACATTCATTTTAGCATGGTTAGCAGTGGTAACGTGATTAGAGTCCTAATTCCAGCAAAAACAAGGTCAGAAAAATGGAGGAGGAAGGCACAAAATTGGGAGGGTAGACTACTTTAAGGCTGACAGGTCTAACAATTAGCATTAATATAATGCGTAATACCTTTGAAGCGTTTTCCAATGATTACATATTGAAAAAACTCATGAGTACCCTCAATTTGGGCCAGTACCACATCACACACTGCGCTACTTCTCCTACTAAACTGCTATCTTTCTCTCTGAAAGGAAGAGTGTTTTAACCGAAGCAAACCCAATGTCAGACCACGCCTCTCACAGAACCAATCAGGCATAAATCATTGTCAGTTGCAAAGACTTGCAGGTAGAATTACATCTGCTGGTAGAAACTTAGGAGAAATTTCTCTTGCTTTTGTTTATGTGTGCGTTTTCATTTTTGCTCTCCCATGACACTTCCTCAGCATGCCGTGGATGTAAAAATACAGACTGGTGAAGTGGAAATAAATCATAGCATTTGAATTCGAGAAACGTGGTGCTTGCTTTCAAGTAACAATGCAAAAACAGAAATATGAATAACCAAGCAAGTGGTCTATGTGAGGCGATGGAAGAAAAAGAAGCATCAACAAAGCCAATAGGTCTGGCATTGGCATGCTGGTGCAATTGTTAAGTTTTTCTACATTATTTATTGCAAATATACGTCACAAAAACAATAGAAAATGGACGGCCACATAAACGTGGCTACCATAAGCTTGCAATGCATATGTTAAATTAAACACAAATCACTGATGTGGGAGTTTTAATGGTAATTTAACAAAAAACAAACAAAAAAAAAGCTTTTCAGCTGTGTCAGATGTGCAGTGAAAGTGAACAATGTATACAAGCTTAGTACATTCTCTCGAAGTGAAGAGAGTCAATTTAGGTAAAGTGAGCTGTCTCATTGACCCTTGCAGTATGCTGTGTTGGGCAGAAGCAAAATATGAATGACAATTTAACTGCCAATGCATTAAGCCTATTGACCAAAAGCTCTTTGAATATATTTATGTATGGGATTATTTGGGAACACAATAGTCCGGCGAGACAACTAAAGCTATTTCAAAGACCAAACCTAAAAATAAAGGGGAAATAAAAATGCAATTAGATCATTAACAATTTGAGAATCAAAATAAGAGTAGAAACGTCAAGGATGAAACCAGTGACATTATGGAAGAAAAAGCATTTAAGCTACCACAGTGCTACAATCATATTGCACTTATGGATTATATAGAAAAAAACTATTAAAACATACGAACAACTTGAAGTGACAGGTGGTCGCCTGGGCTAAAACCAAACTGGAGCCATTGGTGTTTAGAACTGTGGCATTTGCATTCCATCCGATAATGGGATAGGTAAAGCGATTAAAAAAATAAAGGTAAATAAAAGATAATTTGCTCATTAACATTATGAGAAAAAACATCAAAGAAGCCGGGAACAGAACTGGGGATCTACTGTGGGAGAAAAGTGCAGGTTGCCGTGCCTCTTGGGTAATGTGAAAAGAGGGATAAAACAGATGAACTCGTTTCACTGGCATCCAGATGTCGGTTTTTTTGCTCTGCTGAAAGGTGTACTTTAGCATTGCAACTGCTTTTATGACACTGTGTGCTTCCGCAAAATTCTGTGGAGCTGAAAAAATGTGAAGGGCACTTCACAAAAACAACTGCTGAAAGAGCTTGAGCACAAGAAGCCCTTAACTGAAGGGTGCTGGCCCTAAGCTCCTCTCCTCTCCTTATACTGCATACTGTTGTTTGCCAACAAGAAGTCTCTTAAGACAGCTAAAGCTTTCTTTAGTCAGACCTTAAAATGGGGTAGATATAATATCTATATATGCATATGTTTTACACTGTACACACCAATGAGCATGCTCCAGAAATCTCGATCACTGTAATTAATCCCCATAGCTCAACAAAGTGCATACTGAGAAAAATATCACAGTGTAAAACAATGGCATTCATACTTCTGCAGGGATAAATCAGGCCTGCTGTTGCTGAACATTGGTTCATAATCTGTATTCAAATGTTTTTATTCAAAAGACTTCACATACTCCATTACAATGAACTTTAGATCTAAAATCTAAGTTTAGACCTGAAGTATAACTTTAGACCTGAAGTATAACTTTAGATTTGGAATCTAAGTTTAGACCTGAAGTCTAAGTTTGGACTTCAGGTCTAAAGTTAGACTTTAGGTCTAAACTTAGCCTTCAGGTCTAAAGTTAGACTTTATGTCTAAACTTCGACTTCAGGTCTAAGCTTACCTTTTTTAATCTGGCCCTGTATGTTTATTTGGTCAGTTTGAATTCCAGAGGGTATCTTGGTGCCCATCAATAAATGTTTCTGTTCAGTACAAGAGAGTTATTTGGTTTGGAGGAGCACACCTGTTTTAATTAGGTAGGTGACTAGACCAATATTTTATCTCTTAAGTATTTTTAGCTGAAGGTGCTGCAGTGCTGCACTTGCTGTCAATCCAAGTGTAGAGATTTAAAGCTGCTATTACAAGTATTGTAACTTGAGTGGCCTGTGCACTGTTCACTGAGTCCGGATCGGACTCCTGAGATTGTACCACAATAAACAGTTTAGACTGAAATATAATCAAATTTAATTTTCATTTGTCAAACGATTTTGTTCATGTGGTTATGACATTGCAAATGTTATTTCCAATAATAAATCATAAATGAAATTCAAAATAAAATTCATTGAAATGCATTGTCATTGCTTATATATTAAACAATTCAACAATTGACATAGTGATCAATAAACATTGTTCCTGTAACATTCAAATGAATGCCCGATGCATTTCGGGACGTATCAGTCCCTTCCTCAGGGGCCAATCTACAAAGAAAAATAATGTACTAAATAAATCATCATCATACAAGGAGATACTACTTAAGAAACATTACCCAGTTGCAAAAGCCTTTACCATGGTTAAACCTAACATGCACCAAAAGTGCTGTGAAATATATTGCCAAACAAAGTGCATGACAAACTTTCATCTGCATTGTAGTTGATGTTGTTAATGCCATGTTGTGGAAAATTGTGTGCGTTACTTATCAGGAAAACACCCAGTGTGTTGGTGACTACCCCGAACTGCATTTATTGAGCACATACTAGTTACCTCAAACTCTATGTATGGAGATATCAATGAACAATCTCGTCCGTCCTGCCATGAAAAAATAATAATGAATAAATCCTCAAACGATGTACATGACCGAGATGAAGCATTAATAAAACAGACACTACTACAATGCTCACCTCCAAAAATGCCACATGGAATCTAGTTTTCATCAGAAAAAGGATCAAGTTCCAATGCCTACAACCAAACAAAAAAGATGTAAATAGAAATCAAAAACCTGGCCAACATGGTGGAAAACTCGCTTTAGTGTAGAACTGGCGCTCACCTTCAAAGATTATGACACCGCGCATAACAACTTTCTTGGGACCGTTTTAATTAAATGCCATCCTGAAAAAAGAAACCAATGTCATGAGTGTTATCGAGAAACATCAAAGCGCCTCTCCGTTTATGATCAAAAACGCCCGCACGTTGCTAGCTTACCGGCAAAACTCCCGAAATATCCTTTCGACAAGAATCCTTTCTCCAGCGTATGCCTAACGTGTACCGCGCGAGGAAACCAATTAAGACCTCGAGTGTATGGAACATAAAAATAGGACTGCAAGTTTACGTATACAATCTATCATCGCCATCTTAGCGCTATCAAAACGCATATGTGAATGAACTGTATATGAACGTGGAAATCTATCCGATGAGTTCCCAATTGAGTATAATAAAAACAAATAACGAACAAATGATGATAAGATGAACCTATTACCATTGTTGTCTCCTCTAGTGTGTTAATCGTAAACACCCTAGATATCGGGAAAAGCCCAATGTTACAACCGCAACTAAAGAGAGACAAAATCTGACCCAAATTTCAACTAATAATGAACCGTTGTAGTCTCCCATCACTGACAGTGTGCTAATAACTTGAAGTGCAACCCACCACCACTGTTGTTGTTATTTGTGTACAGTTTAAAATGTTATGTAACTAAGTTGTTGGAATGACTATGGATTGCCAATTTAATGTATGTGCTCCGGGTTTCCTACTGCCTTCCTGATTATAAGAAGCAACTCATATCCAAACGATCATTGAGGCCTCTAGGCATCATGGTGTCCAGATGTTTGATCCAGTATATTTCCCTTTGGAGAAGTTTCTTAGTGTTGTAAATTCCTGGTTTTAAAGTTACTTTTTCAATGATCTGAAACCTGAGTTGGGACATAGTGTGTTTGGCCTCTGCCCAATGTAGTGCTATGCTTGATGTTGTGTTCTGGGTCCGAATCTTACTTTTATGTTCTGTAATGCGAACTTTAAGTTTGCGTGCTGTTTTCCCAACATACACTTTGCCGCACGGGCACTCAATACAATAAACCACGTTGCTCGTATTGCAATCGCTAGTGTGTCGTAATTGGATCTTTTTACCAGTCAATGGATGTGATAAAGTGTTCCCAAGAATTGCGTTATTGCAATGTATGCAATTATTGCATTTTTTAGTCCCTTGCATTGCATCCCTGCCTGGATTTTTCTCAGGATTTGATAAGATTGTGCAAAGATTTCTGCCTCTGGTGTAGGCATGTAAGGGTTTGTGCTGGAAAATTCCATTAAAATCCTGTTCATTTTCTAATAATTCCCACCTGGTGTTTATAATCTTTTTGATGGCTTGTGAACTGGTGGTGTACTTGGACAGAAACACTATTCGGATTTCATCTGGTTTATGCTGTTTGATAAACAGGTCACAACGTTCCTTTGTCTGTGTTCGTCTTATGCTGTCTTGAAGTATATTTTCAGGGTACCCACGATCTATGTACCGTTGTTTATATTCGTCTAGTTTCTGGGTGCAAATGTTAGGATCTGAACATATCCTTTTAATCCTGATAAATTGAGAATATGGCAAGTTCCTAATCAAACTCCTTGAGTGAAAGCTGGTGAATGCCAAAGCGTTATTGCGATCAGTTGGTTTACTATAGATTTGAGTTTCAAAGTGTGTGCCTGCAGGTGATTTGATGACTGATACATCTAGGAAGTTGATAGTCTGATCATCTATGGTATAGGTGAATTGTATCCTAGGGTCAATCGTGTTCAATGAATCAATCCTCTTAACAAGCTCTTCTCTGGTGTCTGCCCAGATGATAAAAATATCATCTATGTACCGGCTGTACATCTTGATCTTCCTCCACCAGGCGGAATTATTCATGATATTGTGGTACTCAATTTCGGCCATGAATATATTGGCATATGTTAGGGCCCCAGAAAAACCCATGGAGGTCCCAGTCAGTTGTGCGAAGAACTGCCCTTGCCATGAGAAGTAGCTATGATTTAAGCAAAATGTCCTTAATTGGAGTATGAAGATTTTTTCAGTACCAATATCTCCCATCCGGAGTAGGGCCCATTCCACGGCTTGCATTCCCGCTTCATGTGGTATTGACGTATACAGAGCTGTAACGTCTATAGTGCATAAAAATACACTCTCGGAATGCTCAATGGTCACCTGTTGTAGTGTCTGCAGGAAATGAGTGGCATCCTTAAGATACGATTGCCAATTCTGAACAAATTGCTGCAGATAGAAATCCACGTATCTACCAAGTGGATCAAATGTTGACCCACACCCTGACACTATTGGACAAAATGGGGGATCCCTCAAGTCTTTGTAAATCTTCGGTATCATATACAACTTCGGTCTCTGGGGGTTGCTTGTGGTCAAATAAGACTTGGTTTGTGTGTTGATCCACTCTTGGTCTAGTGCTTTCTGTAGAATTCCCTCAAATATGCCTTGAAGTTGTGTAGTCGGGTCATACTCCAATTTGAGATAAGTGTTTTCATCGTTCACGTGAGCATTGACCTTGACATTATAAAAGGTGGTATCCATTATTACTATTGCTCCTCCCTTGTTTGCAGGTTGCAAAGTAATTTCCGGATTGTTAGCTATAGTTTTGATCGCCTTTTTGTCACATACAGTTAAGTTGTGACCTCTGTTAGTGTCCAAATTGAGTTTTTGTAAATCTTTGTGTATCATGGTTTCAAATGTGTCCAGCATCTTATGTGACACCGGCAGCAAGTACGTACTCTTGGGTTTAAAAATAGATGTTGTGATATTCTCAGATGCATTTTGTGAGGTTACTATGTTGGTGAAGTAATGTCGTAATCTTAGTGTTCTCATTAATCTGTAAAATGTAGCTTCAACTTCCAGCTTGTTGGTTTTGTTGGTCGGTACAAAGGTCATGCCCCTGTTGAGCACATTGATTTGTTGTTGTGTTAATTGTGTTGAAGATATGTTGATCACTAGACTACTGTCTTGCCGCTGCGTAGCGACTTGCCGTTTTTTTCTTTGTCCTCGCCTTGTTTTTCGGGTAATCCTTGTGTGCCTCTGCTCAATGAAGCTGGTGGTAGCCCCTGGTCTGGGGCCTGTGACAAAAAAGGTACTATTAATGAAGGCTGTAGTGATTGCCCAGATTCAGTAGATGGTCCTGCACTTTGTAATTGAGTGATAACTGTTTGCGCTGGTGTTATGCTAGTAGATGCTTCTTTGTCTGAAACAATGCTCTCCTCTGATGACGCATTCATTTTCTTCTGGTCAAATCTCCGGCGGGCATATATCTCAGCCCATGTATTAACTTCGTTAAGTTTATAGTCGATCGTATCTCTTTTATATTTACATAATTTGCCCTCTTGTAATTCTTTACCATATTTGTCTAGCTTCTGATTCAGTTCTTCCAAGTGCACTTGCCACGCATTATTTTCCATTCGGAGTTCTAATTCACTTTTGAGGTTGAAAATTTCTTCTTCCAATTCCCGAATGGTTTTAGATAGTTCTTCTACTATAAGTAATATGAGGTCCAGCGAACACTTATTAAGAATGGAATACCATTTGTCCATGAATGAAGAATTTAAATGAAACCGGAATAACATTGGTTTGATGGAAAGACGTAATCCTCTTGATATCCGTTTCGCCTTGTGATATTGAACTAGTGTTGAAGCATGAAGTTTCTGATTAAGTTGCCATCTTGTGATGTATTCCAGTTGTCTGAGCTGCTGGGTAATGGAGCCGCCGTGAGTATCAGCTGTTTTAACTTCCTGTATGAGGGCATATATTTCGGTGGCTTGATCTGTGGTGTATACCATTGTTGATGCCCGATTTTCCGTAATGTTAGTTATTGAGCCGAAAGACATTGTTGCGATGGGTGCTTTCCCCTTCTTGACAGTGCGAAAATAGAGAGTTATTTGGTTTGGAGGAGCACACCTGTTTTAATTAAGTAGGTGACTAGACCAATATTTTATCTCTTAAGTATTTTTAGCTGAAGGTGCTGCAGTGCTGCACTTGCTGTCAATCCAAGTGTAGAGATTTAAAGCTGCTATTACAAGTATTGTAACTTGAGTGCACTGTGCACTGTTCACTGAGTCCGGATCGGACTCCTGAGATTGTACCACAATAAACAGTTTAGACTGAAATATAATCAAATTTAATTTTCATTTGTCAAACGATTTTGTTCATGTGGTTATGACATTGCAAATGTTATTTCCAATATTAAATCACAAATGAAATACAAAATAAAATTCATTGAAATGCATTGTCATTGCTTATATAATAAACAATTCAACAATTGACATAGTGATCGATAAACATTGTTCCTGTAACATTCAAATGAATGCCCAATGCATTTCGGGACGTATCAGTCCCTTCCTCAGGGGCCAATCTACAAAGAAAAATAATGTACTAAATAAATCATCATCGTACAAGGAGATACTACTTAAGAAACATTACCCAGCTGCAAAAGCGTTTAACATGGTTACACCTAACAAGCACTGAGCCTGTACATAAAATGCTGCTATGGGCTGCGGCACTCATTGTGCCACCCACTAAAGAAGCACTTTAAAACATGTTCCAGGCTTGCCACAGCAGCGTGCAGTGCAGTTTTAAACTGCCAATTGGACCTGGCAAAAGAAAGCTTTTACAAGGCCTAAACTTCATTTTTAATACTTATAAGTCACCCCTATGTAGCCCCTAAATGCTTGAAGGGCAGGGTGCGTTGTATTTATAAAGTATGACATCTGTACTTAACTTTTCATGTCATGACAGTGAAAAACTCCCAAAGTTGTTTTTCACTGCAGCAAGGATACCTCTACCAAAGACTAACACTGGTTTACCTTATTATATTTAATAAGTGCTAACTACCTATTGATAGCAGATAGAGAAACACTTCTTCCGCTCATTTGCGTTGTAATTTTAAATCCAATGTAATTGTAGTCATATTTTAAGTTACTATTCTTAAAATGGCACTTGTTGAAAGTAGGCATTTTTCTGCTTACACCAATTGTGCCTTTCTGCCAGTGTCCAGGGTCACCGGAGTGTAATGGTTCTACTGTAGCGTGGTGTGGATTCCTCCCAGTCAGGGAACAAAGGGACATTGGGTGTGGAGAAGGGTGTTCCTCTGCTGCGCTAGATGGCCTGGGGGTTGCACTCAACTGTTCCTGAACTTCAATGTGTAGCTGGAGGGATGAGCACACCCCCTTCCAGACTTCTGAAGCATCCTGCACTGTCACTGGCAAATGCAGCTGATTTCTGGGCCTAGCTGCCCTTTCTTACCCTAGACAGTTTAAGCCAAGGGAAGAGCAGAATTGACCAAAACCACTTTAGAGCACAAACAGCTGCTCACTGGGCTGCACAGAAATATCATGCAGATATATTTGGTGATCTTGTGTTCGCTTTGTTCACATTGAAGAACAGTGCTCCACTAAAACCATATTTCATGCTCATGCACCTTTGCACCCCTTTTAGAAGCGAACATT
The DNA here is from genome assembly GCA_963921515.1 of Calotriton arnoldi. Classification (NCBI taxonomy): domain Eukaryota; kingdom Metazoa; phylum Chordata; class Amphibia; order Caudata; family Salamandridae; genus Calotriton; species Calotriton arnoldi. Next base: position 26,255 of record CAWUFW010016075.1, read on the forward strand.
CTGACTCATTGCTATTGTTAAATTTCCTATATTATTAGCAATACACACTAAAATGGATAATTAAGAATGCATCAGGATTAGGGGAGTCTTTTTGCACCATGCTCTTTCATACACAAAACAAAAAGGCTGCAAAACCGGAAAAATCCTCAAACTTTATGTTACTAAGGAATGTGCTTCTGTGAAGAAGAAAAAAAAGTGTTTGAGGTTTTTGGTATGCATTCGGTGTCCAGAGATTTGTGGGTACCTACATTGTCTGCCAAAACCTGGCTTCCGCTGCCTATCCTATAGAAAGCCAGCCTCTATCTTTTGAGTTCATTATCTTTATGTTCCTTACTATAACCATCTTCAATGTGTTTGCCCTATGCTCCTCTATCTCCCATCAGAAAAGATAGTTCTAAAACATAAATATATTTTCTTTTTTTTTTTTACTTTTATATAGCGCAAACTCTCCTTGAAGGTATCTGAGTGCTTCATATAAGCACCAGTTGCATTACAGATGGACATGTTCATTTTGTTAGGCACGGGGAGATTAGGGGGGGTGCCCAGAATCACAGAATGTTAAGTGTCACTGCCTGAGACTCGAACCCCGTTCCCCAGCTTTGAGGTCGACCACTCTAGCTGTTAGGCCACATCCTCAAAGATTATACATACTAAAAAGGGAAATGTAGACTTCTTCAATACTATAGGAGTCTTTGTGCACCAGGTTCTGCCACAGAAACAATATGACAGAAGGACTTACAAACCTTCCCTAGAGCTTAATATTATTAAGGAATGTCTATTTCCCTGTGAAAAAGTGGTGTTTTAGATTGTGCAAATGATTCTGGGTATGTAGATATTACATAAAGGATTTTTGGTCTGCTGATGCTTTCCCAATGTCTTGCCTGTGCTCCAGTCTTAATATGTACAATAATGAGTGCCAGTGCCCAAATCGATGCTCAAAATCCAGCGGCTAGCTATATTAAATGTCAGCGCACCCAAGACCAATGCTGTATAGCCCTGAATTCACCTTGGATGTCTTTAATACACTGACAGACATTCCCTGCCCTATTTCTTTCAATCTTGCAGGTTCCTTCTTTCTCGCTCAGTGATTTTTTTGCTGTCTTTCTCACATTTCTTCTTTCCTGTGTGGGTTTCCCCTCTCTTACTCTTGGGAAATGTCTGATGAAGAAAAATAAGTGCCAGCCACCAAAAATGGTTGCCGGTGGCCCCCACCAGCAACAACCATCTCAACTAAAGCACTGCCTGAACCATTTCCTTTACGCAGCAGTTTTGCCTATGCTTTGTTTAGTTGCTCACAAACAAGTCTGTGTTTATTAAGATTGGGATTTTTTGTGTATCAATTTTTTTATTGGTAAAATTAAGAATTGAGAAATAACAGCAAATACAGTGACATGCAAGTCCATTGTATACCCATATAGAGATATAAACATTGATTATAATACATGCACCAATAGCAAACACTACTTATATATAATATTGAAGAGAGATAGGAAAGGAAAGAGAGGGGTGAGAGAATAAGCTATAGAAGGAAGAAAGTAAAGAGAGGAAGGGAAGAAGGACAGAGAGAGAAAGAAGGGCAGAAAGACGGAAACTTCAAATCAGGGAAGAAAGAGAGGGGAGGAGAGAGGAGTAGTGAGTACAATGATGGCAATGAGGAAGAAGCAAGAGTCTAATCAAACTATGATGGGAGGTGGGGGCATCTGCAAAAAGGGGGACCATATAAGAAGAAAAGTATCTGCTTTCTCCATTAAATTGTAAATGATCTTTTCATATGATGCGGTCTTGTACATCTCCACAAGCCATTCTTCATGTGACACTATTGTGGAGAGCTCCAATGTCGCAAAATACAGATTTTGGCAGCTGTAAGGGTAGTGAAGAGCAATCGACTAGCATGGCGGGTCAATTTGGGTATGACCCATGGAGGAGAACTAGGGGTTCTGGTAGTGGTGAGGGCAAATCCATAGATACCTGGAGTGTAGACTCTACTGATATCCAGAAGGGGTGTATGGTCGGACAGTCCTTCAAAATATGGAAAATATCACAGGACGCATGATCACATCACCAACAGGCAGAATGAAGGAGCAACCCTGCAGCCTGGAGCCGCGCCGGGGTCCAGTGCCAGCCCTGAAGGATCTTGAAAAGACCGATGGGCATATTTACAAGGAGCTATCGCCACCGCAGTATCAATTTTCTGACACTGCAGCAGCTTTTTTTGTGCCATATTTACAAAGTGACGCTAGAGAGCGACACATTTCCATCTACAGCACCTATATTTTTTTAACACCAGATTTCGCTAATGATATGCAAGGTAGGCATTCCCCCAGAAAAAGCATTGCTAAACTAAGCCGTATTTATAATAATTTTGGTAAACGGCTCTACTTTTGAAAAGCAGGCGTAGAGTCACAATAGCGGCAGTTTTTTACCACTACAGAAAATCAGGCGCTAAAATGACGCATGGCACTGGTGTAAAAACAGAACATACCAAAATCACTCTGGGAAGCTCAACTATGCCATGGACTTACTACTATTGCAGCTCGGAGCTCCAAGAAGACCACCACAGAGGCAGCGTAAGAGAAGGTAGCGGACATACTGCCAGAGGATTACCCTCATTGACCTCAGAGAGGAGGAAGTCATTGCCACTACAGGCTCAGAGGGAGTCCATTGTCCATCTCTAGCCCCAGAGAGCACCACTGCTGCACCCAACATTGCAGCGCTGCACAAAAATACCCCTGCAGGCCAAGCTACTGGCTGTCCTGCACAAGCTGGCATCTGGAACTTTGTAACCAATCACAGCCAGAGTGGCAGAAGCATCCCAGAAATCAAGGTTCCTCCCCTCCGTCCTGGATGCCATCATAAGCCTCATACCCCAGTACCTCTACTTCCCCAACATAGCGCAGCAATAACAGGAGAACAAGCAAGGCTTTATGGCATTCAAGGATTTCCACATGTGTTGGGGACAATGGACTGTACCCATGTGCATCTTGCTAATCCAGCGACAACATCACACCTCTACTGCAACAGAAAGCACACCTATTCAATGAACGTGCAGGCAATCTTGGACCATCTGGGCCTCTTCATAAATGTCCTTGCAAAGTTCTCTGGCAGTCCTCATGTTTCCTTCATCTTACGGCATTCCACCATCAATGAGCGCTTCCAGAATGGAACATATGGGAATAGTAAGTACTTATCAAGCAAATGACAGACAAGATGATAGTCAATTATGTAGGAATACGTTGACATATCAGTCTTGGGTTGAATGAGACAGGACATACATAGTTGGTGTGGGCCTACATACTTGTGCCATACTACATGGCATATGCGCAACACAATCCTACAATCCGACATGTCAAGACTGCCTGCGTCACTGTGGGCCACATGTACAAGTGAACTGTGCTGATGTAGTATCACTTTTCATGATGCCCTGGTGGAGCAGCTCCCCAAATCATATCACTGTGATAATGCAAAGTATGTCTGCATGACATTGCATGGCATCATAGGTATGCAGTAAGGCAAGCCACAGCAAAGTGCAGCATTGCTTCATCCTACATTAAGGATGTGTACCATGGGCCTTGCTGTGGCCTTTCCCATGCTACACCAATGAAAATCTCACACATCCTATGTTCAGGGACCCTGGGCCTGTGTGCAAATAGTGTGCTTCCCAAGGGTAGGTGAAATGTGGATACATATTTACGTCTTTTTGTCATGTCCAATTACTATATGTCCTGCATTCCACAGGACACATAGAAGGAGGGAATTGCATAGATTGTGTGTTTTTTGTGCTAGAATACGTCCCTTAAAGCATGACGTCATGTGACGACACTAATCTGACACATGTGCACCATAGGTCAAGGGGTTGATAGCACTAGTCACTACCATGTTATGGTGTATATGCGGACAAACTGTGGATGTGCTGTATGTTAGGACAATAGGCACATTCTACCCCTTCACTTTCGATGCAGGTCAGCGCAGCCATATTACATCCATTCATACACCTTGTAAAATGATGCGACCAAGCACCCTGTTGAAGCAAGACAATCCCTGTCTCTAATCTGTGTGTTTACATGTCAATCCCATGGTCATAATGCATATGCATGAGATACATACCAGACCTGTGAAACTGATAAATATTGTCATATATGAACCTCACAAGATCTTGTCTACCATGCTACATTATATCACTCATCACATACACATATCACATCCAATGTGCACACCGTTTTGTAGTGCACAATCCACTCTATAATTTCTCCAAGGCCTCAGACTGTGCAGCAAGGTGCAGCCTCCTGCACAAACTACATCTCCCATGACAGCCAATAATACAGTTATCTTGGAAATAATGTGCCTGTCTTGGAGCAATGCTGTAAAGGTTCTGCCAGCGCAGCCACAAAACCATTTAAACTGAATCATGTGGAAAATATAACCTACACTGTCCACAAGCAGTGTTGCACTGTAGTCTAGTTAGTCTACCAGTTGCACTGTAAGTGCACGATTAACACATTTCTCAAACCCCTTGGGTACTGTCACCATAGTGGACACTGTGCACTGCCATGTATACATTATCATGTCCCTCATTGATATCCACTCACTATCCTTACCATGGCAGTACAAATTGAACAACATTTACTCCAACTCTCAATGCCAAATATGTATGACTGAAGTACGCCACATCACCTGCTCTGGTTACATGTTGTAAATTCAGACAGGTATCAGCTCAGGTATGGCAAAAGTTGCCAATAATAGACACAATAGATGAATGTGAGGTGTCTACTCAATGGCAAATTGACTCTCCTTACTGGTGACAAATCATCACCTGCGTTACATTGGCACTCACCAGTGTGACAGATAATAAGTGAATTACAGAGGACAGCACAACTTTATGTGTAGCACAGTGTCAGTCATTTCCAATCCCTACTTGCGTGTATGCCACACAATGTCATAGCATGTCTCTTGCAGTAAGCAAGGTGTATCAGTCAATCAAGACACATAACAGAATGGACATGAATGTTGGGCTACACCTTGTCATGATTCTCGGCTAATTGTACATCTCCTGTCTTTGCAGCAGACCAAGGATACGCTCTGTTGCCATGGGTCATGCCTCCTCTGAAAAAAACATAAACGGAAGCCCGGGGGAGCTACAATTATGCCCTAAGCAGCACCTGGTCCATAATTGAGCGGATATTTAGAGTGTTAAAATCCTGCTTCAGGAGCCTTGACATATCTGGGGGGTGATTGCTATACTCGCCACCTATGGTTTGCAAAATAATATTGGTGTTCTGCACAACATATGTGTAAGGAAAATTGTGCCATGGGCTGATAAAAATGGGGAGCAGGAACTGCCGGGTGATGAGGAGGAGGAAGATGAGGAGCATCATCGAACTGTACTTGCTGCAACATGGTGAGGGACCACATCATCAACAATTTCTTCACAGAAGCATGAGTGATGTACATGATATAACACAATGATGACAGATCTAACTTTGTTAATCTATATGTAAATATATATATGAGCACTACCACTGTGAATGCATTTTCACTTCATAGTCACAGTGAATACCTAAACATTCACATTTCACCAGCTACTAAATGTCACACGGAAAATGTATGTAGCTATGTGTAACAAACAGCATTGAACATCATCTGGTACAAATTAAATAGTGTGCATGCCAACTACCTGTAGCAAATAGTCCTCCATTGTCAGCCACAATTAACATGGAATGGTAATGTAGATAGTGTGCATTGACTGTGTGTGTGTCTCTCCTGCTGCTAGTCATTTGTACGGCCTCATACTTGTAGACAATAGAAGAGGCCACTCATAGTATGATGACTGTGAACTGTTTCGCATAGTATGTGATGAGAACGCAGGCCCAAAACTACAGTCTACATATGCTACATCAATAACTGTATCCACATGTGAAATCTATTAGGTGATCTCATGTCACACATACAAATGATACATACTAAACTTTGTCATTGCAACTGTGTTGCATGTGAACACCCACTGCTATGCACAAGCAACACCACCTTGATACATGGTGTAGTTATGGTGTGATTTACGCAGCCTTACTATCAGCAATATGTTGGAGGTCACACCAAGGCATGCATGGTCATTTAGCATGGTTACAAACAACAGGGGCAACCCTAGAACCTGAACCAGGGGTTAATTAATACTGGAATCCAAACAGTGGTTCAAATACAACATTAAAAGTAAGAAGGGATTTGAAACAAAAGGAACTAAATCCTAAGAGCATTTAGTTAAAAGAGAGAAAAGAGAAAAAAGGCCCAGAAACTAGTGCTGACCAACTGACCAACTGGCCTTCCGATTTCGGTGGAGGCGGCGATCCGGACCGGTATGCTGGCGAAACGAAGCGGTATCAATTTGCTATTTATATGAGCACACCAACTGGTTTTCTATTACAAGCATGACCGGTGGATTTTCTGAACTGGTGATTTGATCCCAACACCTTTCATATCCCTGGCGATTAAGGCCCACAGGACTAGTACTAATTATTTCCTATGTGGCATTGATATTGCCTATAGAGTTCTCGGTTCCGTGATCGCTGTTCTGAGGGTTGCGTGCTTGATGCACCTCCCCCTTGGAGTATTCACTTTGGCCAATACAGATATAATTTATTGATATCCAGTGGACGCTCTCATGTTTGATGCTCTGTCCTGATGATGACCCTTTAATTAATTACGGGTCGAAACGCCATTGACGCCAATATGTGGCCTTAAATGAAGAGGATACAATTTTTGTTGTGTGTTTCTGTTTTGTTGTGAACCGTGCTTTTGTAGTTTCCCTCAGCCACATCTTGTTTGTTTACACATGTCACTGTTTATAATTGTAACATTGTTTGTGTAACCTTGTGAGCGCCATTATTGTTTAAAAAAATCTTTTGTTAATACATTTTATAAATCTAAAAGTGATTATCTGTACATGGGTTTTGGGGGTCTTATTAGTTGGTCAGCACTAGTTTCTGGGCCTTTTTTTCTCTTTTCTCTCTTTTAACTAAATGCTCTTAGGATTTAGTTCCTTTTGTTTCAAATCCCTTCTTACTTTTAATGTTGTATTTGAACCACTGTTTGGATTCCAGTGGTCATTTAGCATAGCACCATCAGCATGAGTGAGAATCATGTGGCCCTGCAAATGATGACACTGTTACTTTTCTGTGGGGTATGACCCTCGGATATGAATGGCAAATAATCAAACAATCAAATTGCGCCCACTCTTTTGAGTGGGTGCAGCTAATTGCTGCACACTCCCAAATTTACCCACATCTGGATGCCTCCACTGTGGGACACAGCACTGTTTGGCAGTAGGCTGCGCTGTCGTAGATGTGGGTGCACTGACCCCATGGCGGCGATAGTCTGTCGCATCCAAGGGGGAAGCTATTACAATGTCATTGGGTGCTAAGACTAATTTAGCACACAGCGCACATCTGGTATGGTGTGCCCTCGTCCTATCACAGTGTTTGCGTACTATGCGTAGTATGATCCCTGACCAGCATGAACTTGGGCATATGTTCACTGTCAACACACATAGTAAACACATGCAAAGACTGTAAACAGGTCGACTTCACTATTCACACCCAAAACTGCTTTTCCTGTACATTATTACATGCATTTCACATCCCAATATACCAAAAAACACACTTTTGTCCTATTGTATCAAAAGAAATGATGCATGACCATTAAGCATGGATTTTGCAGCCACCACATCAGCCAAAATTGATGCTTCCCAGCCGACACGTACAAAAAACCACATTGTGCCTTGTCAGGCATTGTGTGAAATCGACGCATTGACAGGTAGCGTAAAAAAAAAAAAATCTATGCATCAGCTGAAAATGTGATGCATCCGCCCAGGAAGTGAAGTAATGGATAAAGGGAAGTGATGTAATGGATCCTGCATGCTGCAAACCAGGAAGTTACTTTCATTTTCACTTTAAGTCACAGTTTTACTGTCTGAGCTTGGGAGTGGTTGTGTTTTGGCTATGATGGAAAGTGTTTTGGTGTGTTTGGAGCTGGTTCATCAAGCATGCTGTCCCTGTCGCATTCTTCAAGTCATTTTTGTGCTTTACTGTTGTATATTGTTGTGTATTGTCCTGTGTGCTGTTGGGTGTTTATATTTTGGGGTATATTTGTTGTAGGTGTAGTAGTAGGTTTTTGGAGGTTTTGTTGTGTTTGGGTGTTATTATTTGAGTGGGATCATGATTGTGAAGAGACGGTCTCGCCCCATGACTGAGCAGGAGTTTGGGACCTTCCTGTTGCTGGTCACATATTACCTGACTACCATGATAGCCAGTGGGGGACGTGTCATCCAAGGCTACCCCATGAAGGTCCGCAAACAACAGTGAGAGAGTGTACACCTCCACATGTTGAGGCTGTTTGGAGTGGACCGCAACGTCCATCAGCTGAAAAATTGCTGGGCAGAAGTGTTTGGCAGGGAGTCTGACCTACTGATCTATGTTGGCATCGACATTGGTGGAGCAATTCGTTAGTACACATGATTTGAGTGCTTTCCTATGTGTCACATGTACCCATTGATAATATATGGTAACATTAAGTATGGCTCACATGCCTTTTGGCTCAAAATAACCAAGCCCCCATGCAAAAGAGGGAAATGCTGCGGCAATAGCGCTGGCCCAATCTATGTACCAGTGCTATCTGTGACACAGAGCGGGCCACACAAGTGTCAGTGTCCCTGCAGGTGATACAAATGAGTCCCAGGGAAGAATTGAGCTGATGCACATAACCATAGCCAAACCAGACAACTCATATGATGACAGTTCTGGTAGTGCAGATCAGCTTCAGAGGGGCTTCTTTCACAACAAGCATTTGTCAGGTACAGATGAGATGGACCATTACAGAACATGCAATACACAAAAAGGGTTTATTTAGAAGCCCCTTGCACTGCTGGGATGTCACTTCTTACATTATCAAAAGTGATCACTGGCTGCGCAAGGGCCTTGTAAATAAGCCCCATAGTAATAGGGGGATGATCCGCCTTGGCATACCTAACCTGGGTATTCAGACATTAATGAGGCCTGCCATGACTTACACTGCTTAGCTAACCTCTTATTGTGGCAAAACATATATCACTGGTCTTGAACAGCATTTCCTATGTAAAAGGTATGGCTCCTTGAGGTCCACTATGGCTATGCTGTGCTTTGCACTGGCTTGCCTGACTCCATACCTTTGAATGCATAGCAAATCCTGAATGCTGCCTTTGCATGGCCTCATGGTGGTGTTTTTGAGGCCAGAGCGACTGGAGCTGTCCTTCCATATAAGACTCCCATTGAGCATGCCTCTTATATAAGAGGCCAATGTATGTCAGAGGGGAGCCCACTCACAAGGTAATGTTTCCAAGAGTATGCCAGCCTGAATAGGAAACATCTCAACCTCTCCCATATGTGTTATTGTTCAATTTCGCCATTGAAAACTTAGGATGCATGGAAACTGTCGGAACAATATCTGGTACTCTGTAGAACTTACAGGTACAGAACTCACCTAACTTAAGGAACAAGTATGCATGATGTGTGATGTATGTAGAATACTCCTTTCCTGGTGTCCAAATTTAAGATGGCCTTGGTATTGCAATGGCTTGCTGAGTATGGTATGTGAATTCTGTAGGCGCAGAGAATCATCAAAGTCAGCTACCATAGCGAAATATAGTAGTGATGAGGTTAATTAACTGGTTCCACAAATTGGCTAACAGGTGCATGTTTTGCCACATCATTTGTATGTTTCACTTCAGCCTGTCTTACCGATGTATATCATCCATGCATGTCAACGGTATCATTTGATTACTTACAACCTGAAGGGTTACATAGCCAATAGTTATGCATATGTACTGTGCTTTTGTTGCATATCAAATATGGGTCCGATGTTTACTGATGTGTTCTACATGTTTTGTCTTAAAGCTGGACCCCCAGCATACACATGTGGTGAGGTGGATAACTTCAAGGACCCCAACTTCACCGTTGAGTGCCTTCATCAAAGCTAAATGTGTAGGGCAAGAATTGAGTGTGATGTCAGTTGCTGTGTGTGGATAAGAGGAGGGCTGACTCCATAGAGTACTGCGCCCTGAAACCGGACTGAGTGGGGTGCAATAACTCTTTAGATTCCAAGAAACTGGTTAGACAGTTGTTTACGTGTTTCTTTAGTATTTTAGCCCCAAACGGAAGTATGGGTCCTTGCCATCTCAGTTACACTACATTGTGATACAATACATGTACTTTGCAGACTTTGCACATCTCAAAGGGCAAATGTCTATGGCAAAAAGACCATTGCCGGATGCAGAAGGCACACTAATGTGCAATAAAGTTAATATGTGTCCCATTCCATGGGCACCAAACAGCATAGTTCCCAAGCATTCTAAGCACTGACATGGTCATACATAGATGTGCCAAGGTGTTGCAATTGCATTGCGCAACAATTGCCCTGCCTTCGTAATTTGGCCTTAGTAAATCTGATGTGATAGATAATGGGCATGTGTGTGCTCACTCTAAGCTGCAAGATGAATTTAAGCTATAGGGGCTGCTTTCTTAGATGCTTTGAAATTAATATTTTTTCATGATCTTTCTACCTGTTCATAGTCACCCCTTGACTGACAGTATTCTTATTGCTTAAACAGACAGCATAACCCTTGAGCAGGTGAGAAAACATACCCTAAGAAAGTGCTACATCCACCTCAAGAGAGTCGCTAAGGCACAGAGGGCCATGAAAAAGCGTTCTGAAGAAGAGAAGACTCTGGGTAAGTGGGCAAGTTTTCCACTGGGACCACCAACATTTGACAAGGGGAGCTCTGGCAGAAATGGATATTTCAGCAAAGGTACCTCCAAGACACCAGTACCCAACAGCTCCACCAGTGGACCATCTCAACCACCTGGCCCCACATCTGAGGCCACAGGAGGGCCTAGCTCTTTTGAAGAGGACATCAAAAAGAACCTTTCCGATTTGAAGTTGCGGTTGGCTGTTTTAGAGAATAAAATGGACCAGGCTTTGACACTGCTCCATGAACTCAAGCAGGCAGTGGGAAGACCTAAGTGACAATAGCCACAGGGAGCCTTTATGACCTTCCCCTGTACATAATGTTTTTATAGCTTAGTTTAGGTTAGGTAGTGTAGTGATAGTGCAGGGATAGTGGTTTTAGGGTTTTTGTAGGGGTGGGTTAGAATTTTAGTGGGTAGGGGTACTTTGAGTTTTTTTCGAAGTGGGGATTGATGTGTTTTATATGTTTATAAAATTTAAAAAATTAAATTAAATTAAAAAAATATGATTGTTTAGGATTCTATGTGCAGTTAGTTGATGTTTAGGTGTAGTTGCTGTTTTGCTTGTGTGAAGACGTGTCTTAAGGGGTTCACTGGCAGAATATCAGAAACACAAATATCGTGTGGACAGTATATCGAGTCAAAAGTATCAAGGACAAGAATATCAAGTAGGTAAGTGCAAATAGGTATGTTTAAATTTACTATTCTTAATTCCAGATCTACGTACCTTGAAGATATACATATATTTTCAAGGTTCCTATATGTGGAGTTATATGTAGTAAAACTTAACTTACCCATAGAAAATGACCTTCATGATATTCTTGTCCTTGATATTTTTGACACGATATTCTGTCCCATGATATTTCTGTTTCCGAAATGTTGTCCAAACACCGTCCTAAGGGGGTGAGGAGGTTGATATTTATCATGTTGTGCTAAATGTGCATAGTAAGATAGGTTAAGTTAAGGTAGCTTTAGATAGTATGTAGGATAAGTTAGTGTAGGTTAGGTAAGATTAGTTAGCTAGGGTAGGTAGTTTATAGTTTTTAAGATTTCTATTGACATTAAATGTCATTGTTTGCTACATACAGGTTTACATCATGATTTACTATGTGGGAGTGAGCATATGTGCTCAGGTAATGTTATGTACATGCACTTGTATTTGCTAGCAGTGTTTGGCAACATTGACATACTGAAAATACTTTATTGTTGATTAATAAAAATCATTACAAACAGGAAGTATAAAATACAGTAAATTTTGCATGGGACACATTTGTATCGATTTAGTCAAACAGTTATATTATCTTCCAGTGCCAAAATCACAACAGTACATTGTAAAGTGTAGAGTAATATCGGAGATGCATTATAATTCAATTCAGTAATCACACCATGTTATAGCAGCATTTTAAGAACTAATTAAGTCTTCCATAAAACCATCAGTACTGTAATAAGTTTTTTTCTTTTCTTTTTAAGATCCTAATTTAAAGTGCCGTTGCTAAAGTGCCTTTATTTGTAATAATTACAAGAGTGCCAACCTTCTCAGGATTGATGTTCTATTTCTAATATTAGGTATCACATGTTTCATATGAATCACAAAAGACGACACAACATTATATATATAAAAGTAATAATAATAAAATCTTCTAAGTGCTACTTGCAAAATACCCCATTATGTATTTTTTTAAATTCAAAGATAAAAGTGCCGTAGTTAAAGTGCCATAGGTAAAGTGCCACTGTGCAATTCCTTTCACAGGAACCTTTCTTAAAATCTTCTAAAAACTACCTACACTACCCCCCTTTTTTTTATTCAAAGATTAAAATGCCATAGTTAAAGTGCCATAGGCAAACTGCCACTGTGCAATTCCTTTCAAAGAGCCTTTCTTACAAAATCAACATTCTATATAGTTATCAAAATATGGAGGTATGGTTGACAGTAGTATCATCAAGACAGCATCATTGAAAGAAGAAAAAAAAAAAAGATTATTGGTTAACACAGACTACCACTAATATCAGATCACACACTCTAGAGTTGATTTTTTTTCTGCAATAAGAATAAACTTTACAAACTGTGTAATCAAATGGGCCGATTTCCCAGAGAGACAAGTTGTAATTGCGTGGCGACATGTCCTCACCCTGTTTTCTTTAAGGATGGATTTTAATAGAGCTTTCCTCTCTTCTAACAGTTGAGGACAAATGGATACAACATGCAATAATGATTAATTATGAAAACCACATAACCTACAGCTGTTTGAGGGCCAGTTTTGTACCCATGAGGGGGTTCCGTCCTTTGTGGGATATCTCCCAAATCGTAGCAACAAGAATTTGTCTCTTGTAAATGGTTTTAAATGGGAAATAAAATAGTATTGTGGCTCCACTTTGGTAAATGAGTTGATAACCGACCAAGCATGGCTTTTTTTTAGCAAAAGCATCCTTATCCAATAGAGTCGAAAGGAAATTAGCTGATTGGTTTAGTGTCTGTCTGAACACAACTTTGTTTCTAGCTACATCTTTAAAGGGCTGAGACTTAAAGCTATTTAGACTCTCCGTTAAATAAGATCTCCAACCCTTAGAGTGCTCATACCCCAATAATTCCTGCCAGCAATGGTTCGCAAGTGTGCCTGGGTCTGAACAAAAGAAGGAATATAAAGATTTTAAAAATGCAGATTGTTTTATTAAAGTTTGTCTTTTCAAACCAAACTCCAATCTGACATTGGCGTGCCCGATATTCTTTGGAACCCTAAAGACCAATTTAAAAACTTTTATCTGTAGATTATCAAGAATTTTTGAGTCTTTACCTTGAAAAATCACTGACCCATAGGCCAGGGAGGGAATCAACTTTGCTTTCATTACCTTTAGTAAATGGTCATGGTTCGGACATGCCAACGTGTCTCTCAGCTTTCTAAAAGCAAAGGACAACGCCGTAGCTTTCGCTTTTAAGCTTAAAAAAATGCTGTTTAAAAGACAATCTGTCGTCAAATGTAATACCTACATATTTATAAAATTTTACAGTTTCAATCTTTAACCCATTGATATTCCATACTCTCATGTCTGATTTAGTCAAGCCAATCGTCATTATTTTTGTTTTTTTGGTGTTCATAATAAACCATTGACTAATATAAAGTTATTAAATGAATCTATTAGTCTTCCTAAACCTATAGCAGTATGACTTAACAGTATCCTATCGTCTGCGTACTGTAGATATTTTATATTTTGTCCTGCAAGGTTGGGCGAATGAGCATTAACATTTTTAAAATGTGATGGTAAATCGCCCATAAAAAGATTAAAAAGACATGGGGCTAAGACACATCCTTGTTTAAGACTGCTATGTGTTTAAAATCGGCAAGTTGTACAACTACCATCCCCACCTTAACCTGAACCCAGGTATTAGAATATAGCAATAAAATCATATCTAGCAGTTGGTTTGAAATGCCCCATGCAGATAACTTCACCCAAAGTAGATTACGGGGGACAGAATCAAAAGCAGCCTTAAGATCAACAAAACAGATATATAACTTTTGCCTTTTATACTTTGCTCTTTCAGCCAATAGAGTCAGTAAGGTCAAGTTTGTGGTCGTTGACTCACCCCTTCGAAAACCAGTTTGGAATATTGGTATGATTTCTTCTTAAGGCAGCCCATTCTTCCAAATCGTTGAGCAGACAACTTGAGAAGATTTTTGCCTCCATATCTGTTGGGGCAATCAGCCTATAATTAGCTGGATTGTCTAGTGGGCCACTTTTATGGATTGGCTGGATTATGCTTCCCTACCATGATTCAGGAACCATTTTAGATTTTACGACGTCATTGAACAAAGGCGTCAGGATTTCTGTTTATTTTTTGTCCTCATTCGCCTCCGACCACAGTAACCACTCCAGACGCCTGCACCCGTATACCTTGAACTAGGTATCGAAACTTCCCAACTTCGGCTACACTAGCGCACAGGAGGGTACTGTCCCAAAAGGGTAACAGTCACTCTCAAATTTGGTCTGGTATAAGCCGGCAGCTGCTGGTATGGATTTTAGGGAACGGGGTTGCAATCCATCATAGCCTGGAGACATTTAAAATGTAGTTTATAGTTTATAAAGCGTCCGAATCACCCCCCCAGGGGTATCTCCGCGCTAGTGAACTGCTTGCGTCGGCCAGAAAAGAGGAACAGATCAAAACAGTGCAGTCTTAAGGAGCCTATGGAACTGCAAGTGATCAGAGCACTCCCGCAGATGGATGGGTAGATGGTCCCAATAGGTAGGGGCTAAGTGGAAGAAGGCTTTCCCACCCAGCCGAGATTTTTTACAGCGTGGAACCACGAGGAGAGATTTGGTCCCTGAACGTAACGCCCTGGGTGGCTGGTATTTCATACATTTTTCTGCCAGATAACTGGGGCCTTTGCCGTTTAGAGATTTGTGCACAATGCAACAGATCTTGAAACGTATCCGCTTCTGCACTGGGAGCCAATGCGATCTCTGCAAGAGGGGGAGGGAGGAGGTAAGGGGGGGAGCATTGGAGACCAGTCGGGCTGCGGTGTTTTGGACCATTTGCAATTCGTTCAGTGACGCTTCATTAGCTGAGATCAGCAGAGCATTGCAATAATCCAGGCGACTTAATACTAGTGTCTGGATGAGGGTTTTCCATGTGGACAAAGGGAGAAAGGGAAATACCCTTTGCAGGAGGCTTAGAACATGAAAGCAAGCTCCAATGGTGGTTATAGCCTGTTCCTTCAATATTAGTTTCTGGTCCAGGCGGACGCCTAGATTTTTGACCACGGTCTTGGGGGCCAGTGCGGAGCCCAGCTCCGCTTGCCACCAGCTCGGGGACAATCTCATAGATGCATCCCCGAACAGCATAATTTCTGTTTTTCCCGCATTGAGCTGGAGAAAATTGTGCCTCATCCAGCTAGCAATGGTCTTCATACCTTCTGTGAAGATGGACTGAGCACTGGGGTTGTTTTTATCAAAGGAGAAAAGGAGCTGAGTATCATCAGCATACGAGATAGGCATAAAACCTAAGTTCCTGAGTAATCCTGCCAAAGGGGCAACATAGATGTTAAATAAAGTGGGACTGAGACAGGATCCCTGGGGTACTCCTTTAGTCAGTTCCACGGTCTCGGGAGCGAAAAGGGCCTAAATTAATGGTCTGAGTTCTATGTGAAAGAAAACTTGTCATCCATTGTAAAGCTGTCCCTTGAATACCAATTTCACTGAGTCTCTTGAGCAGGATTTGATGTGAGACAGTGTTGAAAGCCGCTGACAGATCAAGCAGCACAAGTAGGACTTCCTGTCCGTTGTCTAGAGACTGTCTGATGTTGTCAGTGACAGCAATAAGGGCTGACTCAGTACCATGCCTGGGTCTAAAACCTGTCTGAGATGAGTCAAGACAACTGGAGGCTTCAACAAAGTCCGATAGATGTTTATTAATATGTTTTCCTAAAATCTTGCTCAGGAGAGGTAACAGTGAAATAGGTCGGTAGTTGGAAAGGTCGTCCATAGGGGCCTTAAGGTTCTTACGTATAGGAATTATTTGTGCTGCTTTCCACTCAGTAGGGAGTTGACCTTTATTCAGCGAGAGATTAAGAATAGAACAGATTGGAGTAGCAAGCTGTTTGAACAGCAGTGAGGTGGTCTTAGCCGGGATGATATCAAGAGGGGAGCCTGATTTTACAGTGTTGAGTAAGGACTCTACTGCATCGGGCGTGAGCAAGAGAAAGTATTCAAGCTTCTGCACATTAGGTAGGGCGGGGGAGATGTCAGCAGAGGAATCATGTTGGCAACTTCCATCTAGGATGATGTTATCGTAGATTAGATCGATGTTCTTTGTGAAGTGGGTTGCTATTTTGTCGCATAGAGGTTGCGAGGGAGCTTGCTCATTATTTCATGCCTCTGGATGAGTGAAAGTTTTGAGTATATGAAAGAGTTTTGGGGGCATTCCCAGCCTGCTCTAATTGAAATACAATATGGCTTTGCTAGCATTTTTTATATTTTTATGATATTTAGACAGAGCAGTTTTATAGTGTGCTTTATCGAGTGCATTGCGGGAAAGGCGCCAGAGACTCTTTTCTGTCTTGAGGATGGGAGAGAACCAAGCTGTCTGAGTACGTCTGGCTGAGCTAGTGCATTGCTTTAAAGGGGCCAAGAGACCTATGGCAGTTTTTATAGTAGAATTATATCGGGCTAGGGCAACCTCTATATTCTCTGTGTCGAAGTTCCAAGAAGTAGGAATTATGTCCTGAAAATGATCAGGAGTAATTTTGTGCCATTGTCTGCACCAGCTCAGGGAATTAGGAGACTGCGCGTCATGTACCTTAGGGCCCCTGAGTTGGAACTCAATCAGTGAGTGGCCGGTCCATGTGAGAGGGCAGGTGGCTCCGCACAGCATATTGGAAGAGTTGGCAAAAATAAGATCTAACGTGTGTCCCACGGAGTGAGTGGGGCCTTCGTTGATCTTATTTAAATCTAACATGAGTAAATCTGTTAGGAGCGACAAGGCATCCTGATTTGAGGTGTCTTCGCTATGAACATTAAAGTCACCCAGGAGGACGAAATATTTTGTAGAAATGACATGCGAGGAAATTAGTTCCATTAGTTGAAGTGAGAAATCCTGGAGGGGGCCGGGAGGCCGGTAAATCAGGGCGCCTTTCCAGCTGTGTTGCGAGTGCAGGTCAGTTCTAAAAACAAAACTTCCATACTGTTGTTGCTTAATTGCTCCAGTATTGTTACTTTAATGGAATCCTTATGAACTATAGCTATACCCCCCCTACCTTAGTTGGCCTGTCAAGCCTTAGGATGCGATATCCCTCCGGTAATGCTATTGCTATGACAGGGTTGGAGCTAGGTTTTAGCCACGTTTCAATCAGGAAACCAATATCGGGGAGTTTGGAAGATAGAAGGTCCCAGATTTCAACTTAAAGGAGGTTTAATCATAGGGCAAAGAGTGCAACAAGATTAATGGAGACCTCGATCAATATTCTCCTACCTCTTTATCTAGCCATCTCAATAGGAAGCTCCAAAGGGCTTTCTTTCTTTTAGATGTGTTCCCCTTTAGATCTAACTTGGATGTAGTGATTAAAGAGTCTAACCACGTAGCATGCTGGGGGGGTAGGCATTAAACCCATTTGCAGCAGATTTCCCTTCTAGCAAGAAGTATGACAAAGAAAAGAAAAGCTCTTGCAGGACCAGCAATTTTGTCGGGGATTCCAAAGATGATCAAAGGAAGGCTTACCTCGATTTGCAGCTCTATTGCAGTCATTGAACAAAGGCGTCAGGATTTCTGACCAAAGATCTATCTTAGCCTTGAAGATGGAGTTCGGGATCCCGTTGGGGCCTGGCGCACCATTTGATCTAATCCTGCTTATTGCCATTTTGACCTGATCTACTTGCCATGTCTCCATAGCTAACAATTTGGCTTCATTATGATGTCGGTCATTTCTGATTTTTCCGCTGTTTCCGTTGCTCAGTGGGCTTAACATATGATGGTTCATGTTATTACTCAAAGCTGTATCTGAAGAGGCCCCATATAATTTGAGGATGAAGGCTGCCCATCATGGTTCAGGAATGTTAGCGCTGTTTGCTCTTCTACTATCGTGTTCAAGGTTATTTATTAGACCCCAGAATGCTTTCAGATTTTTCATTTTGCTGGCAAATGCAACTTGGTTCATATTCCCTCGTAATATGTATGTTTGGCTTTCTATATTTCATTTTTGTATGTTCTCAGGCATTTTAAACTGCACAATTTCGAAGATTTTAAGTGCACAATTCGGTTTTCTGAAAATGGCCCGAGTTGCTTTATTAAGTTCCCTTTTTTTCTGGTGTAACCTAGTTGTGTACCATCTTGATCTTTTTGGCCTTGTAGTGTATCCGCTTGATGTTGTTGTAGAAGGAAAGCGATCTAACAGGGAAGCACAAAAACAGGGCCAAATTTCAACCATTGACTTCCCTTGACTTTTCTTGGTTAACGCTGTAGCAATTGCAGGTTCTATAAATGCCCATATTTCCGTTTGGTTTGTTGAATCCCACACTAACCTTTTCAGATTGTAAGCCGTTGGCCCGGTTACCATACACCTTGACTCAGGCAGATGATGAGCCGATAATACCAATATCATTATTTGTGGGTTATGATCGCTTTCTATTCTTGGGATCACTTGATAGTCATGAAGAGATAATGCAAGATCCTTTGAAATGACAGTATAGTCAATAATGGAGTGTTGCTGTGAATTTTTAAATGTTGGAACGCTCTTGGTACTATTTTGTACGTCTTCCTGTATTAACGTGAGATTATATTTGTTAAGCTGAGAACGGCATATCTTCCTTAAAGCTCTGCTAGGTTTATCGGCTCGGTATTTGGAGATTAAATGCATGTTTAAGTCTCGTGAAATGATTAACATAGTGGCTGGATATTGATAATTCAAAATTTTGACTATTTCCCAGAGCGCAGTAAATTGGGATGTCCTAACTGAACTTTTTCTACTTAAGTAAACATTTAAAAATATTATTGGTTATTTAAAATCTATTTTAATACATAGGAGCCATGATAGCTGAATGTCAATTTCATGGTGCTTGGTATCCAGGGCCAATGACACATAGGTAGATAATCCCCCTCTTGCGCGACCATAGACAGACGAGCGGGATGCAAAGTTTGCGTACTCATGATATCCAATAAGCGGAGCTTTACACATATTCCATGTTTCCTGAAACAGTAGAACTTCGAAGTTCTTTATAAAAGTTACCATGCCCTGGTCCTCAAGCAGAGTTGTTAGGCAGTGAGTATTCCATGAGCAAATATTAGAGGATTTAATTGCATTGGCCGAGTTGTTTAAGCATCATTCGTTCACTCTGGCATTCCCTTTGGTGAGAATTTTCGGAAGCCAAGCCCAATCATCACTAAATACTGGATTTTTCTTAAGCTCCTCACAGACTCGTGAGCCCGGGATACAGCTTGAAACTTTAATCCCAAAAGTCAAAACCAGATTAAATAAAGGGCCTATGGCTCCCTTTAAAACCTTGATGTGGCCTCCGGATGTTTCGCTTGTCACAGGATTTGACGAAACAGGGCTCTTTGACACTTGCTTTGGGATTAATAAAGTTGGATATTGATTGTCATTACATTTCCGCAGCTCGATACCCCATTCCTCAAATTGTGGACCATTTTCTAAAAAAATTTGAGCAGTCTCTTCGCAATGCCAGGTTGTACACGACACCTCTTTAGAGGGATTATTAGGATCTTGTTTGAATTGGACTGAGTCTAAATCATCGGTTGTTAGATCCTTAAGCTCTGGAATTGAGTTCAACAGTTTCAAAATATTACCACGATTTAAGATATCATGGGTACCCCTTGAGGCGTACTGTGGAGTGAATGTTAATTTCATAGAGGAGACAGAATAGTTGTTGCCCACTGACTTCACAGTCTTTAGCTGTCCACCATTCAAAGGTGATAGCAGCGATCCTTGAATCTTCCTATCTCTGGGTGTGGTATCTTCTGCAACAGATTGACCAGCACAATTACAGGATTGTGGAAAAACTGGAAGCTGTATGTTGATTGGGATCGTTTCCGGTATAGCTGTCTTGTTATCTCACTTTCCTCTTACCGTATTTTGCGCTGCAATCTGCAGGTCACTGCTTCCTTGGGTGGGCCATTGTACCAAACCTAGTCCAGGCACTGGAGGGTTTGATGCTTCTATTGGATGTGATATTATTGGCTTGTTGGCAGCATCGGCGAGGGAAGGTGCCGCAGCTAGTCTGTTTGAACAAGGGGTCGACCCATCCGTTGATTCGCACTGACGAGATTCCAAAAATTTGAAAATAGGATACATTTCTTTTGGTTTGGGGAGCGGGCTGGCATTCATTGCTTTCTTTATTTTCTTAGTTTTGTTGTGAGCTTTTCTTAGTCTTTTCCTTGATCTTTTGGGTAGCCCTTCTTCTATTGAATTAGAGACTGAGGCCGAGTTGTTGGTAACTTGAGTAACAATGGCTTCTCGTGCTGGTGGTAGCTCGATGGATTTGTTACATTCGATAAAATCAAGGGGTTTTAGTGGGCTACTTCGTATGCTTTCATCCCTTACTAATTGGTTTTCTCATTTTCCCCCTTCCTTATTGATGGAATTATATTCTGTGGCTGGTCTTTGCGCCTATAAGAACCTTTTATATTACTTGTTGATTTTTCCCCAATCCCATTTTTATCCTGTATGTTCGTAGGCTTGCTAGGGGTTGCCTCCATTAGCTCTTTAGTATCAGGTGGTCGTAATCAGTTGTGCCAGCACAGACTTTAGCAATCCTATCCGACATTGACTTGAGCTCCGCCACCATGGACCCCACAATGTTTGGAAGCTCTGAGATTTTGTCTATCATGTGAGCACAGGTACATGTGATCAGTTGGTTATCTTTATCAGATTGTGCCTTTGCTACCAAATTTGATAGATTCAGTGGCTTGGAGTCTATCCCGGCAACATAGAGCGCTAGTGTGTGTAGTAAGTCCACTTGAATGTTCAAATTAAGAGCATTAGTAATGGTGTCCATGGTGTTAAGCAGACCACCCCAGATTCCATTTTCAGACTCTTTTTTACCCTCTGGGACACATGCGCCTTACCGGAAGTTTTCATCGTATTTAGCTAGTAATGAAAGGTCTGCTGAATTGAGAGGGTTAATCATGGAATCGGCTTGCTCTAACTCACTTTGTCCATTTGGAGTAAGCGCATTCTCAGCACAAAATTTCTTCGGGATCAGAGTCTGTTTGTGATCCTAGGTGGTGGTTCCTGGCTCCAAAGTTAAACTGAATGGATCAGTTTTATTTATGGACATACGGACCCTTGGGCTTGAGGAAGCCTCTGGAATCATGTTTTGGCAGCCTTCAATTTTATCTGAATTAGACGAGACCAGAGCGGGTATCCGGGTAGGGGATTACAAAAATACCTTGCCACTTGTGTTTTGATCGAAACCGGATGATATATTAATCACAGAATTACTCGGATTTAGGCTGGTGTTCTGATGTGTTCTAAAAGCTGTATCAGCATATGGTCTGTCACAGACTTTTTCTCCAGCACAAATGCTGATAAGGGAACAGGTTTTGTTGCACCTGCATGGCCACTGGATGCACTTCTTTGCTGGAGCACTCTTGTTGGAGAGCTGGAGGCATGAATCTGTGCTTTTACCAAAAGTGGGACATAGCCTTTAGCTGTTGACAGGACCGCGTTGTCAGCTATAGATGCAATACAAGGACTCTTGTCAGCTATTGAGAGGTTGTGTTCCCCTCCTTTATTCGCTGGAGCAGATGGATCATTAATACGAGTACACAAGGGTTTATAACTTATGCCTTGCATTATTGTAACTTTAGATGTAGTTGCTTGCGCGCTATGCACTCCATGCACTCCACAGTCTGTAATGCCTTCCCCAGGGACTTTGTTAACGTTTTCAAGTATTTTACAGTATCCTGTAATAGTTGGTTGGCAAGCCTCTTTATAAGTGTTTGAATATTGAGTGTATTCAGGAGAAGTTAATGATAGAGCCGCTATATTATCTGTTTCTCCTTTTGATGTACTTAGGCTGCTGTGCAGTGTTTCCTCCCCATTCTTTCTCCGCCGCTTTAATTGAGGTCAGGGCAGAGTCCCGCGCAGCCGGCCTGACCTCATATCTGTATTCACTCGAAGGGCCAGAGAAACTGTATTCTGCGGGATGATTCAACCAGACCAGGAAGGCTGACAGCGAGAGAGAGGGGGCTTCTCCTCTGCTAACTTCACTTTAAACACCCCTCTCCCTCCTCCTTTCTCCTCCACACCACCTCCTCACCTTTGGTATGCTGTTTTCAGACAAGCTGCAGGTGTGCTGTATCAGCCCCTTCACACTCCTACAGGAGCTCAAGTGGCTTCGATGGCTTAGTAGGTAGTATGTAGTATATAGTATGTAGTTTGATTTAATTAAGTTAGATTTAATAGCAGCGACTCATCTGCAAAACTTTCTCCCAGTAATAGAAGAGATGCCTTGAAGGATTGGAAAATCTTAAGTCTTGCTGCTCCTTCCACCGCTCAAGGCGCCTCTACGTGCTTTTCCTGCGGCAGCATCAACCACTCTGCTTCATCGGCTGAACCCCCTGCGAGTGGGGGCCACTGGGAGGCCGCAAACCGCACCCAACCTAGTCGGGTCATCTCTGCAGCCTGTTTATGGCCCACACTCCGGAGCTACCCACTAATGGCAGCTGCACTCGCTAGGCGTTTTTATTTTTTTTCTGTCAGATGGAGGGTCTTTAAGAGAGATCTGCAGCGGAAAGGCGGCTGTTGGAAACTAGTGCGGGAAAGAAGCATTATGGTGGTGGAAGACGGCCGCCGGCTCCCACACTGCTGCCACCGTTGCCGCTGTGCACGACCCCTCAGGACCTCAGGAATCCCGACAGGTGAGTTTCCTAGGAGTCAGCCGGCGTTGGATTGCCCGGAAATCAGCCGGCGGGCTCCTTGCGGGGGGTCCCAGCGGGGAGCCAAACAAGCCAAGAGAAAACAAGAAGTGCAGAAATGCTGAGAAAAACAGCTGCGTGTTTGGCAACATGTGTGTGTAGGTGTCTTACCTACAGACAGGGATCTGTCAGGTTGGCTATGGCTACACATTGTCTATCTGAGCAGTGCACATGGCAATCATGATGGAAATGGAACACAGTGCAACACGTGTTCTCATACAAATTCTCTGTGTGGATATAGTCATGCAACATGCTTTGGAGGGATGTTGTGGTCAATACATTTGGACAAATAGTAGGTTTTTGGACTCACACGCTCCTGACTGCCCCACACCAACTAACACTTGCAGTGTTTACTTTTCAGCCCAATGTTGTTTGCTTGCTAGTATCCATGGATAGACCTGGCACTTGTGGTGTGACTTCAATCACCATTAACATTGACTGCATGACACCAGTTAAACTTCATGCTTGCAACCTTGAGTAACCACTTGTTAGTCAACACACACATAGAGGTCACCAAATGTGTTTCACTCTCACTGCCTAGCATTGTCCCTGACTCCAAACAGCACATGTCCCTTTAGCAAGTAGTTGGTGTCTTTGCCTCACACAATGCACAATGGTCAACTTGGTCCTTACTCCAACAGACAGACAACACACAGGTGGTACTAAGTGCATTTATTTACATGTGCAAATGATGAAGTGGCTCACAGGTAACATTCATTGGACAACAACCCCAAGATGTTTTGAGCCAGTGAATGTCCAGATAGAGTCCATGTGGGGAGCCTGTCATGGGACAGGTAGATGAGAGGGGTGCTTCAGTGAGGAGGATGACCACAATGTCATTAGGGAGGATAGGCCACATTGATAGTCACCACAAATGGCCAAGGTGAACATTGAAAAATCATAATGAGGACAGTGGCAGCTGATTTTCCCTGGCAAGTTCATAAGCACAGGGCAAAGGAGAAACTGGGTATGTGGCACAGATGACTGCTACAGAACACATTTTCATTGGAAAAAGGTGCCGTCCACATCTTCGGTCTGTGATGGGTGCGGTGTCTCCCATGAGACAGCTGCGGTAGTCAAGGGAAGCACACACACATCAGGGGCGAAAGATGTGGATCCCATGCCTGCAGCAGCATTTATCTGTGCCAACACATGAGGCAGCATAGCAGCGAGGTGGGTCTGCTGGTTTTGCAACACAGCAGCAACGTCACGGTGGTAGGCAGCCAGGGCAGCAAAGTGGGAGTCCTGCTTCCGCTTCATGGACTCCAAGATGGTTCCTATTGCCCCCAGCTGGTTGGCCACCATGCTGGTGCCACTTCGGCAGGCCATTTGTTCATACGTCTGCCTCACGACCCCAGCGATGTCAGTCAGGGACTACTAGAGGCCGTGTAGCGGAGAGTAGATGCCTCTATTGGGACTGAGGCACCCACTGACTCCCTCAAGGGTGGCACCCACGGTCTCCATCCCTGCCTGCACTCTGCTCTACTAACTCTCGCTGGACTCCTACTACAGTACGTTGAAAGGTAATCTGTGGGTCTTCGGAGTCCAGGGATCTGGTTGGGGTGGCAGGGGGTGCCTGTTGGTTGTTAGGTGTTGGATGTGGAGACCCCACAATGCTGTTGATGCTCCCTGTGTCCGGAGGTAGTGTCCCAATGGAGTCCAGGAGCTCTTGAAAGGTGTCCTGGTTGATGGTTTGCAGGCTGTCATCATCCCCATCACTGCTGAAGTCCGGGACAGGGTGCTGGCCAGGAGGTGATTGTTCATCCTCTGCAATGAGATGGAAAAATGCTATTGCTGATCTCTCTTAGACGTTGACATTAGTAATCTAGTTGACAATCAAGGAGCAATACATTTCACTTTAAGTTCCTCATTAATGTGTAGGACGCCTGATACACAAGGTCATGGATTGCAAATAGCACTGCATTTCCCTTTCAGATGACTGGATCTCAACATTGTTCTCACTACCAATGTGTGCCTACACTGAGTGGAGGGCCCTATCGTACTACTCAGATTACGATCACTGACGCTCACCCCATTTCATCAGGACCAGAGTTGGTTATCTGCAGGGTGTCACACATCGTTTTAATCAGACCCATGCACTTGTATGTGTACATGTCTCTTCTGGCTGTTGTGATATTTGTACTTTGCAGATGATTAACTGCCACACAGTGATGGCACCCTCATCATACATTGAGTCTCATGTGCCTACGACACCTACATCGTGCATGACCATATCCAATAGGCTGATATGGCAGGCTTTATGGAGTGATATGTGTCAGGCAGCAGCCCAGATGGAAGTAGTGCTGGAATGTTGACATGCACCTACCAAGGGGCATATTCACATAGAAATGGCACAACATGCTAGTGCAAGAAATTTAGCAGCACCACCCTGCGCCATTTCAAAAACACAGGGATGCACTGTATTCACAAGAATATGGCACACCCCTTGTGGTTCCCCTTATGCTGGCACTGTAAAAAACAGCCAAGTGCCAACACTGACACCCTTGCGCCATGATGCAAGGGTGCCTCCGATTGTGCACAGCTGTTCTTTTTGCACCTGTGCAGGGGTGTCCACAGGGGTGGCACATATTCTGGTAAATACAGCCCATCCATGCATTTTTGCAATGACGCAGCTCAGCGCAGCTGATTTCTTTGCATTGACGCAGTGCAGCATTTTACTGTAAATATGGCCCATGGTCCTCTGGTGTACATCACTTGCATTCACCCCCACACCCAGTCACATTTAGTAGATTAGAGGAGTTCAGGTGGTCCCTACCATGGCAGCTAACACCTGTATGCTCTGAGCCTGCCTGCCATGACAGCTGCATAAAATGTAGTTTAATCTAGGCGACTATGGACGTGACTCTTGAAATGTCCCCATGTGTATGTACTACCCATGGCCCACACATCCCCTACCTACAGGTGTGTTGTTTCTCCCCTGAGATACCAATTTTTTGCTATAGATTTGCAGGCTAGATTAATGGGCATAGGCCCAGATGAGACAGAGGGGTATATTTCATACACATGTGGTGCAGTGCAGTGCCATAAACAACCTTGTTGCACCAAGCTGTGTGATTAAGAAAGTGCAGGGTTGCGCTGTGGTTACGAAAATACAACGCTCACCTGTGCTTTCCTCTATGCTGGTGCACATTTAGCTCGCTGTCACCAACTCAGGTACCCTTGCACCATGGTGCAAGAGAGCCTGCTTTGGCAGACGTCTGCTGTTTGTGTGCCAGCGCTGGCAGAAAATACAGGAATGCACTGTATCTTGTAGATACGGCGCATTGCTGCCCTTTCTTTTTGGCGTAGTGTAGCACAGTTAGTAGGCTTGCGGCATTGCCCTATACCAACATATTATCAAAATTCCCATCAGCCGTCCATTGATTGTGACAACAAAAAATACAAAGGTTGCTCTGCCAGGCACAAATGCACATCTAATAGATAAATTCCCATATATGATAATCAACATCAGACAGTAGTTGTTGTGCTATCGTTGTACTAGCCCCCCAGCCATTCGGAGAGTACACTCCCTAGAGAAAGCTCTTGAGCTAAACCTAAACAAACAATAAGTACCGATGCACACGTTAATATTCCATACAGTGACGCTAAATCATGGCAAGTAAAAATAGAAAGACAAGTATAGTCCATAGTGTTTCTTCTTCTTTTATGCGTGGTTTTATTCTTTGTATATATCCCAAATCTTGATACAGATAGCAAAACAAAGGGGCAGCCGACACGTGTTTCATCCTTTGGACACTGATACTTTCCATACTACGCCTGACACTGGAAGTGAATGCAGGCTTATCAAGGCCTTATCTGCCTAACACCAATTTGGGTCAGACTCAGCCTCGAACTTTGTGGCAATTCACCAGTTGTATTTTCATACGTTGTTCGCATTATGATTTTCCCAGAGTGGGAACTGGCAATTTTTGCGCTTGACTCTTCGTGTGTGCAGAACACACTCCTCTCTCATATAAGATTTCTTGCGCAAGGCCGTATGTAGCTGGGCACAGTCCTCACGATACACAACATCTAATTTGCAACACGGTTAGGTTTCTTACTGCTTGGAGAAGACGATTTAGCCTTGAAAAAGTCAAAAGGACAAAACACGTGTGGGCTGCCCCTTTGTTTTGCTATGGGTATCAAGATCTGGGATATATACAAATAATAAAACCACGCATAAAAGAAGAAGGAACACTACGGACTATTCTTGTCTTTCTATTTTTACTTGCCATGATTTGTATCGCAGTGGTAATTTTTTGTGCGCACCGCTGCGGAAAAACAGTGGTCTACCAGTTCTTGTAAATATATCCCTGAGTTTCATCCATGCCTCACAGACTCCTATGGCGGCGCAGGTGGTGATCTGTGACAACGGCGAGGCCACTCTCTTTCCCAGTTTACCTTGTAGCCAGATACTGCCGCAAAGGAATCAATAGTCTCCAACACCACAGGGATGGAGGACGGTAAGGCTGACAAGGTGAGTAAAATGTCATCTGCATATAGATACAATGTACAGGGACCTCTGGGTGTTGGAATACATATTATCCTATTTGATATACTGATATTTACAACTTCTTTCGTTCCGGTGTTACTCTCCGGAACATGTTCAGTGCTGCTTTAGTCTTGGTTTGTGAGCATGTGGGAGTGTTCTCTTTCTAATTATGAGTTAGTTTGCTTTTGGTGAAAGATGTTTAATAGCAAATATGGCTGTTTTCAACATGTTACTTCCCCCATGGGAATGCACAAAAAGGCAATTTGATGTAATTGATGTCTCCACTCTGAGTCTGAGGCGTTCCGCAAAGAAGATTTACAAGTGAACCTGACATCTTTCAAATTCCTGCAGAGCTAATAAGATGCTGTCACAGCCTTAAATAAAAAGTTCAGCTTCAAAATAGGACCACGTGACCAAGGAAAGCACTCTCTTCTGCACCTCATCTATACAACTCCCTTTCCATCACAGTGACAATGGACTGTCACTATCCCATTAGCTGAAGCTGTTTTGCTTCTTGACTTGAGTGTGGTATATTTTGCACAGTTCATTCTCTGTTTGCTTGCCTAATACCAATGAAAACGATACATTGTTTTAGTTTTCATATGTTGCTGATAAAGGGTCTATTGGAGATAAATAGCGTACTTTGGCGAGACACAGGGGCATATGTACAAGCCCCTATCGCCACCACAACGTCACTTTTTCCAACGTTGTGGTGGTGATAGGGGCTTAGCCTTATTTACAAGGCAGCGTTAAGCCACTTAACGTGACTTAACGCTGCCTTGTAAATAAGGCCCCCTTTCACGCTATGGTTAGCATGAAAGGGGTGGGCAGTAGGTGTTGCGGTGGGCGTTCCACCGCAACACCCATTGATTTTGACGCTGCCCCCTACAAGGGCAGCGTACATTGGAGGCAGCGCCAAAATTAAGAACAGGGAAAACCTGGTCTTAAGTTGGCGAAACGAGGAGAAATGCATTGTTTCTCCTCGTTTTTGCTTTTTCCATGTGTGCTGCCTTGTGCTTCCATGTACAGTGCATTGATATACTGGGATTGAGTGCTCTTTATAAGAATGCATAAATAAAAAATAAATTTAAAAAAAAACATAAATAAATTGACAAACTATAAATACATGGTAACATTATTACACATGATCAGGACTACAATAGTAGATATTAAGATATTTTGATTATTTCAGTGTTGCAAAATAAGAGATATGTTTCAGCTGTTCATTAACTTTGTATTTGAATTGTATAAATGGTGTGAACATAATGGATGAGGAAAGGCTCTGACATTAGAAAACTGAGCAATCATTGTAGTTACAGAACTCACACTCATTAAAGCTTTCAACAGCTGATCAATCTCTGCTTTCAATAGCAGAGCAATGTCAACAGCAGAGCAATCTCTCTCTCAATCTTTAAAGAAGTACATAGCCCTTGCACCACCTAGGAATTACCTGTGTCTGGTCCTCTGACCAGGCAAGGTCCTTTCAGACCTGGATCCTACACCTGAGGCTCCTGCCTCTCTCCACTCCTGTCTGCAAACTCTCTTGCTCTCCCTTTCTCTCCACCTCTCTCTTCTTCTCACTCTCGCTATAGCTTGTGTCTCTTGCCGTATCTGTATCCATTGTTTTTTACTGCCTTTTATGCCTCTGCCAATGGTTTTTTACTCTCTTTTGTGCCTCTTTTGTGTCTTGCCTATTGTTGTTCTTCCTTGTTGCTCCTCAGCGGCTTTTTGTACCATTATCGTATTTGTGGCCATTGTTTTTTCTGTCCTTTGCTCTTTGTGTCCCCTATTTATGACTGTTCTTGAGCTTTTATCCATTGCTTTCTGTGCCCATAATTGTAACTTCCCTTGTTTTTTGCCCATTGTTTTCTCTCACTTTTGTTCTCTTGTGTGCCTCTTAGTTGTAACCTTTTCTCTTGTTTTGCCCAATTACTCTGTCTGTGCCATTCTATTTGCCCCCGTCTGTGTCCTTGTTTCCAGTTCTTTGTCCCCCTGTGTTACTTACCTTTTCTAACCTCCCGTTTGCCTCAAAGGCAGGCCAGTCTCCACCTGCCCTCGCCTAGACCACGCATGGAAGTCATATGGGGGTAGTCAGCGGTCGCAGCTGTGACTTCTAGCTTGCTCCCTGCTGTGAGAAGTTGGCCTGGCATATGCTGTCCACTAATTATAGTGGGCACCTTGCACCAGTCCAAACAACCCCTTATTGGAGATAGGTTAAAGACAACCTTTATTGAAAGCTATCCTAGTGGTAGCTATGGAGAGCAGCCTTCAGGCTAAGTCTTGAAGGAATGTAAAGCAGCTTGTTTTACCAGTCTATAATCTCTTGAGTGACCAAATGAAAGAGCACCACACCAGGTATATATTCAAAATATATGTATTTATTGCTAAACACACCCCTCTAGTCTCTTTATGAGGCTAGAGTTCAAGTACACAAGTTATAAGTTATTTAAACACAGTAATAGCACAAATACACGTTTGGGCCCTAGGGGCGTACCAAACCATATACCAATAAAGTGGTATAAGAACCACGACTGAACTAGATACTAGGCCTAGAGCCTCTAGAAGTGCTTGGACCACAAGGAACCACCCAAGGTAGTGACACAGGGGACCCACGGGGGACGCGTGCAGTGTAAATACACAACTGCGATACGCCGTTGACTTCTATGGAGAAAGTCGCGATCAGGAAATTAAAGAAAAGGGACACTTAAAGGAGGACTTGGAGCAAACCCTTTGAGAACTAGTACTTTGAAGAGTCTCTACCCACGGGAGCACCGGAGTACTTGTGTTACCTCACCCAGGGAAGCCGGGTGCATAGGTGCCTTTCGGGGTCGGGTTTCGTCGTCGATTTGAATGGCGATCTGCTGCAAAGTGCTGCCGGCGACCAAGTGGAAAGTGTCCGGGTGGATCCAAGAGTGGATCGGAGATCTGAAGAACCTGAAAGCAGAGGGGACAGAGTCTGGGTCACTAGCCAGTGACCAGGAAGGCGATGGACAGATGCCCACCGATGTCGCTTGCTTCAGATGCGTTGATGGTCGTCTTGACTCTTCAGCCACGAGGTCCAGGAGGCGTTGTCGGCGACCAGGAGCAGGATTCGGGCTGGGACACGATGTCTGTCGAGAGCTGAGTTATCGGCGACCGGATTGGACCCAAAAAGCCTTGGCAACGGCAAGTCTTGGTGAAGATGAAGATCGTCGATGGTGCAGACCAACAAGGTCTGGGAAACTCACCCAGCGAGGGTAAGTGAGGGCAGGCCTGGAGCAACCAGGATGCCCAAGAAGAAAAAGATTGGCCTTCGTTAAGGGCTACTAGCCAACGGGCTAGCGACCGCAAAGGAGCCTCAAGACGTCGCACGTGGATCTAGCTCACAGGGCACTCGTGGAGTGGAGGCCAGTGATCTTCAGTGCAGTTGGTGCTGGAGGCTAGGGCTACTGGGAGCCCAAAGCACGACTTTGTGGGAGACCCAGAAGAGGATGCACTTACAAATGTGCTCGGTGTCCAGGGGTCACGGTCTCACATTACCCACGATAGCTACGGGCCTCAGCTTTGCTGGGGACTCAGGGTAGCCTCGGGGAAGTCTGAGAATCCACCTCTGGTGATGCGAAGACTTTGGCGTCCGACGGGAGCTTCAGAAATGCAGACGGGACAGATGCATCTTTGGTGCCTGCCAAGCAGGGGAGTCACTCCTTGACCCCAAGGGAGATACTTCTGTCCTCTAATCTTGAGTAGAGCGTCGAAGGTCCAGGATTCTGTTTCAGAGCTTCGTCCAGGGATAATCTAAAGTCCTAAGGACTGGGTTCCTATACTTATACTAAGTATAGGGGTTGGACTACTCTGTGGCCCCACCTATGGGTGGGTCAGGGCAGAGGGGTGGCTACACCCCTTTCTCTTTGTCCAGTTCGCGCCAAAGCAGGGGCTGCAAGCCCCTGATCCGGTTTGAACTGGGGTATGCACAGGGACACCAAATGTGCCCCCAGTGCAGGACTTCAAAGCACCCGAAAGTGCTCCCGCCCAGCCCCAATACACATTATCCTGTCTGGGGAGGTGGTCACACCTCCCTGGGACAGGAAACCTATTGTCCAGGCCTCCCTGCCGGAGTTTTGTCCAGCAGCAGGAGGCCAGACTCGTGTCTGTGGCAGCAGCATCCATTTTGTGATGCCAGGGCTTTAGAAAGAAGTTACCGGGCTAGCCAGAGTTAACATGTCTTTCCCTCTAGAAGGGTGGAATGCTACCCCCGCCGCCAGAATTGGCGGGGGGGTAGTATTCCAAGATGTTTGACACCAAACACGACATGTTTAGGTGCAGCCATTCCAAAGTTAGCATTTAACGCGAGGTTATAATGCGCTTAAGAGTATATGGTCAGGTTGCACTACAAACAGCATCAGAGAAGGGTCTCCGAACGCTGCAGAGGGGCCCTGCTCATGCAGGGGCACCCTCTCACATAGGAACCACGCACTCTGCCTTCAGGATTGATAAGGCCTGCCATAGGAGTGACTTATAGGTTTATATGTGTGTATGTATTTAGTGATATAGGTAACCTATATCACAGTAAGGGGTGCATGCACCACCTTACCCAGGCTGCAGTAGCAGACCTGTGGTGTCAGTTTGGATGGCCTTCCAGGGGTGGCATAATACATGCTGCAGCCCCTGGTAGGCCTCTGAGGTACCTATGCCCTTGGTACATAGTATACCATATACTAGGGACTTATAAGGGCACTCCAGATTCCAATCAGAGATGTGCCTAAGGCACATGGAAACCTTTTTACAGAGAAAGCAGATAGACTGGGGCCCTGAATAGCAGGATCCCAGTCCAACTAAGTCATAAACCAGCAAAACACCATAAAAAAAGTGGGGGCAACCATATAGTCAGATTCCACCTTCCTACATAACCCCCCAAACGAAAGGAGATAAGGCTAACCTTGGCCAGTTGAGCCTTCATTGACTAAGTGGTCATATAAGGAAGCACCTGCACTAGCATGGTTGCCCCCTGTCTTATGGTCCACTAAGCAATCCCTCACCCTAAGGGTATGAGAGGGTCTCCACCATGGGGAATCACTACCTGTGGTGTGCTTAGGTAAAGTACAAGGCTGGTGAGGTGTCTGAGTAGGGAAGTGAGGCCCTAGGAATGTTGGCCTTAGCTTCCTCAGATCACTGGTCACCATGTAGGCCTGTCTTTCCATGACTGAGTTGTACTTTGCTCTAAGGGTCAACCTTTGGCTGCCTACAGCTGGGGGTTGGGTCCCTTTGGATGGACTACTGGAGGGACATGGCAGGTTTGGAACCTTCAGGTCCCAGGTTTGCCCTTGCCTACCAGAGTCCTTCTGGGGGAGGTCCCTACATAAAGGCATGGGGGATCCCTCAGTGTGTAGAGGAGTTTTCACCTGGCTAGGGCTACTAGACTGGGTGCCCCTAATCTGCTGATGGGGGGTTCCTCTGGACAGGGGGCCCTGGGGGTCCACTGACCTCCCTGACCTCTGCAGCCCTGGGCTGGCTGAGGCAGGGTAGAGAGGGGCAGGTTACCTGCTCCAGACTGGGTACCACCTTGGAAGGGTCCTCTGCCATCAGGGGTGTGGCCAGGCCAGGCCTGACTACCTCTGGGGCAGTTCCTTCACTAGGGGTAGGGTCAGTTCCCTGAGGAGGCTGACCCTTACCTACTGTCTGGAGGGAAGAAGACTTTTCTTCAACCCTTGTGCTCTCTTTTGGGGGAGAGTGGGCCATTCTTTCAGGCTCCATCTCTCCAAATTCTTGGGCTGGGGCTGTGGCCATTACAGCCCCACTAACCTTTACAGGGACGCCCAACATCCTAAGGTGGGTTTGGTGTTCAACTTCAGCCCAGGCTGAAATCTCCAGATCATTGCCCATCAGGCAATCTACAGGTAAGGTGGGGGACACTGCCACTCTCTTTGGGCCTGTGACCCCCTCCCAGCTGAGATTGACTATGGCCATGGGGTGATCTGTTCTGACACCATCAATGTTGGTCACCTGGTATTTAAACTCAGGTAAAAGCTGGTGAGGGGGGACTAGTTTCACTGCCACCATGGTGACACTAGCCCCTGTGTCCCTAAATGCCACAGCTTTCTGACCATTAATCATTGGCTCCAGTCTGTACCTGCCCATTGCTGTGGGACCCATGGTAAAGGTGGCAAATCCTACACCACCATCAGAGTCAGAGGAGTCTGTTGAGGGGTCCCTGTCTGAACCAGGGCCCACCTCTGTTCCTGTTGCAAAAGCACCTAACTTTTTGGGTGCACTACTCCCAACTGGAGGATTACTACTGGTAGTACCAGGAGGGGGGTAGTAGTTGCTGGGGGAACATTTTCTTTATTGCCAATCCTGGGGCAACTGGGATCAGATTTCCAGTGCCCAGGCTTTTACAGACATGGCAATATGGTTTATTTTCAGGAGAGGAAGGAGTTTGGGACCCACCCCCAGAAGAGGAATTTTGGGGCCCTGTAGTGGACTTATCCTTAGATTTATCCCCACCTTTCTCTTGGGACTTAGTAGAATCTTTCTTCTGGTCACCACCCTGATTTCTAGTCTTTACTCTGGTTCTGACCCATTTGTCTGCCTTCTTTCCCAATTCTTGGGGAGAGGTCAGATCAGAGTCCACCAGATACTGGTGCAAAAGCTGGTTTTGACAATTATTAAGGATCTGCTCCCTCATAATCAAATTGTACAATCCTAAAAAGTCATGCACTTTGTTGCCATGTATCCAACCTTCCAGAGCCTTTGTAGCACAATCTACAAAATCAACCCAGTCTTGAGTCTGAGCTTTTGGGTGTCTCTGAACTTCAACCTATACTGTTCAGTGGTTAGGCCAATCCCATCTATCAGAGCACTCTTCAAGACTGTGTAATTGTCAGCATCCTCTTCTCTTACAGTGAGGAGCTTGTCTCTACCTTTGTCTGCAAAGGAGAGCCACAAGATTGCTGCCCACTGCTTCTGGGGGACCTTCTGAACTTTACAGGCCCTCTCCAGTGCAGTTATCCATTTGTGGATGTCATCCCCACTCTGGTAGGGAGGGACAATCTTGTTTAGGTTTCTATGGTCATAAGACCTTTCCCTATCTCTAGGGATATTGCTGCCACCATGGGACTCTAGTCCCAACTTTCTTTTCTCTCTAAAGAGATCTAGGGACTCCCTGTCTAAGGCTACTTGCTTCCTTCTGAGTTCAAGCTGAGCTTCCTCATATTGAATCAGCCTCTGTTCTCCTCTCATGAGAGGATTCCCTCCTATGAGATGAGACAGAGCTCCCTATTGAGGTGCCAGAGTGGTTAGACTCCTGAGAAGGAGATCTAGACTTTCTGGGCACACTCATAATCCTTCCTGGGGGGACAAAGAGGGCATCATCCTGATCATCCTCTTCATCTTCCACAGGAGGGATTGGGTTATCCAGGTCAGGGTCATTGTCACCCTCCTGGCCAGTTTCAGAGGGGGGGCTGGGGGTACTGCTACCCCTGGCACCACCCTCATCTTCTGCCCCACCCTCAGCTCCTACCCCTTCAGTCCCCAAGGGCTTACTAAGGTCATAAGCTACCAACAACTCCTTAAGGTGTTGGGTGGTGGGACTTTGGCCTGTCCTTAATTTCCTCAAGTTACATAATGCTCTCAATTCCAAGAATGGGAGTGTATCATACTTGGAGGGGAGAAGCCCAGTGGCTTCTGGTAAGGATTCTCTAGATCCTACCTTTAAAGACATTACTAGTGTGGTGTGGTGTATGCACTACCTACTCTAGTGTGGCCTACTAAACTCTCTTGAGTTGTAGAAAGGGTGTGCTATCCCTTAACACACAACTCTAAGTTCAGTAGAACTTACTGTATTCTAAGCTTAAATTATATGTACCTTAGGTACCTTTAGTGGTTTTCAGTTGATCAATTCAATTGAGATTATCTGGTAAAACAATAGCAAGCTGGAATCCCACACGCTGCACACCAATGTGAGAAGTTGGCCTGGCATATGCTGTCCACTAATTATAGTGGGCACCTTGCACCAGTCCAAACAACCCCTTATTGGAGATAGGTTAAAGACAACCTTTATTGAAAGCTATCCTAGTGGTAGCTATGGAGAGCAGCCTTCAGGCTAAGTCTTGAAGGAATGTAAAGCAGCTTGTTTTACCAGTCTATAATCTCTTGAGTGACCAAATGAAAGAGCACCACACCAGGTATATATTCAAAATATATGTATTTATTGCTAAACACACCCCTCTAGTCTCTTTATGAGGCTAGAGTTCAAGTACACAAGTTATAAGTTATTTAAACACAGTAATAGCACAAATACACGTTTGGGCCCTAGGGGCGTACTCAAACCATATACCAATAAAGTGGTATAAGAACCACGACTGAACTAGACACTAGGCCTAGAGCCTCTAGAAGTGCTTGGACCACAAGGAACCACCCAAGGTAGTGACACAGGGGACCCACGGGGGACGCGTGCAGTGTAAATACACAACTGCGATACGCCGTTGACTTCTATGGAGAAAGTCGCGATCAGGAAATTAAAGAAAAGGGACACTTAAAGGAGGACTTGGAGCAAACCCTTTGAGAACTAGTACTTTGAAGAGTCTCTACCCACGGGAGCACCGGAGTACTTGTGTTACCTCACCCAGGGAAGCCGGGTGCATAGGTGCCTTTCGGGGTCGGGTTTCGTCGTCGATTTGAATGGCGATCTGCTGCAAAGTGCTGCTGGCGACCAAGTGGAAAGTGTCCGGGTGGATCCAAGAGTGGATCGGAGATCTGAAGAACCTGAAAGCAGAGGGGACAGAGTCTGGGTCACTAGCCAGTGACCAGGAAGGCGATGGACAGATGCCCACCGATGTCGCTTGCTTCAGATGCGTTGACGGTCATCTTGACTCTTCAGCCACGAGGTCCAGGAGGCGTTGTCGGCAACCAGGAGCAGGATTCGGGCTGGTACACAATGTCTGTCGAGTGCTGAGTGTCGGCGACCGGATTGGACCTAACAAGCCTTGGCAACGGCAAGTCTCGGTGAAGATAAAGATCGTCGATGGTGCAGACCAGCAAGGTCTGGGGAACTCACCCAGCGAGGGTCAGTGAGGGCAGGCCTGGAGCAACCAGGATGCTCAAGAAGAAAAAGATTGGCCTTCGTTAAGGGCTACTAGCCAACGGGCTAGCGACCGCAAAGGAGCCTCAAGACGTCGCACGTGGATCTGGCTCACAGGACACTCGTGGAGTGGAGGCCAGTGACCTTCGGTGCAGTTGGTGCTGGAGGCTAGAGCTACTTGGAGCCCAAAGCACGACTTTGTGGGAGACCCAGAAGAGGATGCACTTACAAATGTGCTTGGTGTCCAGGGGTCACGGTCTCAGGTTACCCACGATAGCTACGGGCCTCAGCTTTGCTGGGGACTCAGGGTAGCCTCGGCGAAGTCTGAGAATCCACCTCTGGTGATGCGAAGACTTCGGCGTCCAACGGGAGCTTCAGAAATGAAGACCAGACAGATGCATCTTTGGTGCCTGCCAAGCAGGGGAGTCACTCCTTGACCCCAAGGGAGATTCTTCTGTCCTCTAATCTTGAGTAGAGCGTCAAAGGTCCAGGATTCTGTTTCAGAGTTTCATCCAGGGATAATCTAAAGTCCTAAGGACTGGGTTCCTAAAATTATACTAAGTATAGGGTTGGACTACTCTGTGGCCCCACCTATGGGTGGGTCAGGGCAGAGGGGTGGCTACACCCTTTCCCTTTGTCCAGTTCGCGCCAAAGCAGGGGCTGCAAGCCCCTGATCCGGTTTGAACTGGGGTATGCACAGGGACACCAAATGTGCCCCCAGTGCAGGACTTCAAAGCACCCGAAAGTGCTCCCGCCCAGCCCCAATACACATTATCCATTCTGCGGAGGTGGTCACACCTCCCTGGGACAGGAAACCTATTGTCCAGGCCTCCCCTGCCGGAGTTTCGTCCAGCAGCAGGAGGCCAGACTCGTGTCTGTGGCAGCAGCATCCATTTTGTGATGCCAGGGCTTTAGAAAGAAGTTACCGGGCTAGCCAGAGTTAACATGTCTTTCCCTCTAGAAGGGTGGAATGCTACCCCCGCCACCAGAATTGGCGGGGGGTAGTATTCCAAGATGTTTGACACCAAACACGACATGTTTAGGTGCAGCCATTCCAAAGTTAGCATTTAACGCGAGGTTATAATGCGCTTAAGAGTATATGGTCAGGCTGCACTACAAACAGCATCAGAGAAGGGTCTCCGAACGCTGCAGAGGGGCCCTGCTCATGCAGGGGCACCCTCTCACATAGGAACCACGCACTCTGCCTTCAGGATTGATAAGGCCTGCCATAGGAGTGACTTATAGGTTTATATGTGTGTATGTATTTAGTGATATAGGTAACCTATATCACAGTAAGGGGTGCATGCACCACCTTACCCAGGCTGCAGTAGCAGACCTGTGGTGTCAGTTTGGATGGCCTTCCAGGGGTGGCATAATACATGCTGCAGCCCCTGGTAGGCCTCTGAGGTACCTATGCCCTTGGTACATAGTATACCATATACTAGGGACTTATAAGGGCACTCCAGATTCCAATCAGAGATGTGCCTAAGGCACATGGAAACCTTTTACAGAGAAAGCAGATAGTCTGGGGCCCTGAATAGCAGGATCCCAGTCCAACTAAGTCATAAACCAGCAAAACACCATAAAAAAAGTGGGGGCAACCATATAGTCAGATTCCACTTTCCTACACCTGCTACTCCTGGCACTTCCTGTGCAACCACTGGCCTCAGAGGAGAACTCTGCCAGAATCTACACCCACCGATCTCTCACCCTCAACACCCAGCACCCCACTCACTCAAACTCACACAAACCAGCCACCACCCACGCATCAATTATGACTGGAGGCAGCTGGGTAATGTGGTGCACACACACTCAGTAGACAGTAGTAGAAAAAAATGTTGTACAATCAATTAAATGCAATTAGTCATGGGTACTCGGAGATGAATACAAGCTACCAAATCATCTTCAGTAAGAACAAGTCCAAGGTATAAGCAAGAATCCCAAACATAACTCAATAATTGTATCCTAGAGAAATTTTGGAGCTCAATTGATGCACTGATGATATGAGACTAGCCCTGACAAAGTCTGCTGGTGTACTAACTGCATAAAGACGAAACATGTGTTGGCTGGAAAATGTATAGACTCCAGAACGTTATATAAAAATAAAGGATATTGGAAGATCTTATACAAAGGAACTTTGCATTGATTATTTGGGGTGTGCTTGGGATTCTTGCTTATATCACCCATGCAGCATGCCATAGTGGATTGCATGCTTCTCAACACCTGCTCACTCAGCAAACACACCATGAGACCCGCTTCACTACCATACCCAGGGCCTGCTTTCCTCACAGAAAATGGCTAAACCCAACCACTACACCGGACATCGCTACTGCCATCCCCTCCGTCTCCAAGATCGCGAGGGAGGACCACCAGCACATGCCCAGAGGTGGAATTGCCTTTATATTCAAAGACACCATCAGCTGCACCAGCTTCTCGGGCCCTCCTCCACCAGTTACACGGGCCACCTCACATTCAAAACACACATCATAGCCCACTCATCCTGTTTGGAACCCTTGTCTAAAGGCCACCAGGACCCCACATCAACTTCACCAGCGACATCATAGACACCCATCATCATCAAGTCCAGCACCTTCATCGTCCTTGGAGACCTGAACTTTCACATGAAAGACTGCACCACTGAAATTCCACAGCACTACTAGAAAACTTTGGAAACCTCTGCCTCACCCAGTACATCAACGGACCCACCAGAACTCCTATTGGACAAATGTTTGGCACCCACTATGTCTTAAGATTGTGAAACATGTTAGGAGCATTAATAACCAGTGTCCAGTATAGTGGAGAAACATGTTTTATTATCCAGCACTTCGATCGTTAATTTGGCCTCCAAGAGGATGAAGGCATGCAAGGTGTCTGGTTGTCTCGGCCCACTTTTTGAGTCTGCGGTGCGTGTTGAATTTGAAAGTATTTTTAAAATTGTTATTTAGGTATTTGGAATTGTTTGTTTAATGGCTGAAAAGATCTAATGTGGTTCCCCTCCCATATGGCCCCAAGATCTGTGATTCTAATGCGATCCTAGTGTTTAAAACCAGACAGATCAACTGTGTTTGTCAACAATCTCCCACCCACAAGTGGGTTTCCTGCATTAGCCTTCTGTTCCATCACATCCTGTCCATCAGAGCGCCTTTCACCAACACTCAAGTACTATGATGATCGAGGGAAGAGGTATGTGCCTTGTGACACCATACAACAGGGGCCCCATGTTCATGGAGACTTGGAAATCAAGTCATTGTCCTGGATCATTTTGTTCCCCAATTAGCCACTTATTAATCTTAATGCTGAGAGACACAATAAATGTTCGCCATCACCAGCTCTCCATCATACACGGACTGCACACATAGGCCAAAGACTATTCATGGATTCTTTCCCTCCCAGATGATTGTGTTGGAGCCTTCTCTCACTTTCTTAGAGAAGGAACGGGTATAGCATAAGGGTAATTTTGAAGCATATATAGCATTTGGAGTAATGCAACCATTTTATAGAGGGTGATCCTGTCCATAATGCATAATGGTAATACATTCCAGTTAGCTAGATCTCTGCACAGCCTGCATAACAGGTGTTCAATATTCAGGTTATAACATCATTGAGGTTAATGGCGGTATATAGTCCTAAGTATTTAAAGCTGTCTTTCGTTGTTCTTAACCAGGACTGCCACAAAATAACCGCATAACCTCCTGACATGGTATATCATTGACTTCCCCCAATTGACCACTAATCCAGAGGCTTCCACAAGACATCTAAGATTTCTGTCAGTCTCTGGCCTGTCCATTTTGCATATCTTGCAAAGAGTAATATGTCATCTGCATATAAGGAAACATGGCGGCCCATGTCATTATCCCATTCTAAACCCCACACCAGGCCATAGCTTCGTATCTAAGCTGTCAGGAATTTAATGGCTAGTGCAAAGAGGAGGGACATCCTTGTAGAATACCTCAATCTAGAACATTATACCATTCACGCTACGTCAGGCCACAGGTGTGTTAAAGTGGAGTTTAGTATACTTATACAGGATTTTGAAGAGGTAAGGTCAGACTAGAGTTTAGAATGCCTTTTTGACATCTATCAGTATCAGAGCTGCAGGTCCTGAGGATTTCTGTGCATGTGCTAATGCTAAATTCAACCTAAGTATGTTAATGCCTTGTGGACCTGTAAATAGGAGTGTCCAACATTTGCATAATTTGCTGTCGCATAATTACACTTAATTATACCAATATTAAGTGAAATTACGCAAAATGCAAATTCATCATTCAATGCTGTATTTTAGCATGAAATACGTCCTTCTACCAATTTTTGTGCAAAAAAAAAGGTGCAAAGAATACAAGCACTGTGAACAACAGCCATTCGCTGTCTGCCATTCTAGTGCATACAGTGAATGGAGTGTTCTCCATACATTTTTGCTGTGAATGGCACAAAATTATGTGAAGTGGCGTAACTTTGGGAAACAAATTCCGAAATATTAGGCAAATTATGCCGGCATAATTTAAATTTTACCCAGGCCTACCTGTGAGGCATAAAGCCAGAGTGAATTAGCGTGCTCATCATGGCTGCAAAATAGGCCTTAGTGATCCCTGTTGCAAGTTATGTTTCAAAGATTACCTTCATCTGTTTTATAGTAAGGGAGGACAGCCTTTTGATCAGATCCACTGGGAGGTCCTTCTCAAATGCACCCATATCGCCCCAAAATCTGACAGCACATACTAACCAAGTGTGTTTTCTTGGAGCATCATTGCACCTGGGGAGTGTCACCTACCATCTGGTACAACTGCTGCCTTCTTAATCCTCTTGTTAAGTCAATTGATATCCCTGACTTTATGCATAATCTGTGTGAGACATGGCCAGGTTCTTGTACTACCATCTAATATTTTGTAAGAAAAAACTGAGTTGACTTCCCTTGTATATTTGTGGATGAGGTTATGTTATACCAATGGTGAATATGAGTTCTCTATCATAAGAATAAATGTCTGCCATCTTAGAACAGGGTCTTCGATTGACTGCATTCACATTCCCATTCTTGAAGATTCCCATTTCCCACATAGTTCAAGATGTAAACTTCATTTAAGTTTAACCCTTTCGCTGCTAGGCCTTTTCCCCCATGGTAAGCCATTTTTTGGCTATTTTGGGCAGTTTGCGCTTATGCCCCAGTAACGTTTTGTCCACATAAAGTATCCATGCCAAATTTGCGTCCTTTTCTTCCAATGTCTTGAGGATTCTAAAGGTATCCAGGGTTTGTGGATTCCCCTGGAGAAGATCGGGAAATTGGCCAAAATACAGCTAATTATGGGTTTTATTTCAGAAAATGGGAAAAAAGTGCTGCAGAAGAAAGCGTCTGTTTTTTTCCCTGCAAAAGGTATCAACAAAGGGTTTATGGTGCTACAATCACCATCTTCCCAGCTATCAGGAACAGGCAGACTTTTGTCAGAAAACCAACATTTTCTACACAGTCTTGGCATTTTACTGGGACATAGCCAATGTGTCATATTTCTTGTGCTTTCAACCTCCTTCCAGTTAGTGGTAGAAATGGGTGTCAAAGCAATAATGGATCCGGGAAAACTATATGGGGCATATTATCAAGGGCTTATCGCCACTTTAGCAGCACTTTTTTGACGCTAAAGTGGCGATATATTTATCGCCCTATTAGCAAGCTGTCGCTAACAGGCGTTAGCGACAGCTTTCCGGCGATAGCACCAGGTTTTTCTATCGCCTTGCATGCCAGCGATATTTAACGCTAATGACATGCAAGGTAGGCGTTCCTTGTCTAAATTTAGCAAAAACTCCCGCTAATCGCACTTCGCCCTATTAGCAAGGATAGGCCGGACCCGCAAAGCGATAAAAAAAGTCGCGCTAAGGCCCGTTAGCTGCAGGAACTTAAGACCCAAAAATTGCTGGTCTTAAAAATGGGGATAAGTCTTGGGCCCACATCTATTCTTTTTTTTTGTGCTGGACAGCGCTGCAAGCAATGTTGCAGCGCTGCCCTGCGACAAAAATACAGTGCAGCAATGTGCACCATCAATAAGATAGTTCGCATTCCTGGGCCCCAGTCATGAAAAGTGTTGCTGCGCTGCGACAAGACAGCGTTGCAACACTTCTCATTACGCCCTCCTTGCAACAGCATGGATGCGCTGTACTCACTGGACAGCGCTCCATGACGCAAGTAATGACAGATACGTCAGGAATCCTGACGAATCTGTCTGCGCTAAAGTCACGCATTGCTGCAGTTGTGTCACAACCATGACGCAACTCCAGCAATGCATGGGGCCAGCCTATCCCTGTGGCACTGCCTCACCCTCACGCCTGCCATCAGGCAGGCGGAAGGTACTGACGCAGTGCTCTTCATGAGGGGTGCCCGAATGTCGGCGCAGTTGGAGATACATTGGTGGTGGTTGGGCGCTGCGGTGTCATCGTTTGGAAGCATTGGTGGAGTGTTGGTGCGGAGGGAGTTTACGAGATGTTCTTTGGTGGCCCTGATCCAGCTGCGAGGGGGTGCGATGATGGCGGCAGCGTCCAGTGGGCAAGGCGAAGACGTGATGTTACCAATGATGGTCAGTCCAGAAAAGTCCAGTGTTGTGGCTGCACTTGAAGTTCACGCTGGTGGAGGTGACGTGCTCGACCATGTGTCCTGCTATGTGGCTTGTTGCATTGACTTGCTGCTTGCGTCTGATGTAGGGGACCTTCCCCATGAGGGGGTGGTGTCCTGGTCACTGGGTTTCTCCAGGTGGAACTTGAGGTCACGGAGTAGGAGGTCGTCGGTGGATGGGAGATCCTGGGGTGCAATGAGGTCTAAAATGGTATTGGAGAATGGGGGGGCATGGCCCGGGGGGCCTGCACATGAGGGTGCCGCAGAGGATGCACCTGTGCCTGGTCGGGATCTTGGGGTTGACATGGTCCATGGTCAGCCCTTGGGTCATCAGAGTGCGTGGTCAGTCGGAGTGTGCTTCTGTAGGTGATGGCAATGCCTCCTCCCTGACGGTTGGGGTGCTCCTTGCGGGTGATACTGCAGCCGTCAGTGATGGTGATGGCGATGTCCGGTCCGGAGCAGAGGTTGGTCCTGGCAGGCGAGGTGGTGTCCAGGGTTGATGGCAAGGAGGCTGCTGGCGTCGTATCGATGGAGTGTCCAAGAGGAATGCTCCTTGCTGCTGAGCATGGTCCAGGGGCAGACGGACGCAAACAGCGTAGCCTCTGGGTTGCCTTTGGCACGGGAGACGACCATTACAACGCAGGCAGTACATCGTTAACAACGCAACTCTGACAACGCAGGTGCCTTAACATTGCATTTGAATACAACGCATTGTGAGGTCAGTAATGGGGTAATTTCAACTTTTTCAGGCGTGCATGGGTATTGGATGTAAAATATGAAAAATGGGATGTTTTTTGGGGTCAAATATGAAAAATGGGGTGTTTTTTGGGGTAAATTTTTGCGTGTTTTTTTGGGGTCAAATTTCTAAATTCTGGGTGTGTTTTGTGCCAAAATAAAGAGAAATTTGGGGGGTGCATTTGTCTCAAATGTGATCTTTTGTGTGTCTTTTGGGGGTTCAGAAATGAATTCCAGGGTTCACGGTTGGGTCTGTTGTGCAAAGGTTATTCTTGGGTCGCACTCACTGTAGTGGGAACAGTGATCGTCATGTCTCAGCTATGCAACACCTACTCTCCTGTTGCAATGTGCCTAGTATTAGTATGTATTAGAATGGAATGCGATGTCATGGCATGCATCGCAACTATGTATGTGCCTTTGGCACAGGAGTGGTACGCCTGCTGTGCATGGGCGCACAGCGGCCACCATTGAGAAGTGCGGGGTGTCTGGACAGCTGTGAGGTGGTAAACCCCATAATGAACACTGGATGGTGCGTGGCCGCGGGGATGTGTGTGTGAGGGTGTGTAGTTAAAAATGTATTGAGGGAAGTCTCACTTCTAAGCCGTGTCCCGTGTCTACGTAGCTCCTGCTCTCCTGCGTCTGCTTCCAGGAAAAGGAAGTAGGCAGCCAGGTTCCCTCGCATGAGTCATTCACAAC
This sequence comes from Calotriton arnoldi, assembly GCA_963921515.1. Classification (NCBI taxonomy): domain Eukaryota; kingdom Metazoa; phylum Chordata; class Amphibia; order Caudata; family Salamandridae; genus Calotriton; species Calotriton arnoldi. Next base: position 71,012 of record CAWUFW010016075.1, read on the forward strand.
GCTGCGATGCGGCGGTGGTATTGTTATTTGGCAACGGGACAAGTCATGCAGCCAGGGTCTGGAGGGGTGGGCATGTTCTCCATGCAGGCTGCAATGCAGCCTGCATTGCGAACAGAGAAGTGCACATGTCTGCATTGGGCGGCCTGAGTGGGCCGACCAAACAGTCATTGCGCACTTGAGTGTGCATGCCAATTCGCACATTCCCTGCTCCGTGTTTGGAGCAGTCCTACCCACCCGTCCAACCCCTGAGGATACATAGCATGATTACATCCGTTATTTATCCATTGTTTGTCCCTTTTTGAACTGTTTCATTGGCTTCTCTAAGCCCGCACTACACGCTTCCCGTCGCTGCTGCCCCTGCGGCCCCGCGCCCCTGTCCTTGCACATTCCCGCCTCCCAGCTGATCATTCCTCCACCCTCCCCTACTTAATGGCGGACGCTGCGCAATGGCGCAGCGGACAGACGCTGCTGGCGCCCAGAAGGCGCACCTAAGACAAGCCCGTCTAGGCACATCTGCAACCCAACCGTGACCAGCATCAGTAAGCCTGGATCACGGGCCACCCACTGCTATGGCACAGCCACCCTCCACGCACTCAAACCCGGGAAAGTCAGAGACTAACAACAGGCCTCGGCAAACACGACCCACGGCCAGTTCTCCTACCTCCACTGCCGCCAGAGCTTAACCACCACCCCGGACTCCAACACAGCCAACACCAGCACCGGCGACACCTTAGGATGCATCCCCCTCAATGGGCGCTCCGTGCACATACACGTCGTGGAAATCTGGAACCTACTCGACTCTCTCTCGCCTGACATCGCCTTCTTCACAGAGACCTGGACCAACGCCTCCTCCGCCCCCGACATCAAGATCGCCATCCCAGACGGATACAGGAACCAGAGGAAGGACCGCACGAACCACCCGGGAGAGTGCCTCGCCATTGCACACAAGAGCACCCTCCGCCTCACCACCCCCAGCGGAACCTTCCCCTCCGCCAAAAACCTGCACTTCCAGATCCAGACCAGCCACAACTCCACACTCCGAGGAACCCTCGTCTACAGACACCCCGAGCCCCGGACACACCAGCCAGCCCACCATCTCCACCTGGACGCAAGTAACAGCCGAAGACACAGCCTCAACCATGAAAGGCATGCACTCGTGGGCCCCCACCAACCCATGCCCTCCCACATCTACCACAGAGCCGCGGCAGCCATCACACACAAACTGCAATGCACCATCAACACCACCTTCAAGACAGGCACCTACCCAGACGACTGAAAGCGTGCAGAAGTCTGGCCCCTTCTCAAGAAGACCACAGCTGACCCCACCGACCTCAAGAACTACTGGCCCATCTCGCTCCTCCCCTTCGTAGCCAAAGTTGTAAAGTTGCAGAGTAGACAGTCAACAGGGAAGTGACACGATTCATTGATGACAACGCCATCCTCGACCCGTCCCAAGCCGGATTGCAAACCAACCACAGCAACGAGGCCGTCCTACTGGCCGCCACAGACGACATCCGCACACTCCTGGACCAAGGCCACTCCGCAGCCCTCATCATACTCGTCCTTTCAGTGGCCTTCAACGCCGTCTCCCACCACACACTAGTCACCAGACTACACGACGCCGGCATACAAGGAACAGGCCTCAACTGGACCGATCATTCCTCCCCGGAAGAAGCCAAAGGATCAGACTGCCAACCTTCCTCTCCAATCCCACGTAAATCGCCTGCGTAGTCCCAGAGGGTTCACCTCTGAGCCCGACCGTCTTCATCATCTACATGGCACCCTCGACGCCAACGTCCAACAACACGGCCTCAACATCGTATCCTACGCTGATGACACCCAGCTCATCCTCTCCCTCACCAAAAAGACCACCACCGTCAGACTCAACTTCCAGAACGGAATGCAGGACGTCGCAGTCTGGATGACCAACAGCTGCCTGGAGCTCAACGCCGGGAAGACAGGAGTCCTTGTCCTTGGTACCACACCTTCAGCATGGGACAACACCTGTTGGCCTTTGCCCTCGTAAGCCCACCTACCCCCTCGGACCACGCCAGAAACCTCAGCATCGTACTCGACCCATCCCTCACCATGAACAGACAGGTCTACGCCGTCACCTCCAGCTGCTTCAACACCCTCCGCATCCTCCGCAAGACCTTCAAATGGATACCCCCAGAGTCAAGGAAGACAGTCACCCATGCACTCATCACCAGCAGACTGGACATTGGAAACACACTCTACGCCGCCATTTACAAGTCCCTACTCCGCAAACTACCGACATTACAGAACACCGCCGCCAGACTCGTCCTCGGCATCCCCCGGCACTAACACAGCAGCCAACACCTACGTAGACTCCAGTGTCTCCCCGTGGTGATAAGAGTCACCTTCAAAATCATCACTCACGCCTACGAATGCCTACACAACAACGTAACCAAATACCTCAACAACAGAATCAACTTCCACGTACACAAATGAGACATCCGATCTTCCAACCTCGCACTGTCCGAAACACAGCGCATCCACAGAGCCAGAGCAGGCGGGAGATCCTTCTCCCACATTGCATCCAATACCTGGAACGAGCTACCGGCAGACATCAGAGGTGCCCCCTCCCTGAACACCTTCAGGAAGACCCTCAAGACCTGGCTCTTCGGCTTACAGATATGTGGACCCCACCCCTCAGTGCCTTGTGACCCTCACGGGTGTGTGGCGCTCTTACAATTCCCCTGAGTGATTGATTGATTGAATTATCATCATGTGATGATTGTTCCTCTTCTGCACTGCTTGAGGTGGTGGGGCAACGCTCTTCCAACATATCGGTAGACCCGCCACTGAGGGTGTGTCATCTACGTGTGATAGGTATGAGCAACTCCCCCCCCGGCCCTCCTGCGCTACTCATCGCACCTTCTCCTTACCTGGACATTGACCCCGTGGCGCAATCCACTGTACTCTCTCCACATCTGTGACTCAGAGCAGGAGCCTGAGCCAGGTGTGCTTTCACTGGGCTGGGTACAGCAGTCACCGCGTAGTGGGCTGGTTGACCGCCCGATGCAGTTGATGCAGCAGGGCTCCCTTAGGTGTGTAGTTGCAGCGCTCAGTCCACACAAGTTCAGTGTCGCACAGGGGCCTCACCCTCCAGGGCGTCCGGCCAGCCCAACATCATCCGTCCTGTGATGCAGGGAGACGGCACCCACCGTTGGTAATCCCCTCCGTGCACCCCGGTGTAGTGGTGGATCATAGTATGCAAAGCGGACATCACTACGTTGGTGCGCTGGATCAACTCTACCATTGACTGCACCAAGGTGCACAAGGCGGGCTTCTCACACAGGTCAGCAATGTGTCTCCATACGACCTGCCAGACTTCACCACTAGGTACGGGTGATCATTGCACATCAATGTCTCCCGCCACGGCTCATCGACTCCACATCTACTCCACAACCCACTCCAGGCCACAGACGCAGGTCCAGCGAGGGATGCAGGTACCAGACGCAGGTCCAGCGAGGGATCCAGGTACCAGACGCAGGTCCAGCGAGGGATCCAGGAACCAGACGCAGCTCCAGTGAGGGATCCAGGAACCAGACGCAGGTCCAGCGAGGGATCCAGGAACCAGACGCAGCTCCAGCGAGGGATCCAGGAACCAGACGCAGCTCCAGCGAGGGTTCCAGGAACCAGACGCAGGTCCAGCGAGGGATCCAGGAACCAGACGCAGCTCCATCGAGGGATCCAGGAACCAGACGCAGGTCCAGCGAGGGATCCAGGAACCAGACGCAGGTCCTGCGTGGGGACCAGGATCTCATCCTGGTCAACCAGGATGTTGGGTGGCTTGAGGGGGTTGTTGATGTGTGCTGCACTAAGCCCTGGCTGCTCAAATCTGCATTATTCCTTTTTTTTGGTGCATCTTTTATGTTGGAGGTGGACAGATAGGCTAAGTCATAAGTTGCGGGTTAGTGTGCCTTTTGCTATCGCTAAGGGCTTATCGCTGGATTCCACCCGCTATCGCCGGTTTCATTAACGCCGTCACGTTAATGTTAGCAACGGTTTTTGCCGCTGATCCCTGCAGCTATCGCCTGTTAGCAAAACGTTGCTCATACGTTGCTAACAGGGCAATAACTTGCAGGGATCGACGGCGATAGAAAAACTAGCGCTAACCTAGGTTAGTGGTAGTTATCGCCATTTCTTGCTAATATGCCCCTATATATTTCTGAAAAGTAGACAACATTTTGAATTCATCAAAGGGTCGTTTGTGTAGCTCCTTCAAGGTTTTTTTTTATAGAGACTAGCAGTTGAAAATAAAAATATTGCAATTGAGTTAAAATAAAAACAGCCATTTGTGCCAGCATTTATACCTGTAACTTCTTCTAAGTATGGCAGATTATTGTAAGCAATATACTGTTATGTTTGCTGAACCCTTCTGGTTGTGGGGATAGATAGGACTTGCAGGTTCACAGAGGACCTGTCACATTTTTCCGGTGAAAACTGACCCTTTTTTCACAATGTACCATGCTGTGGATGTTGGACCCTAGCTCTGCCAGTACCTAAGGAAACCTAGCAATCCTGTACATTTTAGAAAGCTAGACATCCAGAGGACTCCAGGATGGGGTGACTTGTGTGACTCTTACCAGGTTCTGTTACCCAGAATCCCTTGCAAAGCTCAAACTTTGTAAAAAACCAAATGTTCCTCACATTTCTATGATGAAAAGTTCTGGAACCTGTGTAGAGCCACACCCTTCCACCCACCCAGCATTCCTCCAAGTCTCCTGATAAAAATGGCACTTCACTTGTGTTGGTAGGCCTAGTGCTCGTGACAGTAAACGGCCCAAAATACAACGTGAACACATCACATTTTTCCACAGAAAACTGACCCTTTGTTTGCAATGTGCCTAGCTGTGGATTTGGGACCTTAGCTCAGCCAGCACCTAGAGAAACCTAGCACACCTGTACATTTTTGAAAACTAGACACCCAGGGGAATCCAGAATGGGGTGCTTTTGTGTGCCTCTCACCAGGTTCTGTTACCCAGAAACCCTTGCAAACCTCCAACTTTGTAAAGAAAAACCCACATTTTCCTCACATTTCTGTGATGGAAAGTTCTGGAATGTGCAGGGAGACACAAACTTCTACCCACCCAGCATTGCCCCAGATCTCTCGATAAAAATGGTACCTCATCTATGTGGGTAGGCCTAGTACCCGCAACAGGAGACAGCCCAAAGCAAAAAGTGGACACTTCATAATTTTCTACTGAAAACTGACCCCTTTTTTGCAATGTGCCTAGGTGCGGATTTTAGGCCCTAGCTCAGCAGGCACCTAAGGAAACCTATCAAACCTGTACATTTTTGAAAACTAGATACCCAGGGGAATCCAGGATGGGGTGACTTGTGTGCCTCACAGCAGGTTCTGTTACCCAGAATCCCTTGCAAACCTCAAACTTTATAAAAAAAACAAATGTTCCTCACATTTCTATGATGGAAAGTTCTGGAACCTGTGTGGAGCCACAAAATTCCACCCACCCAGCATTCCCCCAAGTCTTCTGATAAAAATGGTACTTCATTTGTGATGGTAGGCCTAGTTCTCATGACAGTAAATGGCCCAAAATGCAACGTGGAAACATAACATTTTTCCACAGAAAACTGACCCTTTGTTTGCAATGTGCCTAGCTTTGGATTTGGGACCCTAGCTCAGCCAGCACCTAGAGAAACCTAGCAAACATGTACATTTTTGAAAACTAGACACCAGGGGAACCCAGAATGGGGTGACTTGTGTGCCTCTCACCAGGTTCTGTTACCCAGAATCCCTTGCAAACCTCCAACTTTGTAAAGAAAAACCCACATTTTCCTCACATTTCTGTGATGGAAAGTTCTGGAATGTGCAGGGAGCCACAAACTTCTACCCACCCAGCATTGCCCCAGATCTCCCGATAAAAATGGTACCTCATCTATGTGGGTAGGCCTAGTACCCGCGACCGGAAACAGCCCAAAGCAAAACGTGGACACTTCTTCATTTTCTACTGAAAACTGACCCCTTTTTTGCAATGTGCCTAGTTACGGATTTTGGGCCCTAGCTCAGCAGGCACCTAAGGAAACCTATCAGACCTGTACATTTTTGAAAACTAGATACCCAGGGGAATCCAGGATGGGGTGACGGGTGCCTCACAGCAGGTTATGTTACCCAGAATCCCTTGCAAACCTCAAACTTTATAAAAAAAACAAATGTTCCTCACATTTCTATGATGGAAAGTTATGGAACCTGTGTGGAGCCACAAACTTCCACCCACCCAGCATTCCCCCAAGTCTTCTGATAAAAATGGTACTTCATTTGTGTTGGTAGGCCTAGTGCTCATGACAGTAAATGGCCCAAAACGCAACGTGGACACATAACATTTTTCCACAGAAAACTGACCCTTTGTTTGCAACGTGCCTAGCTTTGGATTTGGGACCCTAGCTCAGCCAGCACCTAGGGAAACCTAGCAAACATGTACATTTTTTAAAACTAGACACCCAGGGGAATCCAGGATCGGGTGACTTGTGTACCTCTCACCAGGTTCTGTTACCCAGAAACCCTTGCAAACCTCAAACTTTGTAAAAAAAAAAAACATTTTCCTCACATTTCAATGATGGAAAGTTCTGAAATGTGCAGGGAGCCACAAACTTCTACCCACCCAGCATTTTGCCCCAAGTATCCTGATAAAAATGGTACCTCACCTATGTGGGTAGGCCTAGTACCTGCGACAGGAAATAGATCAAAGCACAACGTGGACACATCACATTTTTCCACTGAAAACCAACCCTTTTTTTGCAATGTGCCTAACTGCGGATTTTGGGCCCTAGCTCAGCCGGCACCTAAGGAAACCTACCAGACCTGTACATTTTTGAAAACTAAACATCCAGGGAAATCCAGGATGGGGTGACTTGTGTGCCTCACAGCAGGTTCTGTTACCCAGAATCCCTTGCTAACCTCAAACTTTGTAAAATAACACATTTTCCACACATTTTTGTGATGGAAAGTTCTGGAATCTAAGGGAGCCACAAATTTCCACCAACCCAACATTCCCCCAAGTCTCCCAATAAAAATGGTATCTCAATTGTATGGGTAGGCCTAGTGCCCGCGACAGGAAACGGCCCAAAACATACTGTGGAGACTTCACAATTATAGATTACAAAAAGTCGTTTTGCGAGGGAGTCCCCTGCGTTTTTGATCTCGGCTTTAGCAGCAATCTAGGGAAACCTACCAATCCCAGACATTTCTGAAAACTTGACACATGGGGGAGTCCAGGGAGGTGTGACTTGCATGGATCCCCCAACATTTTACTATGCAGAATCCCATGCAAACCTCAAATTTAGCTGAAAAAATAAAAAAAGATTCTCGTATTTCTGTGTGGGAAAGTTGTGGGAACACCGGGCTGACACAAATTTCCTACCACCCAGCATTCCCCCAGGTTTCCTGATAAAAATGATACCTCACTTGTGTGGGTGGGCCAAGTACCCACGACAGGCAAGGGCCCAAAACGTATTGTGGAGACATCAAAATTATCTATCACAATACAACCTGGTTTTGCAAGGGGGCACCTGCGTTTTTGGTCCAGGCTCGGCGTCCATCTAGGGCATGGGTACTCTCAAACATTTTCCCAGGGGCCAAAAGGTGTAGTCTGTGATGTGACTGAGGGCTGCATTAATGCCAGGGGGTGCGGTCGGGCCGGGGTTAGGGAGGCATTTGCGGTAAGGTGAGTGTAGGGGAAGGAAAGCATGTACATCTAGTTGCTGAATTGCACAATGTGAAGCCAGAAAACCTGGGGTTAATCACCGGCATCCCCACTTTACCAAATTGTGTGATCTAGGCTATAGTTTAATTTCACTTTCCCTCCTTTTTCTTTATTATCACATATACGAGGACCTCGAAATGCAGGACTTCAGGATGTGCACTTCTCCTGTTTGATTTAATAAACTAAAATGTTTTACTTGTATAATAGCCAGGTCACCCAATGAGTGCACATAACTAACTTGCCTCTTTAGCTCACTAGTGCCATTGTTGTCAGGGTAGGGTGAAGATTTAATATCCCTAAATTCATGTTTGAAAACCATAACTTTTAAAATAATACTTCTCAATGCACTGATATAATCTGAAGTACTAAAGTGAAAAGGTTGTACATATTAATTAAATACACTTTTTGAATGTATCATATTTTTACACTTTTGCTGCAAGATGGCTTTAAAAATGAAAGTGCTTCTAAAGTTAAGTGGTGCTGGACTCAATAGTTACTTCCTTTCTTTGACACCAATTAACCTCAAAATAAATGCTTGCATCTTTATTTAACATCTTTTTCAAAGTTAACATTTCTCTAGTAAACAGCAGCTGAGTGCTGCTGTACACCAGGGAGCCGCATGTAAAAGTGAGGAGGGCTGCATGCGGCCCCCGGGCCATACTTTGAGTATCAAGGTTTTAGGGAAACCTACCACACCCAGACATTTCTCGAAACTAGACACCCGGGGACGTTCAGGGAGGTATGGCTTTCATGGATCCCCCAACGTTTTCCTACCCAGAATCCCCTTCATACCTCAAATTTAGCTAAAATAATCACATTTTCCTCACATTTCTGTCTGGGATCACCGCATCAGCACAAATATCCACCACTCAGCCCCATTCTGGGCAGCCCCCACCCATGAACTATAAAAAAAAGAATCCCTGGTGTCTAGTGTGCTTTCTGCCACACCAGGGGGAGGCAGATTGGGGGCTACTGCCCTAATCTACACCCCAGGGGGCAGAAAGACTGAATATGCCCATTTAAATATGGAGGGGCAAAGACCCTTTCCATTGGAAAAGGGAGATTCTCCCCTTTCCAATGATACCTCTCCCGTCTGCCTACGAGCTCGGGGGGCTGAGATAGCCCTACTAGCACACAGGCAGTAAAACTGAAACGAGTCGATGGGCTCGGTTCAGTTTCGATTTCATTGAAATCATGTCAGCGGGCCGTGCGCGCTGATCATCATTTCACTGGAAAACAAAATGCCTCAGAAAGTTGGGGAAGCTCTTCCCCATCTCCTGAGGCAAAAAAAAGGGGAAATCCCTCCGCTGTTTACAGCGGAGTTATTTAGTGCTTGTGTGCACATGACGGAATAGTTCCGTCATGCTCACACGCGCACTGTGGCTCATGACAGAACTATTCTGGTAGGACCATGGAAAGGGTTAAGTTCAAGATCCCTTTGGAAGTAAACATACTTTCATTTCATGATACATAAGTTACAGGCAGTGGATACTAACAAGGAAAGTCAAGACTCCTCCATTATGAGAACAATCTTTATGCACCATAACATTCCACAAAAACAAAAAGGCAGCAAAAGCGGAAATCCTTTACTATTGCTTAGCACTACTAGGAATGTTCTCTTCTCAATACAATGAAAATAATCGTTTGAGATTTTGAAAATGATTCTGTGTATGCAGCTATTCTACAGAGGAATGTGAGTTTGCCTATGTTCATCACAATGTGTCCTTTAGAAAACTAGCTTTTACTCCATTTTCATTATCTCTACAAACAGCTGCTCACCTTGCTACACAGAAATTTCATGGTGATAAATTTGGTTATCTTGTAATCCCTTTGCAACATTAAAGAACAGTGCTCCAATAAAAACCATATTTCAGGCTCATGCCCTTGGCACTCCTTTTAGGTGCAAACATTCTGAACAATTGCTATTCTTTCCTTTCCTATATTAATAGCAATTGATAATTGCATGGAAAATGTAGACTCCTTCAACATTGTTGGAGTCTTTTTTTCCACTACGTTCCTTCATACCAACAAAAAGTCTGCAAAAGCTAAAAGCAATTGCTAGAACTTAATGTTACTGAGGAATGTACTTCTTCTGTGAAGATGGAAAAAAGCAATTGAGATTGTGCAAAAAAATGTTCGATATGCATATATTGTACGGAGGATTTTGGGTACCCACATCGTCTGCCAATGCCTTGCTTCCACTGTCCATCCTACAGGAAGCCAGTCCCTCTCTTTTGCTTTCATCATCTTCATGTTCCTTACTACAATCATATTTAATGTGTATGAACTGTGCTCCATTAGCGCCCATACAGAAAAGATCATCCTGATACATAAACATACTTTGATTTTGCAAAGACTATAGAAACTAATTAAAAAATGTACACTCCTTCAGTACTATGGGAGTCTTTATGCACCTGGCTCCTTCACAGAAACAATAAGGAAGAATTAGATACAAACATTTGCTAGAGCGTAATATTGCTAAGGAATGTATTTTTTCTGTTAGAATGTAAAATTAGGTTTGGGATTGGGCAAATGATGTATTTTTCCTGTGAGAATTAAGAAGTAGTGTTTGAGATTGTGCACATGATTCTGGGTATGCAGCTATTGTGCAAAGGATGTTTGATCTGCTGGTGTTCTGACAATGTCCTGCCTGTACTATCTCCCTTATAGAGCAGACTTGCCTATGCTTAGTTGTTTACAGACAATTCTGTGTTTATTGAGATTGACTTTAATAAAGCACAGATAAAGCATTTAATGATAAAACATATTCTCTTTTTCCTTTTATGCTGCTTAAGAATAGGAGCTCAAGGTCAAAATTAGACATCTAGAAGCATCCTGTGACGTTATGTTATGTGATATGTATTTGTAGAGTATCTTGGCACTGAGCAGGTGTGTGTGCCTAGCCATGCCTATGGATGGCTGGCTAATTGACAGGCCAGGTCTTTGGCTTCACGCAGAATTCAAGAGAGAGAAGAAGGCTCTGATGTGGAGCGGCAGGTTGTTCCATGCTTTAGGAGCAATGTAGGAGAATGCCCATCCTCCTGATCTGGTTCTGTGTATGTGTGGGATATATGTGAGTAGGAGTCTTGCAGAGCAGAGGTGTCAGGGTGGTTGGTGGAAGCAGATGCAACTATTCAGATAGGTGGGGCCTAAATTGTGTAGTGCCTTGAATGTTTGTGTGTAAGGGGTTTGAAATCAGTGTGTTGGTGCATCAGGAGCCAGTGGAGGTCCCTGAGATGTGGTGTGATGTGAGTTCTGTGTGGGAGATTGAGGATGATTCTGGCTGCTGAGTTCCATATGGTTTGCAGTCCTCTGGTGAGTTGCGTGGTGATCCCGGTGTTGAGGGTGTTCCTGTACTCCACTTGCTGATGACTAGTACACGGGTGATAGTTTTTCTAGTGGTGCTTACTAGCCATTTGAAGATCTTCATCAGCATCTTCAGGGTGTGGAAACAGGAAAAGTGCAGCGCTGACTTGTGTCATCATGTATGGTTTGTTCTCGCTAATGATTCTGATGTTCCTGGCATGGGTGCTGAGTGTGGTTCCAAGTTCAGCCAGCCACCAGTTTGAGTCCCATGGTGAGATGTTCTTGCCAAAGATCACTACTTCTCTCTTATCAGAGCTTTAGACCGTTGTCTTTCATCCACTTAGCAACATTGGTTATGCAGGAGGTGAACTTGTTTCTTGTGTTGGGGGTCTTGTCTGAGAGGGAGAGTATGAGTTGTGTGTCATCAGTGTAGGAGAGTAGGTTGATTTTGAGTGTGCGGATGACATTGGCCAGAGGGATCATGTATGCGTTGAAGAGTGTGGGGTGGAGCAGTGAACCTGGAGGCACTCTACAGATTAGTTTGCGGGCTTCAGGGAGTAAGGTGCCAGGTTTACTGCTTGTATTCTATCCGTTAAGAAGGAGCAGATCTAGCAGAAAGCAAGTCCTTGGATGTCAATCTCATGCAGGTACCTAATAAGGATGGGGTGTGAGACTGTGTCAAATGCTGCAGAGAGGTCAAGGAGAACTAAGGCTGCCATGTCTCCTCTGTGAAGGATCATATGGATGTCATCTGCGGCAGAGATGAGTGCTGTTTCTGTGCTGTGGTTGGGCCTGAATCCGGACTGCGCAGCATAGAGGAGCTAGTGGTCCTTAAATTGGTCATTGAGGCATTGGTTGAACAATTTCTCTAAGACCTTTGCTGGGTATGGTAGGAGGGAGTAGTGTCTGTAGTTGGAAAGCATGGCTTCATCAGCGGATGGTTTCTTGAGCAGGAGTATGATGGTGACATGATTGCAGGAGTCCAGGAATGTGGATGAGTTGATGAAGGTGTTGAGGATAGGTGTTAGTGCTTTGCTGATCTGTAGGAGTCCTTTGGTGAAAGCAAGGTGGGGCCAAGTGTCAGATGTGGCCTCTGAGTGGAATGTCTTTATGGTAGCAGCAGTTTTGACGGTGGTGACGGCAGGCCACGAGGTCAAAGTTCGTAAACTTAATAGGAACAGGAAAAGTAGCAGCTTATGCTTTGGGACCCTCATTCTGCTGACTCAACAAGGCTATCTACTAACTGCTTTTGTAACTACACCTTTGTGCTGCCGACTCAACAGGGACATTTAGTAAAAGGCATTGACATTTAGAATGAGCCAGCAATATGGAAACATGGTTCAATAATGAACTCTCATTCCAACTCCACAAACCTTTAGATAAATTTACTTTCAACCACCTACATCCTCTTAGATATGTATCCTACCTGTCTTTCAACTCTCAATGAAAATCTTACTGGTACTCACACTGGTCATGTCCCACCTAGATCACTGTAATAGTGTTTTAAGAGGACAATGTAATAGTGTTTTAGGAGGACTTCCCAAAATATCTCTCCTGAAATTCCAGAGTTCAGAATCATTCTGTTGTCTGATATTTAACCTGATACAGTAAATGCCCCATCTCATATCCCTCTGACTTGCTCAATAAGCTTGCATGGTCTGTCATCATACTATCTTACCAAGCTGTTTACTCGTATTAATGTGAAGCCTATGGTCTGTAAACTTCAACCTACATTCTGTTTGTCATATCAGGTATATGAAATTTGGAGAAAGATCTTTACATGTAAATCTCTCCTCTCTGTGAAATAATTCACTGCCACATCTGAGACTCAAAATGACTTTCCTCAAATGCAATAAATTGCAAAAACGTGCCTCTTTATCCAATCTTCTGGCTGATCTCATCGATATTACACCTGACTGGCTATAATACTGTAGGAGATTGTTTGGCACTAAATATTTGCTCTTCTACCAGTCACATGCCTAAGATCCGCTAGTTACCGCAAAACCTAAAAGTAATTATATACCTCTTTTTCTGCATATTCTAAGTCTTTATCATTGGTGATCTGCTTACAAGAACATAGTCTTTTTCATGATTCATATTCGACTTACTGATTCACTTTCCAGTTCAAAATTCTATGGGGCATATTCTCATGGAGCTATCGCCGAGTTACCTGCACTTTATCGCAGCCAAAGTCGCGATAAAATCATCGCCCCATTCACAAGCTGGTGCTAACAGCCGATACCACCAGTTTACCTGCAAAAGCATCCGCAAAAAACATCGCCACAGATGACCCCAGCAACTATCACTAATGAGATGCAGAGTAGGCGTTCCCGAGCAAAAAGCCGCGACAACACCACACCCCAACATTCTCAACGACCAGCCACATCGGCGATAAGACCACAAAACAGGTGATAAGGCACGTTAGCAGCAGGAAACTAACACCTGCTCTGACCTGGTGTAAAGTCGGACGACAACCTGCACCATCAAAGGGAGACCAGCCCAGAACCACACATCAAGAACAACAGATGCCATGGAGCCACACACCATGCATCCCGGAGCCCCGAAAGGGCAACAACACTCACCGCCACCACCCCCAGGATCGCCACCCCCCCCGGATCCCCTCGCCAGCCCCCCCCTTGGACCACCACAGAGGCAGCGCAGACAAAGACAGCGGACCTCCAGGAAATGCACCAGCCTCACAGACCTAACACCAGACAATGTCAATGCCCACTACAGGCTCAAAAGGACAACCATCCTCCGCATCCTGAACATCATTGCCCACAGGCTGACGGTACCAACACAGCGGACAACCAACATCCCTCCGCAGACAAAGCTGCTGGCTGTGCTGCACCTGTTGCCCTCTGGTACCTCCCAACCAACAACCGCCAGAGTCGGGGGAGTCTCACAGCCAGCCCCACCCAAGTTCCTCACACCTGTCCCGGACGCCATCATCAGCCAGGTACCTCAGTGCCTATACGTCCCCCACAATGCGCAGGAACAGCTGGAGACCAAGCAAGGACTATACGCCATAGCTGGATTCCGGCACGTGTTGGGGGCAATCGACAGCACACGTCCTACTTGTGCCCCCTGCCGACACCGCACACAATTACCGCAACAGAAAGCACACCCATTCCATCAACGTGCAGGCAATAGTGGACCACAGGGGACTCGTCACCAAAGTCGTAGCCAACTACCCAGGCAGTGTGCATGATCCCCTCATCTTCCGACAGTCCATCATCGACCAGCGCTTCCAAGATGGCACCTATGGGAATGCGTTGCTCGTTGGCAAGTACCAACTGAACACACCACACACCTCAACTCCACAATTATGCAAGTCACAACTCTGGCACTGCACACGTCACAAAATCACATACAACATGCCAAACAACATGCCCACCCACCAGACACAACAGCACAACTTACTGTGGCAACCTTGGTTAGCCATGTACATGAGCCTTCAACAGCATGGCACCTCAGCCACACAATACCGGAATGTGGGGAGAGGTGGGAACCAGGCATGTGCGAAGGAGGCAAGTGACCCATGACTGAGAATGTACACAATGCCAAGTGTGGCATGGATGTGCTGGCCAGACTGCAGTATGCAGACCACAGACATATCCATGGCAACATGCACTGCTGGTGTTTGGTGTGTAGTGGACAGTGGACGCAACCATGTCACCCCAGCCAGTGGGGAGGATCGCGGAAATGCAGCATGTGACGTCCCCCCCTGTAAGCGTGTGCGGAGTGGGCTGGCCCTAAGGACGCCAGGCCAGTGTAGGGGTGTGAATAAAAAGCACGTAGCACTGGGCGTGCTTCTCTTCCGGAATGCCCAATGTGTCTGCCTGGGTGGCGCCTCCCACCCCACCACGAGGCCGTCGCCCTGAAGGGGGAGGCCTGCGATCCTGTGCGCCTGCTGCACCCCAGGCCGCTGGTCCCCCAACCCTTCATGCCCGCCCCTGCGCAGCCAGGCCTCACTGCTCACCTGCCGACACCGGCGTGTGTCAAAGAGGGCCCACCACGTGCCGGCGCAAGCTCCAAGCACAAAGCCCGCGACCTTGGCAGCCTCCTCAGACCATCATGGCCTCCGCGACACAGGCCCGCTTTACTCCTTTTTCGTTGACGTACTCCACCGCTGCCTCCGGCCTACACTACGGTCAAGTAGGTCACACATTTGGAACTGAGTCTTGATTACACAATGGCAGAGTACATATTTATGGCATCGTTTATATCCCTATACTCCCGTCGATGTGGTGCCACCAACTCTGTCAGCCAGGAATCTTCTCCACATGCCATTTCAACGCCGTGTGTTAGAGATCCAGGAGGAGCTGGCTGCACAGCGGGTGCCCCGCGCTGACCGCTGCCTCCGGCACACACTGCGGTCGAGTAGGGCACACAATTGGAACTGAGTCTTGATTTGTTAATTTCAGAGTTTATATCATTGTACAGGCCTCATCGCTGACTGCATCCCCTTCCGGCTCTGGTGCCACTGACTCTGTGCCACGGGAGTCATGGACACTCACTGGTTGAACGTTGGTGGTGTCTGAGTCTATGGCCTGGGGGTTGTCTTCATCATCATGTAGCTGGTACTGACATTGTGGGAAAGAGGAGACTGTAGCATTCAACTCCTCCATATTGCCTGTCTCTGCTTGCTCCTTCCCTCTGCATCATGCCCTGGATGGACACCTTCCACTGTCCCCCTTAACACTCCGCGACATTCTCCTTGGACATCAACGAGGACCCGCTCAGATCCTGTGGCCCTACCTCAGTGCATCGCCAGGCACCATCCCGTGGCGGTGTGCCTGTGCCGGCCGCTGAGCATCCGGGGCCACCGACTCTGTGCAGCTCAAGTCATGGACCCTTGCTGTTTGTACTTTGGACTCCTGATTGTCTGATCACTGTTGTAGTTGTTGCCAGCACCATCCAACCCCTGAGGGGTGGCTTACACTACCCAACACCCATCCAGCACAGGCGTCACTGGACGTGTGACCCTGGCAATAAAAGGGGCCGGGCGCACGGGCCCGTAGCCAGTTCCACAAATTATCTCAGTGTGTCCGTGTGGTCATTCTGTGTGCATGTGGGCCCCGGGCCATACCACATTACATTGTGCTGTGTACAGCGTGCGCAACCTTGTCACCTCAGGCAGTGGGGTGGACCTGGGACATGTATCTGTGTCGGACCCCCTGTGGGCGTGAGGGACTGGACCAGCGCACGGCAGTACGGGCGTAGGGGTGTGGTCATTCAACACGTGGCTCTGGGCGTGGTTAAGTGTAGGCCTTGCCAAGGCGGTTACTAATGCGTGTGTCTCAGGTGTAGTGTCAGTGCCACCCATCACGCAATACACAATGTTGCTGTGTAGCATGCCCCCGGAGTACGGGCTCAGCCGAGGGGTAAATGAGGGTGCGCAAGCCCGCTCGGGCTCAGGGATCAGACATGCCAACTGTTGTGTGTGTCGCTATTTCCGCTGCATAAGCCAAAGGTCTACCCTCAACCGCATGGCGAGTTCAGCCAGGCATGACCTCTACATCTGTGTCCGCCCTGTCCTTACCATAGGCCTACACACATGTGTCCGTCCACCTTCAGCGCACGACATCACTGTGTGGTTGTCAGGCTTGTGGACATGCGCAGACAGGCATGACAATAGTGTGCCGAAGGGGTGCAAGTGATGCAACCGCACTGCACACACTAGTAAATAGGCTTGGGGGGAGGGAGGAGCAGCAGTGAGGCTATGTAATACACATCGATGCCGCTCACTTGCAACATGCAGTACATGTCATGCAGGAATCACGAGGTCACACATATCACACACCAATGAGCCACTGAGCCGGCCATCACATCTTGCAGGGCCAACTATTGGCTCATGTCTTCTGCACAGTCACAGGTGACCAGGATATGCACTCTGCGCTTGGATGATGACACCCCTCCGAGCCCCGGACACACAGGCCCAGAGGCTGTACAATGCGGCCCACAAACGCACCAGGGCATCGTGGAACGCACATTTGGTGTGTTGAAGTCACGTTTCAGGTGCCTGGACGTCACAGGTGGGAGGCCCCTGCACAGCCCAGGCATCGTGTGCAAGATGATCGTTGCATGTTGTGTGTTGCACAACATATGTGTACGCAGCAAGGCCCCATGGACACAAGTGCCAGATGCACCAGACGATGATGATGAGGATGAGGCAGGTGGACCACACCCCACTGCGGCCGCAGCAGAAGTTGCCCGTGGGAACACCATCATTGACAATTTCTTCACATGGGCACGTCACATTGTGACAGTCCTTGGCAATCATGGGACAGTACAATATGGCCACAGGCACAGCATGTGCTGCTAAATGCTTTCAAAATACACATTCTCTGAGTGCATGTCACTCATCTGTACAGGCACATCACTCAGACAAGTGTGAGTGTGACATGTATTGCTGTCAATTTTATGATTTGTTCAGGGATGGTGGGTGTGTCACCTCTGTGCAAACGGGCTGTTTAGGGTGTCACGTATTCGGACTGCCAGTTCTGTGTGTTGCAGTTAGTAGGGAATCCCACTCTTCGGCGTTTCACTTGTGTCCAAATTCATTCCATTTTGGCTGCCATTTGTGTCCTACAGGTGACAACAGGGCTCCTTTTGGGGTCAGATATGTACCACCATGATGCAGGGATGCCCCCTGTGGCTCGAGTCCCACAACATGGGCAACAGGTACGTAAGCTGGAGTCACTGCCCCTACATTCGTCCACGCTTTCATGGTGGATTCCTCATGGTCATGACACGTCTGTGTGCAGGAGGTGTTGCTTGTCCCTCTGTAATGTGAAGGGGAGATGCGGTTTCAATGTGTGTTCCATGCATGTTTCTGCATTGGCGCAGTTTACATGCAGACTGCATGTCAATGTACATTGTGACTGTGGGGAGATGCCTATTTGATGAGGGACAATGGTCATCTGTTCTACGTCAGGGATGTGTGGTTGTGCTCGTACATTGTCATCTCACCGTATTTTTAATCTGCTTTTATGCTGCATTTTCCCGCATGACGCATGGGGATTGCAGACCTATGGCTGGTTATCACTGGGTTTTGTATCGCGATTGGCATCTTCGCTACTATTTTCGCGTTCGTGTTTTTCGTTTTTTCTGCATCGCGTTGGTTTTAACACGTTCTTTTGATGCATTATCGTGGGACTATCGCATGGGGCCGCTGTGTTGTGAATACCACGTTGACACAGAGTTGTTTTCCCGTGAAGGACTGCGATGTGAAGAGTTGCGTTAGACTAATTTTGCGGTAGTTATCACACGTTCTTGAGAATATGTCCCTATGTTTAGATGAACTTTAAAACTTTCCCCACTTTGGATGTGTGCTGTACAGTGCAGCACACATGCAACGTGGGAAAGGCTAGGAGATATAAGAGGATTTCTCCTTTTAACTTCAGCTTCAAAAGGCGTTTCTTTATGGTGAAAAGCCTTGCCTACTATTGTTAGCATATATGTTTTTGCATCAAAAACTATGGGTGGATGCAAATGATTGTCCATGTACTATCCATGGAACGCCCCGTTGATGCAAAGCAGTGCAAAGCACTGGTATGCGCTACTTTTAGGCAACTTTTCAGTGCAAGTTTTGCATTGGAAAGCAAATCCAAAATAAACATTGTGCTCAGGTGACTCAAACTCAAGACAAAATTTTAATAAATCAGCGACCAGGTTTTACCTTGAATGAATTACCTGAGTAAATCAGTGCAGTGGAAGAATGTGTGAAAAACAAGTAACCATTTGCACACGTTTGTCCAGTCCAAATATTGATGCCATTACTGTAGTAGGCTAAAATGACCACGTATGCTACAAATTGGGATACCCAAATGATGGCACTGTTACCTACATCAAATATAACCTGAGCTGTGAGAGCTTCCTCAGCTTAAAATGCTGTTTCCTTTGTAGTAAGTAAATCAGCCATTACCGAATATTGATATTTACAACTTCTTTAGTTCCGGTGTTACTCTCTGGAACAGGTACAGTGCTGCTCTTGTTTTGGTTTGTCAGCTCGTGGGAGTGTTTTCTTTCTTAATTATGAGTTAGTTTGCTTTTCGTGAATGATGTTTAATAGCAAATATGGCTGTTTTCAACATGTCACTTCCCCATGAAAATGCACAAAAAGGCAATTTGATGCAATTTATGTCTCCACTGTGAGTCTAAGGCGCTCTTCAAAGAAGATTTACAAGAGAACCTGACAACTTTCAAATTTAACTGCAGAGCCTTAAATGTAAAGTTGAGCTTTAAAATAGGGGTACGTGACCGAGGAAAGTATTGTCTTTCTGCACCTAAACTTCAAAAATCCATTTCCATCACAGTGACAATGGACCATCATTTTCCCATTAAATGAAGCTGCTTTGCCTTTTCACGTGACTGTGGTATATTTTGCACTGTTTGTTCTCTTTTTGCTTACCTACTATCCATGAAACATGTCATACGCTGTTTTTGTTGATTAGGGCCAAATTGCCAGTCTGGCGGCCTGAGGACTGCCAGACTCGTGGTGGCGCGGCAGTGGCAGTCCAGCCACCGGCGCACCGGCGGTGCGACCGCCCCATTACAACTTGGGCAGTCGGACCATTCCCTGGTGGTGGCTCAGCGGTCAGAGGCCGCAACATGCTTGGCAGGACCGCTGTGTTCTGTGGTCCTGCCAAGCACATTACAAGTTTCCTCTCCGCCAGGATTTCATGGCGGTTCTACCGCCTTGAAAACACTGGCAGAGAGGAAGCAAAGGGGGCCCTACAGGGCCCCCTTGTGTCTCTGCGCCATGTGCATGCACACAGGGGGGCCCAATGTGCACACAAGTTTCTGCACGGCATGGACGCTACAGTTCATGCCATGCAGGACCCTTGTGACGCGTTCCCTTTGCCGTGCCTTTTCCAAAGGCACCCCGCATCTGAAAGAGGCACCTCAGCGGGAACCGCCATGCCGCTAACCTGATGACATAAAACGTGTAAACTGGCACTGGGCGGCAGCAACTCTTGGCGGTGCGGGGTGCGGCGGTGCTGGGCCACCCGCCCCCGCACCAGCAAAAGTCGTAATCGGTTCAAAGGGTCTATTGGAAATAAATAGTGTGCTTTGGCCAGATAACGTGACTGAGAAAAGGGTTGCCTTGCAGACTCCTGGTCAACAAGAAACACAAACATGTTAGATGCCAATAATATAGTCATGTTTGTGGTTCCTTCCAAAAAATGTCCATCCTATGTGTATTGTAAGAGTTTGTTGGGTATTCTACAGTGTGAACACAACCCATATTAAAGACAACATGGCTGCAGGGCCGGACTGGCCGTAGCGGGCACCGGGCATTTCCCCAGTGGGCCGCCAGGGTGGGGGCCGGTTTTGGGCCCCTGGGGGCCATTTTTTTTACCGGGCCGGTTTTGTAGCATAGCTGCAATATCGGCCCCTGTAACAAAATCGTCCGAAACCGGCCCTGGCAAACTGCAGTGAAGGTTTTTTTACATTTTTATCTATTGGCATGTGTGTATATAGTTATATAATAAAATCCCTAAATGTCATGCTCTTTCAATAGCACCTCATTTTTTAACAATCCTTTACTTTATCTTCGTATATGCCCTGAAAATGCTTTTCAAATACTGTATCTTTCTCATTTTATGTTATAGATCTAAGGAGGGCTGTTTTGTTTTAAACCTTTTGTAGTGTAGCTCCTATTTCCCTTATAGGCTCTGCACATTGGAATAATATATCCTATAGGTTTGACATAGGACTAAGGTCAGTATGTCCCTATCGAGTATATTAAACTTAATTACTTGTGCCAGCTAGCTCAGAGGCCACTAGAAACTTCTTGACGACAAGAAGGGATTAGTTTCTGGCTGCCGCAAAACATGACCACTGTGTTTCCCTCACAGAATCAGGATGTGTCCCAGAGTCGTAGAAACAATAGATAACCATTTCACTCAACTCAGTCGTGCATGTTTCAGTTATTCTCAGAGAAATAACCAGACGGGCGTTTCAATAAAGGATTTATTGAACAGTCTTGTTTCTGTTGTAAGTTATATGTGCTGTTACGATCACAAGACAGTATGCGAGATAAATAATGTACAAGGTGAGCAGTAGAAATAAATAATACTGCGTCAGCATTATCTTTTTAGCATATATGTATTTACATAAAATGACACAACCTAAAAATGCGAGTACTCATACGATGCGTTTCTAGCCTAGTTCTACCCAGTGTGCCTAACCTGTCCTAGGTGTAGGGAGAAGTAGAAGTAGGTGCTGTATTCCTGACTAGAGTATACTAAGAGTAAGTTACGCCTAGCATGCCAAGAGTCTATTATGCCAAGAGTCCCTCTAGGTTCTAGTCTGCTCCATACCTGAAGAATGAGAGAGGTAGGAATCTCTATCCGGACTCGAACTCCAACACCCCGCAAGGGAAGTTAGATCACTGGAAGCTGGACTCTCTGCGTGCAGGAAGGGCAGTGTCTTCTCAGTGCGTCTGGCCGGGAATCGGGCTCCTCTGAAGTCGAGGTCTCTTCTGATTTACAGGGGTTTGGGAAGGTATATTTATACCTGGAAATGTTAGCATTGACGTGAGTTGGGTAGCGAAAGACGTCATGAATGAATCCCTTAGGGAATAAGAGGTTCATGCATAATGTATGAGACCTTGAAGAAATCAATAGTCCTGGGCAAGGGAAACTCCCGCCGCCAGAGGGTCTGTTTTTTCATGGACTCGTTGAGACGCTAGGGTGGACGGATGTCGGAAGCCATGCCTGTATTTGGTATGCATAGTTTATGCCTAAATAAGGTCTGGGATTCTATGCCTATATAAGGGCAAGGTGGATTGTGCCTATATATGGTCATGATTCTAGAAAGCCCGTTTAAGGACGCCCTATGAAGTACACAACACCCACTCCTCTTTTGTGTATACAACAATACTAAAATGCTAAACATTTAAAATGCTAAACATTAAAATGGAGTACCGCATATTAAAACATATCCTAAAAAGCCTTAAAAGATACATTAAAATGCAAAGGATGCTGTACATTTTTAAGCAGTGCTTTTCATTTCCTGCATAAAGAGTGAAATAAATGCAATCGGAACGAAATGTAAAAGCAATATTTACATATGACGAGAATGAATGCAAGGTTGTTTTAAAACAAAATCATTCCCTGTCATGAAATTCAAATGAACTGAGTTAGACACACAAGATGACTAAGTGTCCCTGGAAGTACTGCCAAGTCTGTATTATAAGGCTAGTTTTACTTTAAGCAGATTGGATTGCCATTTTCGTTCGAGAGGGAAAAAAAAAATGGGACAAAAGTTCAAATTTGGTAATGTTCCAAGTCTTTGAAAAATGAAGGCCAAATTGTTGCTGTCGTACTGGAACAGAATATGCCAAACAGAGTCAGTTCACGGGTCTGGTGTAAACATTAGATCATCTATTTCAATAGACAAAACATCACCCACTGTCGCTGGTGTAAGTTCGAACAACCCACGTAAGAGATTGACCGCACAAAGATGGGAAGCATCGCCCTCAGCATAGGCCGCTGCAGCAATGTTCGCGTCCGTTGTTACCTGTGTGCCTGGAGTTGTTTCTCGTACCTCAGCAGCAGCAGGAGGCGACTGTGAGATCTCAATGAATGCTGACATCAGTATTGGGAGCCTCTGGGGACAACACGAAGCATGGACCGTTATCGGGACCATCAAAGTATCGACGTCCTTTGGCGCAGCTGATGGATATGTTAGACAGGCGTCCAACACGCATTCTTCACCGCATAGCAGGCATCGTAGAACAGGTAAGATGCAATCATGCCAGATTGGTCGGAATGACAGGAACCACGTGGTATTAAGGTCCCGTAGACGAGTCATGCCCAATAGTTGTACTATTCGCTCACTGCACTTTCTTTCAAGGAGAACTTTCCCCATTTCGCTCAGAGTTATTTCTGCGAAGCGGCTGGCCATAGCGTAATAGCAGACAGATGAATAGAATTCCCGCAACAAGTGCTAGAATTAATGGTATGCCACCAAACACCGAATGTGCAAAGTTCGGAATGATTCCAAGTATTGCCTGGAACGGTGCTAAGAGACCGGTGCAAATGCTCTTAAATACATGTACAATTCCTGTTGTATCTGACATGTTAAAGATACATGATATCATTTCTACGAAATGTATAGGGCAGTTTGTACGTATTAAAGTCTGTATCTCAGCCGAAGTCCTTGCAATTTGTAGATCATAGGTTTCTTTGGCCGAGGTCAAAGGCACTGTTTGCTGTAAAAGCATGGCTTTCATTCTGCTTAAAGTATGAAATCTTATAAAAGAGACGTTAAGTGAAGGCCACAAAGGCGACTCCCTGACGGTGTCTATTGGGGGAAACAATACTTGCATACAGCAAGTGACCCTGGAGTTGACCGTTACTAGATATGGGATGCCGGGCAACATTCCACAGCAGCTCTGATCATTCAACATGAGGTAACTCCCATTCGAAAGTTGTCCAAACGTTGGATTAATCACAGCAGCTGGAGAACCGTGCTGATGGCAAGACAGGTTTGCCACAGAACCATTACAAGCTCCGTGTAAAATAATGTCCTGACATATGAGTGAACCGGTCAGTGCATGTTCACAGTTAGTACCGCTAAGAAACACTTCACGATCCCCACTCCAACATTTATGTGTATACGGTAAATTCCAAGATGTCTTAATGTATTCCTTACCCAACCTTTCATATTTGCCTGCTTGCATCTGTCTGACACAATACTGGAACTGAAAAGTTGTCACAGGTAATGTTATTTTGC
Organism: Calotriton arnoldi; assembly: GCA_963921515.1. Lineage (NCBI taxonomy): Eukaryota > Metazoa > Chordata > Amphibia > Caudata > Salamandridae > Calotriton > Calotriton arnoldi. The sequence continues at coordinate 94,816 of CAWUFW010016075.1, forward strand.
CATGAATAAGCCATTCTGTAGCTGGTTTTTCTGCCACTGTGAATGGTAATTTGTCAATTTTTTCAATGCTCAGCACTGTATACTCTGCTCCTCTTTGTGCCAATTCGATCTGTTTATCAGTTAGATTGTATTCTGCAAACAGAGACGACGTGTTGATGAAACGCCAAGGCACATAGCCCACTCGCAAAGATTGCAGCGTCCATGTCAATAACACTATAGAACGTAATTGAGACTGACCTTGTTGTAACATAGCCAAATCTTGTTCTAGAATGTCGATAGCAGAGGATACAATGCCATCCAATGAATAAATTCTGGAGGACAAAGTTGTTAACCCATTGTCGACTACAGAGAGTGTTTTCTCTAAATTAATACGATCAAGTTCACGTATTCGTTCTGCAGTCTCTATCTGTGACACTTTCCATGCTTCGTTATAAGCAGCGTAGATGCCGGCATATATGAAACATTTTTGACTCGGTTTTCTTGGTCCAAGCAAGAATTCCCTAAGATCTGCGTCGTGTGCAAGTAAGGTTAAGTGTTGCTTCACATCCTGTAGTGTAGATTTATGCAGCCAATCGAGGCATAATTTTCCTACACTATATGTTGTTACTACCCCCGGATGTTGTCTTTGGACATATCTTGGGTCTGGCCTATGAAGTGCAAAGCCCTGAGTTTTGTTCAAGAACCTTTCCTGACAGTTGTTTGTGTCTGCGGGCCAGATCAACCATTTCTTCCAATTTGGATGAGTTCTGTTGAGTTGTAGTATATTGTCGACTGTCACCACTGCCTCTGTATTATTATCACTGGCAGGTGTTGGCACAGAAGGTGATTTCATCTCTTTTATCTTGGCTAACCCAAGACAAGATGTCTGTTGGACGGTGTCATTCAAAAACATTATTTGTTCAGGGATTATACAGGCTCTAAATAAAGCTTCTATACCCTGCACTTGCCAATCTTTACTACCCCAGACAGTTTTTGTCTCAATTGTGTCTTTCCATAAGACGAAACCCTGAGTAGACAGTTGGGCAATAAATGCTTGAGAGTAAATCTGTTTCGTATTTGTTAACATAATTTTCAGTCCTGTTTTGTTTACATTTTTATAGTAAAACGTTTCTGGATCAGATGTATTATAACCTGAAAAATATGGAAATTTACTAGCAAAAGTTTTTGAACTACCATGTTGTGGTGTAGGACAATGTTCCCATTGATTAAACATAAACACATTTCTTGGATATGCAGTTTTGTGCAAATAATGATGACCATAGTGGTTGTAACAATACATTTCTTCGTAATCATTTGTGCCCTCTAAATATTCATTTTTAGAAAATGCAGCAGATTTTTCTAGATCAAACATCATATCTTGAACAGTCTCTAAGTCCCAATCATCTGAATAGGTACTGGACGTTATCAAATCGCTTAGTGAAATTTTAAACAAATGTGGAATGTTCAATTGTTCACTTGGACCGAAGATTTCATAATCTGTTTTGTCCCACACTATACCATCCTGTATAGGAACAGCTGTGATGTTCACTGATGACAAGTCTCTTGCTTCACGATGGGAAGATTTATGTGGTTTCAAAAGCACGTTTATGTCCTTTCCTTCAATGTTCACATGGATGTATCTGCCACTTATAAGCATGCTTACTGTTGTTACCAAAGCTAGCCAGAGCAGGAAAACAAAAAGTCCAGATGTAATCCAGAGTTCAATCCATGGAGAAACCAGATAAGTCTTTTTCAGAAAGTGAATAAATTCTTGTACTTGCTGCTTGAGTTTTGATGATGCTGGCGTTGTTTCAGGTTCGCTTGGATCCACTGAGAACGTATCAAAGTCAATGAAATAGCCAGAAGCAGTTCTGTCAATTGTTGGAATTGCATCAGGATTCGTTGAAATCACAGGAACCAGTTCTTCACGTGTCACGTTGGTGTACACAGGTGTATTTGGACGAACTGTTATTTGGTTGTCAAGAGGGATGAGTTCCATAGCTTGGTTGCATAGTCCTTCATGTGTTACAGCTGAATTTTTGATCGTGATCAGTCTTTCAGTCTGAACCTCTTGAATAGTAGCGAGAGGAGTGCGTCTGCTACTAGGTCGGAGTCCACGAGGCCTACTGCTTAGTATTGGCCACATGTTGTGGTTTGATCAGGTCGATGGACACAAATCTTTTCTCCTTTCTTCCAGCAAGGGGCGGCAGAAGTACTGTTCTTGTTCCTTGAACAGCTAGAACAGGTACCGGTTATCTGTAAGAAGGTCCAAATTCCTTCTTGTCCGCGATTTTTCTCTGACCAGATCCCCAACTTTTGGAATCCAGACAGGCCTTGCTGGGACCGCCGATTTTTCCCCAGTGGTGGTTGGCTGTAAGGATACGTTGCTTTGTTTCGTTCTTAACTTGTTAAGTTCCTGTAAAACAGCCAAACGATCTTTGATATCAAATTCTTTCCTGTCCACCACTGTGCCTACGTGTTCTAAGTCTGGAACCCACATCCTTGTCCCAAATAGGACCTCATATGGAGTGACTCCCCTAGAGAACTGCTTGGCAAGTTATTGATAGCGCGCTGAACGCTAATGAGGTGTTTGACCCACCCATCACCCGAGCCTAATACCCTAGCTGTTATAGACTGCTTTATGTCCCGGTTTTTCCTTTCCACAACAGAATTTCCCTCAGGATGGAATGGAGAGGAGTACCGCAATGCAACGCCCAGACTGGCCATGGCCTCCTTGTAAGCCCTAGAGCTAAACGCAGGACCCTGGTCAGAATGAAACGTGCCTATTGCGTATGTGCCGATAAAGACTCGCAAATCTTTTATAACAGTTTGAGCGTCAGCTGAGCGCTGAGGCCATAACCATAGGAACCTAGATTCAGTATTTGCGGGAATGCCTTTGTCCAGTAGGACGCTGGCCAGTAGATAGCCTAATGCTGTCTAACAGTGGTGTCTGCACTGGGCTGCCGCATTCGCTGCATGGTGTCAGGTGGCTCTCTTGCTGTAATTTACAGTCTAAGCAGTTGTTGATGAATATGTGAATTTGTGTATTCATTCCAGGCCACCAGTACATCTCCGTTAATGTCAAAATTGTTTTTGAGATCCCTTGATGTGACAGACCCTCCCCCAAATGTGTTTCATAAATCAAGGCTGCTCTTCGTTCCATGTTTGGAATTACCCTATCCCCCACTCCAGGGATTCGAGCAAAAGGAACGTTATTCGCATCAATTACATAAGAGTACTTGAGTGGAAACTTTTTTGGTAACGCTGCACTGCTGCCTTTGCTTGAAGCATTGACAGCTAACATTATCTCACCGTCTATTTTTGTTTTTGAACGAGTGATCGCAGCTATGGAAGCCGTTTGCACAGCCCCCTTCGCGGCTTCGATAGCCAATGAATTCCCTGCAACGTGAACGCCATCACGTTGATGACTCGGTGTGTGGATCACGTGAGCCTTTGGTAGTTCGTTTTTCAACAGAACTACTTGTTCCCAAAGCAATTTATGTTTAATTGTGCCACCTTTTGCATCCTTAAAACCATTTTCAAGCCAGGTTCGTATATAGTTATTATACGACTGAACACTGTAAAAGGAATCGCACACGATTAGTGTGAGGAATTCTCGATCCGTACTTTCAAGTGCCAGTTTGAATGCCTGTAGTTCAGCTCGCTGAGCTGTACAATCACCTAGTGACTGAGTTTTTGTAACCATAGGTCTGAAGATGCCATTTCGCATGCGACCTTTAACGATAGCACACGCTGCACTGTAAGCTTGCTTACTCCCTGTTGCGGGCTGTGCGGATCCGTCAGTGTAAATTACGAATTCATACTGATCGAGAGGCAGAATCTCAGTGGGCAGAGGACATTCTTGTTCATATTGGAGAAATGCCTGTGTTTTTAAATCTGGATCAAATACATATTCAACATCAGTTGCAGCAAGAGAATTAACCCACTGTATCCATCTCGGATGTAAAGCTTTAGCATTCGGAATGCTCGCTTTTGTGACCGCTTCTAAAGCCGGTACTGGGGTAACGACAATTATGCGTTTCCCTTGGGCTAAGGCTCTTTCTTTTGCTACAGCTGTTTGAACTGCTGTCAGAATTTTTTCAGTTGAACTGAAACGCATTTCCGCTTGTGTGTACAAATGTGATTTGTATGCAATTGGTACTTTCTCACCCTCATTAAAGGTTAAGTAAGTGAATCCATATTGACCCGAAATTATTCGAATCACCAAATTTCTTTGACTTACGCGTGTTTGTAAGTGATTTGTTGCTAACATGTTAGCTTGGAGTGAACGCAAAATTTCTGTGTGTTCCTGTGTCCAGTTTTTATTTGAAAAATCAGGTTTGATTAATGCGTAGAGAGGTTTAACCCTTTCTGCATAGTTTAGAATGTATGTTCTACCAAAATTTAGGAATCCCAGTAGTGATTGTAAATTTTTTAGCGTTTTTGGAGGTTGGAGCAGCGCACACTTCTCTAGAAAGTTAGCTGCCAAGCTTTTGCCTTCACTTGAAAGCTCATATCCCAAAAATAGGACATTGAGATGGGCAATTCGGGACTTTTTAAAGTTGAACTTGTAGCCCTCAGAGGCGAATCCCAATATAATGGTGCTCACCCTGTTCAAGTGTTTTTCCAAATCATCGTCTGTCAGATAAATATCATCGACATAGGACAATGCCTCGTTGTCATAAATTTGTAGTAACTCCGTTACTCTCGCTGAGAATAACCCCGGGCTGTTCTTGAACCCTTGTGGGAGTCGACAAAAGTGACGCTGGGTCCCCATTATGGAGAATGCCGTTAAGTACCTACTTTCAGGTGCTATATTTTGACAAAAGAATCCATTTGAGATGTCTAATGTTGTTTTGTATTTTTTGCGCACAATGTTATTCATTAATGCTGTGCTGTGTGCATTTTGCACTGCAAAAGTTTTAGAACAAGTGTTTAAATGTCTGTAGTCCAAAACTAGACGATATGTATTGTCTGGTTTGGAGACAGGAAACAAAGGATTGTTCATAGATGAGGTTCTAGTTTCAATCACCCCTTGGTATTCAAGTTGATTTAAAATCTCCCTGACCTGTTTTTTAGCTTCTTGCTTAATTGGATACTGCCTCTGAGCAGTAGGTTCATGTTTCAGATGTATTTTATGGTGAGGGGAGTCCTCATCCCATCCTACATGATTTTTATATAATGCTGGAGCCTGGGCCACTGCCCATTTTCTGGCATATGTATATTTTAAGTGAATTGGAATGTGATTGGAGAAGGCAGGCATAATCATGTCCTCGCCGTGTGGGCACTCCCTGACAAATTGTGGTGGCCAGTCTTTTTCTGCTAGAAGTATGTCATAACCCTTTGATAGTCTTTCCCAAAAAGTGCTTTAACCTGTCTAGGTTTGTCTCCCTCCATCCGGAGTGTTATTTCATATAACCTTTGTGGAGTACTAACCCTGGTGTCTACAGTCTCTACTGTAATGTACTCATTCAAGTCCACTATCTCCAGAAGTTCCATCAGGTTCTGGCGAGCTATTGTGACTTCTGCTGCACTGTCCAGCATTGTCTGAGCCCATTCTCCGTTCTTGAGTTGCGATCTCATTATTCTCGGCATGTCTTATCTTCAGACCTGCTACTTTCTTTTTGGAGAATTGAGGTTTAGCTTTAATTTTTGTTGCGTGCTTGTCGTCTTTCGATTTCACGCGTTCTTCTCTATGTTCTGTTCGTCCTCTTCTTTCCGAAGTCTGTGATGAGACCTGAAAGGGACGAGAGGAACGTGTATCAGTGTCTTGATACCTATCAGGTTTTCTCAAATTATCCCTATTCCTGAGGTTGTACCTCCTTTCAGAGGGCTCCTTTTGAGGAGACCTACCTCGGGATTGAGAACCTTTCTCGTTTGAATTTTGATTGTTAGATTCCCACTTCTTTTTAGAAGATGTAGGAGTTTGTTTAATTGAGTCCTTTTCAAGACTTTCCGATAGTTTTGGTTTAGCTGGTCTCCCACCCAAACTATCTCTGCCTAATTCTGCATAGGATTGCTCTATAATTCTGGGTAGCTCTGTCTGATGTTCTGTAGCATCAAATTCCCTTAGTTTTTGCCGGATCGCCACTGCTGCTGCCTCCCCTTTAATATTAGATAATATTATCGTTGAGACCTGTTCAAAATTTTTCAGTAATTTCATACCCAAATTTAAAGCAGGCTCTGCTCCATATTCGTTTTGAATTTGTTTTAGGACATCTGGTATTACCGCAATTGACGGAATGCCGTGTGTTTTAGTGTAGATGGCAGCAAAGACTGAGCCCCAAGTGGTGCAGTCTTCCAGTTGTGGTGTGATCCCCATTGGTAAACTGATGGTTAGGATTCTGTGTTTCTCATGTGGGCTAGTATTTGGAAATACTGCTTCAATTTGAGTAATTTTTGAGCTATCCAAAATGGGATTTGCTCCCGCTTAGTGGGCATTTTACCCATGACTGCGTATAGAGTCTGTGGTGTAATTTTTAGTGTACTCCCCTGTGGAGGAGTATGATTTGTAATTGTTAATGGTGGTTGGACTGTGAAAGTCCGCATGACATATTGAACCAATTGTCTGTAGATTTTTATTAACTCTGTGAGTTGATTAAGTATTTCCTCGTCTGACATTATTTCGATGTCTGGATGAGGTGTATAGCCGGCTAGAATCGGCCATGTTGCTCCTGGTCTACCTAGTGGACCGAGCCTGGTTATATTTTTATTGTGTTTTAGGGCGCCTTTAAACCAGAGCTGATGCTCCTGGTATGTTAATGGAATCTCAATATCCTCGAAAGGAATGTATTCCTCTGGTGCTTCATCTTCTTTGTAGTAGTGAAACAAGTGTGTTACTGGATTGGATTCAGGAAGAATTACCCATGAATAGAATACCTCTGTCTGAAAGGATTCATGTGCCTCAATCACGAAAACTGCTCTACCTCCTCTCGGAGACAGGCCATGTTTTATAAGTTTTAGAGTAATGGCTCTTCTTAAGTTAGGAGGAATGTCTATGACACCCTCTTCGGCTTCATGTAAACCTGTGTTGTTAAATAACGCTGGTTGGGCTGGATCAGCCGCAGCTACACCGTTTCCGGCATCTTCATTCATTTTGTTTTATGAAAAATGTAGAACAAATCTCAAGGAAACAAAGATAAGGTGCACAATATTGTGGAACACTGTATCCTTCAACGTTGAGCAAACCAAACAGCTAATATATAGGGTACTGCCCTATGTAGCCGTGGCGGATACCATCCCTGCCCACTCCAGATGTCTTTTGGAGTATATGGGGAGGGGTCTCTGAGAGAGAAAAGAATATATGCACAGCTGAGTTACTCAGTATCTAACGTTGAATTACTGCCTTACCAAACGTTGGGCGCCATGTAGTGTAGCTCCTATTTCCCTTATAGGCTCTGCGCATTGGAATAATATATCCTATAGGTTTGACATAGGACTAAGGTCAGTATGTCCCTATCGAGTATATTAAACTTAATTACTTGTGCCAGCTAGCTCAGAGGCCACTAGAAACTTCTTGACGACAAGAAGGGATTAGTTTCTGGCTGCCGCAAAACATGACCACTGTGTTTCCCTCACAGAATCAGGATGTGTCCCAGAGTCGTAGAAACAATAGATAACCATTTCACTCAGCTCAGTCGTGCATGTTTCAGTTATTCTCAGAGTTACACAGAAATAACCAGACGGGCGTTTCAATAAAGGATTTATTGAACAGTCTTGTTTCTGTTGTAAGTTATATGTGCTGTTACGATCACAAGACAGTATGCGAGATAAATAATGTACAAGGTGAGCAGTAGAAATAAATAATACTGCGTCAGCATTATCTTTTTAGCATATATGTATTTACATAAAATGACACAACCTAAAAATGCGAGTACTCATACGATGCGTTTCTAGCCTAGTTCTACCCAGTGTGCCTAACCTGTCCTAGGTGTAGGGAGAAGTAGAAGTAGGTGCTGTATTCCTGACTAGAGTATACTAAGAGTAAGTTACGCCTAGCATGCCAAGAGTCTATTATGCCAAGAGTCCCTCTAGGTTCTAGTCTGCTCCATACCTGAAGAATGAGAGAGGTAGGAATCTCTATCCGGACTCGAACTCCAACACCCCGCAAGGGAAGTTAGATCACTGGAAGCTGGACTCTCTGCGTGCAGGAAGGGCAGTGTCTTCTCAGTGCGTCTGGCCGGGAATCGGGCTCCTCTGAAGTCGAGGTCTCCTCTGATTTACAGGGGTTTGGGAAGGTATATTTATACCTGGAAATGTTAGCATTGACGTGAGTTGGGTAGCGAAAGACGTCATGAATGAATCCCTTAGGGAATAAGAGGTTCATGCATAATGTATGAGACCTTGAAGAAATCAATAGTCCTGGGCAAGGGAAACTCCCGCCGCCAGAGGGTCTGTTTTTTCATGGACTCGTTGAGACGCTAGGGTGGACGGATGTCGGAAGCCATGCCTGTATTTGGTATGCATAGTTTATGCCTAAATAAGGTCTGGGATTCTATGCCTATATAAGGGCAAGGTGGATTGTGCCTATATATGGTCATGATTCTAGAAAGCCCGTTTAAGGACGCCCTATGAAGTACACAACACTTTGTGCTCTTGATCCCATCTCTATGCTGAACATAGGACCAGAAGCACTACTGGCAAAACACTGTAGAGTAAACAAAATCTGCTTTCAAAAAATTGCTAAATTCAATAGTGAAATAAGCAAACCAATGCCCTGCAACCATTAACTTACCACTGGAAATCTGCAGCATCTCCTCCCATATTGATCTCATTCTGCTTCTGTGGGATGCATGACACTTACCTATCTTTTGGCATGTGTGGAACTTCAGTTAGGAAAATGAGCCACATACAACACCTAGCATACTGTGCAACCACAACTGAAATCTTTCAAGATAGGGGCCTTCTCTTTGTCTCCCTCCTCCCACTATGGAGCCTGCTCTGACAATGGTGATGGTCAACCACCTTACGCCTTTTTACACCCCTGCAGATGTCATCTCCATTTAGATATACCTCCACAACACGAGTTAGGTGGACTGCTGGTGTACAAGCTGACCGACTTTGTGCATTATTTTAAGAGGGATATACCTCATCGTTGTCTTACGGAAAATCAATGGCAAAAATACAGTGCGGACAGAATATTGTGTCAAAAATATTGAGGACCAAAATATCAAGAAGGTAAGTGCAAATAGGTAAGTATGTATATATATATATATATCATGTGATCAAGGCCGCGTCTAAGTGGTCGAAACGCGTCATGGCAGGCACCAGCCTGACTAAGATTTGGTTTATGGAAATTCATTAAAGCACTTTTAACGAGCAAAAACTGTGGTCTCTGCGTGTTGAGGTCCATACCTGGATGGTCCGATCGTGAAAAGAGGTGGGCCAGGATTGCATATTTTTCATATATATATATATATATATCATGAACTCCGCCCACAGGAAGCGTCTTCTCTCCCCAATCACGGACACAGACCCAATTCGGTGCTCAGGTGTTTATTCAACCGTCTCCATTACGCGTTTTGACTCCGTGAAGCCTTGATCACATGACATGGACGCAAAGGTTGGTGCAATATTTAAAGTGAAATGTACATACCCTTAGGACATCACGTGGTCATAGACATTGAAAACATACTATTTCATGTGCTTTGTTAACATCACAATTGGCCATGCTCAATGTACATACTTCATAATATTTCAGCTAATTTACAAATATATATATATTCACTGAAAAACCATAGGTTTCAGGCACGTTATAGTTAGAAATTAGCATTTAAAAACCTTAGAAATTCACTGAAAAAACCATAGGTTTTAGGGACAGTTATAGTTAGTTGGACATTTCACTCATACAAAACCATAGAAATTCCCCGTTATAGTTAGTTCAGCTAACTATAACTCGCGCCTCGCAATGCACTGCTGATGACGTCACATATTACATCACTCATGACATGGTCAGTGACATCACTGATGACATCACTGATGACATCTCAAATTACATCACTGATGACATCACTGATGACATCATCCGTGTGATAATTTGATGCATCTTCTCACACCCTAATATAACCTTTGATACACCCACTCTAAATTACAAACTGCCATTCTCAAAACCATAGACACTCCAACACCAATAACTACATACCCACTCACTGATTCTTAGGTTTACACACACATCCACTCACTCATCCGTATAGTCACTCATACTTATGGTCACTCAGTACAGGACTATCATATGCACTCATACACCTATATAGATACTCACACACCGCCACTCATCCATAGAGGTACTCACAAACCTAGTCAGTCATGCAAATAATTAATCATACTGCCATTTACTCACCTATACAGTCATACACACACCAGCTCACTTACTCATACAAATACTAGCACATTCTTACACTCTTATACAATCACTGTTACAAGCACACACTCATCCATACAGCCACTCTCACAATCACACACTCTCACTTATAGCCATTTATATACTCCAACACACATATATACTGCCTTTCACATATGTAGTTACTCACACATGTACCACTGAGATATACATTCACTCACTAACACACCCATACACACACTCACCCACCCATACAGTCCATCACAGATGCACTCTTGAAACCATGCACCCAGTGAATCACCCACTCACACATCTATGCACAGAGTCACACACACCCCACCCACACAAACACTCAGGCACCCATACAGATACTCAGACAACCAATCAATAACCCATATAGACACTCATGTAGCTATTCGCAAACCCATGCAGCCGCTTACACACCAACAGACAGACGGATACAGACATTCACACAGTTTAGTCACTAACCCATGCATTCAGTAAGATACGTTTAATCACTCACTTATAGAGTCAGTCACGCACCTACTAAATCATCCATTCAGACACTTATACACCCACTCATTCTTCAATACGCCTTTCCCTATATATATTAAACATATTTAAACTTTACAGAAACACACAGTCACTGGATGATGTCATCAGTGATGTCATCAGTGATGTCATTTGAGATGTCATCAGTGATGTCATCAGTGATGTCACTGACCATGTCATTAGTGATGTAATATGTGACGTCATCAGCAGTGCATTGTGGGGCGCGAGTTATAGTTAGCTGAACTAACTATAACGGGGAATTTCTATGGTTTTGTACGAGTGAAATGTCCAACTAACTATAACTGTCCCTAAAACCTATGGTTTTTTCAGTGAATTTCTAAGGTTTTTTAAATGCTAATTTCTAACTATAACGTGCCTGAAACCTATGTTTTTTTCAGTGAATTTCAAAGGTTTTTTAAATGCTAATTTCTAACTATAACGTGTCTGAAACCTATGGTTTTTTCAGTGAATATATATTTAGTATACTATGTATACATGTGAAAATGTGTCGGTCCACCTGTTTACCTCGGTGGCACGGAAAAAATGGGTGGAACTGACATCAGCACGCCGACGAGGTCCTCTTATGGCTCCTATGACGTCATACGATGTCGCGAGCGGAGCCGTGCTATTACGACATCGTCGTCGACGTGGGAGAGCTAGGAAAGAATTTCCGCGGAATGCTGGCGCAGGGGATATTCACCTAAGTGTTCAGGCTAGTCCTTTGGCAGCAACTGTTTATGTTGCCACTCCAGAAACCGAAACCAGTGATCCGAGGGCAGAGGCCCTGCAGATGGCACACGAGGTGGGGAGCCCAGTCATGTGCACCGGCGGGGCAGCGAAGGGACAAGCACCACTACCCACAGAAAAGGTAACGAGGGCACTGAATAACACAGGATCTTCTCTTTGTATCTGGCAGGAACAACAAGGTTAAAATGCCCTAGTTCCAAAATGTAGAATTAGTGCTACAACGGTCTTCAAGAGGAGCTGCGATGGATGCCGCTTCTGCCTTCCGTACACTGGAGGCGGCACATGGGTCACGCGGTACGGTCATACTGCGGTGGGACGCACACTCGTTGACCTCTCATGGCACTGCTCTACACTTCGGGGACAACGCTTTCCATTAGCTGTGTTTTCTGATGACGTGTCGCGCCGGCCCCGTCCAACAGCAGAACCCCTTTAGATCCAAACAGACTCTTCCACTCTCTCACCGGAAGTGAAACCAGGCCACGCGGACACTTTCACAATACAACAGCCGGGAATGCACTTTTCGGTAAAAAAAACACATTCCTTCCTCCTAATTTATCAAATAAACGACTCACTGAAGAACAGGGGCCAGCTTCGATCAGTAAACAGCCGTTACAACGACTTTTTACTTCGCGATACCATTACAACGCATGCATTACCATGCATGCGTTGTACATCAGCGAAGTCATTACTACGCATTTTTTAGAACGCATGGTCATTTACCACGCATGCTTTTACAACAAATTTTGTTGTAAAGGTGTGTATGGTAAATGACCATGAGTTCTAAAAATGTAGACGATCCACGTCGTTGTAAGGAAACAGAGGCTGTTCCGTTTCCTCACAACGACGTGCACCGCCCTCAGAGACAACATGAAGCAGGAACCACGAGGAGAGAGGAACCACGAGGAGTGAGAGGTAAGGGGGATTGGGCATGGGGTGGTGGTTACTTTTCTAGGGTTTAGGGTAGTGCAGTGGTGTTTGGGTAGTGTAGGGGGTTGTGCTGAGGGTAGTGTTTTAGGGTTTAGGGTAGTGCAGTGGTGTTTGTGTAGTGTAGGGGGTCGTGCTGGGGGTAGTGTTTTAGGGTTTAGGGTAGTGCAGTGGTGTTTGTGTAGTGTAGGGGGTTGTGCTGGTGGTAGTGTTTTAGGGTTTAGGGTAGTGCAGTGATGTTTGTGTAGTGTAAGGGGTCATGCTTGGGGTAGATTTAGGGTTTATGGTAGTGCAGTGGTGTTTGTGTAGTGTAGGGGGTCATGCTGGGGGTAGTGTTTTAGGGTTTAGGGCAGTGCAGTGGTGTTTGTGTAGTGTAGGGGGTCCTGCTGGGGGTAGTGTTTTAGGGTTTAGGGTAGTGCAGTGGTGTTTGGGTAGTATAGGGGGTCGTGCTGGGGGTAGTGTTTTAGGGTTTAGGGTAGTGCAGTGGTGTTTGGGTAGTGTAGGGGGTCGTGCTGGGGTAGTGTTTTAGGGTTTAGGGTAGTGCAATGGTGTTGGTGTAGTGTAGGGGGTCATGCTGGGGGTAGTGTTTTAGGGTTTAGGGTAGTGCAGTGGTGTTTGGGTAGTGTAGGGGTCGTGCTGAGGGTAGATTTAGGGTTTCGGGTAGTGCAGTGGTGTTTGGGTAGTGTAGGGGGTCGTTCTGGGGGTAGATTAGGGTTTAGGGTAGTGCAGTGGTGTTTGGGTAGTGTAGGGGGTCGTGCTGGGAGTAGATTTAGGGTTTAGGGAAGTGCAGTGGTGTTTGGGTAGTGTAGGGAGTCGTGCTGGGGGAGTGTTTTAGGGTTTAGGGTAGTGCAGTGGTGTTTGGGTAGTGTAGGGGGTCGTGCTGGGTGTAGTGTTTTAGGTTTGGTAGTGCAGTGGTGTTTGGGTAGTGTAGGGGGTCGTGCTGGGGGTAGTGGTTTAGGGTTTAGGGTAGTGCAGTGGTGTTTGGGTAGTGTAGGGGGTACTGCTGGGGGTAGTGTTTTAGGATTTAGGGTAGTGCAATGGTGTTTGGGTAGTGTAGGGGGTACTGCTGGGGGTAGTGTTTTAGGGTTTAGGGTAGTGCAGTGGTGTTTGAGTAGTGTAGGGGGTACTGCTGGGGGTAGTGTTTTAGGGTTTAGGGTAGTGCAGTGGTGTTTGGGTAGTGTAAGGGGTCATGCTGGGGTAGTGTTTTAGGGTTTAGGGTAGTGCAGTGGTGTTTGTGTATTGTAGGAGGGTAGTGTTTTAGGGTTTAGGGTAGTGCAGTGGTGTTTGTGTAGTGTAGGGGGTCGTGCTGGGGGTAGTGTTTTAGGGTTTAGGGTAGTGCAGTGGTGTTTGTATAGTGTAGGGGGTCGTGTTTTAGGGTTTAGGGTAGTGCAGTGCTCTTTGGGTAGTGTAGGGGGTCGTGCGGGGGGTAGTGTTTTAGGGTTTAGGGTAGTGCATTGGTGTTTGGGTAGTGTAGGGGGTCATGCTGGGGGTAGTGTTTTAGGGTTTAGGGTAGTGCAGCGGTGTTTGTATAGTGTAGGGGGTCGTGTTTTAGGGTTTAGGGTAGTGCAGTGCTCTTTGGGTAGTGTAGGGGGTCGTGCGGGGGGTAGTGTTTTAGGGTTTAGGGCAGTGCAGTGGTGTTCGGGCAGTGTAGGGGTTCGTGCTGGGAGTGGTGTTTCAGGGTTTAGGGCAGTGCAGTGGTGTTTGGGTAGTGTAGGGGGTCGTGCTGGGGTAGTGTTTTAGGGTTTAGGGCAGTGCATTGGTGTTTGGGTAGTGTAGGGGGTCGTGCTGGGGGGAGTGTTTTAGGGTTTAGGGCACCAACGACCCCACCACCGCCAGAGCAAACCTACACGACGGGATGAGAGACGTCGCCGACTGGATGAGGAACAGCCGCCTTAAACTAAACTCAGACAAGACGGAAGTCCTCATCCTGGGCTCATCACCCTCCGCCTGGGACGACTCCTGGTGGCCTCCGGCCCTGGGTACCGCGCCTAAGCCAACGGACCACGCACGCAACCTGGGCTTCATCCTGGACTCCTCCTGTCGATGACCAGACAAGTCAACGCCGTCTCATCCTCGTGCTTCAACACCCTGCGCATGCTCCGCAAGATCTTCAAATGGATCCCCACTGAAACCAGGAAGACCGTCACCCAGGCACTCGTCACCAGCCGACTGGACTATGGGAACACCTCTACGCCGGAACCACAGCCAAACTTCAAAAAGACTCCAGCGCATCCAGAACGCCTCCGCACGACTCATCCTGGACATCCCCGACACAGCCACATCACCGGACACCTGGAAAGACCTGCACTGGCTCCCCGTCAGCAAGAGAATCACGTTCAGACTCCTCACCCACGCACACAAGGCCCTCCACGACCTGGGCCCGAAGTACCTCAACAACCGCATGACCTTCTACTCGCCCACCCGCCAGCTACGATCAACCAGCCACGCCTCGCCACCGTACCACGCATCCGCAGAACCACCGCCGGAGGAAGATCCTTCTCCTACCTGGCAGCCAAGACCTGGAACTCCTCCCAGCTCACCTTCGGCGAACCCAGGACCATCTCTCCTTCAGGAAGCAGCTCAAGACCTGGCTGTTCGAGCAGTAACTTACCCCCTCCCCCAGCGCCTTGAGACCCTCCCGGGTGAGTAGCGCGCTCTATAAATGCCGTGATTGATTGATTGATTGAGGGTTTTGGGCAGTGCAGTGGTGTTTGGGTAGTATAGGGGGTTGTGCTGGGGGGAGTGTTTTAGGGTTTAGGGCAGTGCAGTGGTGTTCGGGTAGTGTAGGGGGTCATGCTGGGGGGAGTGTTTTAGGGTTTAGGGCAGTACAGTGGTGTTCGGGTAATGTAGGGGGTCGTGCTGGGGGAGTGTTTTAGGGTTTAGGGCAGTGCAGTGGTGTTTGGGTAGTGTAGGGGGTCGTGCTGGGGGGAGAGTTTTAGGGTTTAGGGTAGTGCAGTGGTGTTCGGGTAGTGTAGGGGGTCGTGCTGGGGGTAGTGTTTTAGGGTTTAGGGCAGTGCAGTGGTGTTCGGGCAGTGTAGGGGTTCATGCTGGGGTTGTGTTTTAGGGTTTAGGGCAGTGCAGTGGTGTTAGGGCAGTGTAGGGGGTCGTGCTGGGGGTGGTGTTTCAGGGTTTAGGGCAGTGCAGTGGTGTTCGGGCAGTGTAGGGGGTGGTGCAGGGGGTGGTGTTTCAGGGTTTAGGGCAGTGCAGTGGTGTTCGGGCAGTGTAGGGGGTCATGCAGGGTTGTGGTGCTTCAGGGTTTAGGGCAGTGCAGTGGTGTTCGGGCAGTGTAGGGGGTCATGCTTGGGGTGGTGTTTCAGGATTTAGGGCAATGCAGTGGTGTTCGGGCAGTGTAGGGGGTGGTGCAGGGGGTGGTGTTTCAGGGTTTAGGGCAGTGCAGTGGTGTTCGGGCAGTGTAGAGGGGTGATGTTTCAGGGTTTAGGGCAGTGCAGTGGTGTTCGGGCAGTGTAGGGGTCATGCAGGGGTGGTGTTTCAGGGTTTAGGGCAGTGCAGTGGTGTTCGGGCAGTGTAGGGGGTCGTGCTGGGGGTGGTGTTTCAGGGTTTAGGGCAGTGCAGTGGTGTTCGGGCAGTGTAGGGCGTCGTGCAGGGGGTGGTGTTTCAGGGTTTAGGGCAGTGCAGTGGTGTTCAGGCAGTGTAGGGGGTCGTGCAGGGGGTGGTGTTTCAGGGTTTAGGGCAGTGCAGTGGTGTTCGGGCAGTGTAGGGGGTCGTGCTGGAGCTGGTGTTTCAGGGTTTAGGGCAGTGCATTGGTGTTCGGGCAGTGTAGGGGTCGTGCTGGGGCTGGTGTTTCAGGGTTTAGGGCAGTGGTGTTCGGGCAGTGTAGGGGGTCTTGCTGGGGATGGTGTTTCAGGGTTTAGGGCAGTGCAGTGGTGTTCGGGCAGTGTAGGGGGTCTTGCTGGGGCTGGTGTTTCAGGGTTTAGGGCAGTGCAGTGGTGTTCGGGCAGTGTAGGGGGTCATGCTGGGGCTGGTGTTTCATGGTTTAGGGCAGTGCAGTGGTGTTCGGGCAGTGTAGGGGGTCATGATGGGGGTGGTGTTTCAGGGTTTAGGGCAGTGCAGTGGTGTTCGGGCAGTGTAGGGGGTCGTGCAGGGGGGTGGTGTTTCAGGGTTTAGGGCAGTGCAGTGGTGTTCGGGCAGTGTAGGTGGTCGTGCTGGGTGTGGTGTTTCAGGGTTTAGGGCAGTGCAGTGGTGTTCGGGCAGTGTAGGGTGTCGTGCTGGGGGTGATGTTTCAGGGTTTAGGGCAGTGCAGTGGTGTTCGGGCAGTGTAGGGGGTCATGCTGGGGGTAGTGTTTCATGGTTTAGGGCAGTGCAGTGGTGTTCGGGCAGTGTAGGGGGTCGTGATGGGGGTGGTGTTTCAGGGTTTAGGGCAGTGCAGTGGTGTTCGGGCAGTGTAGGGGGTCGTGCTGGGGGTAGTGTTTCAGGGTTTAGGGCAGTGCAGTGGTGTTTGGGCAGTGTAGGTGGTCGTGCTGGGGGTGGTGTTTCAGGGTTTAGGGCAGTGCAGTGGTGTTCGGGCAGTGTAGGGTGTCGTGCTGGGGCTGGTGTTTCAGGGTTTAGGGCAGTGCAGTGGTGTTCGGGCAGTGTAGGGGGTCGTGCAGTGGGTGGTGTTTCAGGGTTTAGGGCAGTGCAGTGGTGTTCGGGCAGTGTAGGGGGTCGTGCTGGGGGTGGTGTTTCAGGGTTTAGGGCAGTGCAGTGGTGTTCGGGCAGTGTAGGGGGTCGTGCTGGGGGTGGTGTTTCAGGGTTTAGGGCAGTGCAGTGGTGTTCGGGCAGTGTAGGGGGTCATGCTGGGGCTCGTGTTTCAGGGTTTTGGGCAGAGCAGTGGTGTTCGGGCAGTGTAAGTGGTCTTGCTGGGGGTGGTGTTTCAGGGTTTAGGGCAGTGGTGTTCGGGCAGTGTAGGGGGTCTTGCTGGGGGTGATGTTTCAGGGGTTAGGGCAGTGGTGTTCGGGCAGTGTAGGGGTCTTGCTGGGGGTGGTGTTTCAGGGTTTAGGGCAGTGCAGTGGTGTTCGGGCAGTGTAGGGGGTTGTGCTGGGGGTGGTGTTTCAGGGTTTAGGGCAGTGCAGTGGTGTTCGGGCAGTGTAGGGGGTCGTGCAGGGGGTGGTGTTTCAGGGTTTAGGGCAGTGAAGTGGTGTTCGGGCATTGTAGGGGGTCATGCTGGGTGTGGTGTGTCAGGGTTTAGGGCAGTGCAGTGGTGTTCGGGCAGTGTAGGGGGTCATGCAGAGGGTGGTGTTTCAGGGTTTAGGGCAGTGCAGTGGTGTTCGGGCAGTGTAGGGGGTCGTGCTGGGGCTGGTGTTTCAGGGTTTAGGACAGTGCAGTGGTGTTTGGGCAGTGTAGGGGGTCGTGCTGGGGCTGGTGTTTCAGGGTTTAGGGCAGTGCAGTCGTGTTTGGGCAGAGTAGGGGGTCATGCTGTGCTGGTGTTTCAGGGTTTAGGGCAGTGCAGTGGTCGAGCAGTGTAGGGGGTCGTGCTGGTGTTTCAGGGTTTAGGGCAGTGCAGTGGTGTTCGGTCAGTGTAGGGGGTCGTGCTGGGGGTAGTGTTTTAGGGTTTAGGGCAGTGCAGTAGTGTTCAGGCAGAGTAGGTGGTTGTGCTGGGGGTGGTGTTTAGGGTTTAGGGCAGTGCAGTGGTGTTCGGGCAGTGTAGAGGGTCATGCTGGGGCTAGTGTTTCAGGGTTTTGGGCAGTGCAGTGGTGTTCGTGCAGTATAGGGGGACGTGCTGGGGGTGGTGTTTCAGGGTTTAGGACAGAGCAGTGGTGTTCGGGCAGTGTAGGGGGTCGTGCTGGGGGTAGTGTTTTAGGGTTTAGGGCAGTGCAGTGGTGTTTGGGCAGTGTAGGGGGTCATGCTGGGGCTGTTGTTTCAGGGTCTAGGGCAGTGCAGTGGTGTTCGTGCAGTATAGGGGGACGTGCTGGGGGTGGTGTTTCAGGGTTTAGGGCAGAGCAGTGGTGTTCGGGCTGTGTAGGGGGTCGTGCTGGGGGTAGTGTTTTAGGGTTTAGGGCAGTGCAGTAGTGTTCTGGCAGAGTTGGCGGTCGTGCTGGGGGTGGTGTTTAGGGTTTAGGGCAGTGCAGTGTTGTTCAGGCAGTGTAGGGGGTCGTGCAGGGGGTGGTGTTTCAGGAATTAGGGCAGTGCAGTGGTGTTCGGGCAGTGTAGGGGGTTGTGCAGGGGGTGGTGTTTCAGAGTTTAGGGCAGTGCAGTGGTGTTCGGTCAGTGTAGGGGGTCTTGCTGGGGGTGGTGTTTCAGGGTTTAGTGCAGTGGTGTTCAGGCAGTGTAGGGGGTCTTGCTGGGGGTGGTGTTTCAGGGTTTAGGGCAGTGCAGTATTGTTTGGGCAGTGTAGGGGGTCTTGCTGGGGCTGGTGTTTCAGGGTTTAGGGCAGTGCAGTGGTGTTCAGGCAGTGTAGGGGTCGTGCTGGGGCTGGTGTTTCATGGTTTAGGGCAGTGCAGTGGTGTTCGGGCAGTGTAGGGGGTCATGCTGGGGATGGTGTTTCAGGGTTTAGGGCAGTGCAGTGGTGTTCGGGAAGTGTAGGGGGTCATGCTGGGGCTGGTGTTTCAGGGTTTAGGGCAGTGCAGTGGTGTTCGGTCAGTGTAGGGGGTCGTGCTGCGCTGGTGTTTCAGGGTTTTTGGCAGTGCAGTGGTGTTTGGGCAGTGTAGGGGGTCATGCTGGGGCTGGTGTTTCAGGGTTTTGGGCAGTGCAGTGGTGTTCGGGCAGTGTAGGGGGTCATGCTGGGGCTAGTGTTTCAGGGTTTTGGGCAGTGCAGTGGTGTTCGGGCAGTGTAGGGGGTCTTGCTGGGGGTAGTGTTTCAGGGTTTAGGGCAGTGGTGTTCGGGCAGTGTAGGGGGTCTTGCTGGGGGTGATGTTTCAGGGTTTAGGGCAGTGCAGTGGTGTTCGGGCAGTGTAGGGGGTCTTGCTGGGGGTAGTGTTTCAGGGTTTAGGGCAGTGCAGTGGTGTTCGGGCAGTGTAGGGGGCCGTGCTGGGGGTGGTGTTTCAGGGTTTAGGGCAGTGCAGTGGTGTTTGGGCAGTGTAGGGGGTCATGCAGGGGGTGGTGTTTCAGGGTTTAGGGCAGTGCGGTGGTGTTCGGGCAGTGTAGGGTGTCGTGCTGGGGCTGGTGTTTCAGGGTTTTGGGCAGAGCAGTGGTGTTCGGGCAGTGTAAGTGGTCTTGCTGGGGGTGGTGTTTCAGGGTTTAGGGCAGTGGTGTTCGGGCAGTGTAGGGGGTCTTGCTGGGGGTGATGTTTCAGGGTTTAGGGCAGTGCAGTGGTGTTCGGGCAGTGTAGGGGGTCTTGCTGGGGGTGGTGTTTCAGGGTTTAGGGCAGTGCAGTGGTGTTCGGGCAGTGTAGGGGGTTGTGCTGGGGGTGGTGTTTCAGGGTTTAGGGCAGTGCAGTGGTGTTCGGGCAGTGTAGGGGGTTGTGCAGGGGTGGTGTTTCTGGGTTTAGGGCAGTGAAGTGGTGTTCGGGCATTGTAGGGGGTCGTGCTGGGGGTGGTGTTTCAGGGTTTAGGGCAGTGCAGTGGTGTTCGGGCAGTGTAGGGGGTCATGCAGAGGGTGGTGTTTCAGGGTTTAGGGCAGTGCAGTGGTGTTTGGGCAGTGTAGGGGGTCGTGCTGGGGCTGGTGTTTCAGGGTTTAGGACAGTGCAGTGGTGTTTGGGCAGTGTAGGGGGTCGTGCTGGGGCTGGTGTTTCAGGGTTTAGGGCAGTGCAGTCGTGTTTGGGCAGAGTAGGGGGTCATGCTGGGCTGGTGTTTCAGGGTTTAGGGCAGTGCAGTGGTCGGGCAGTGTAGGGGGTCGTGCTGGGGCTGGTGTTTCAGGGTTTAGGGCAGTGCAGTGGTGTTCGGGCAGTGTAGGGGGTCGTGCTGGGTCTGGTGTTTCAGGGTTTAGGGCAGTGCAATGGTGTTCGGGCAGTGTAGGGGGTCGTGCTGGGGCTGGTGTTTCAGGGTTTAGGGCAGTGCAGTGGTGTTCGGGCAGTGTAGGGGTCGTGCTGGTGCTAGTGTTTCAGGGTTTAGGGCAGTGCAATGGTGTTCGGGCAGTGTAGGGGTCATGCTGGGGCTGGTGTTTCAGGGTTTAGGGCAGTGCAGTGGTGTTCGGGCAGTGTAGGGGGTCGTGCTGGGGCTAGTGTTTTAGGATTTTGGGCAGAGCAGTGGTGTTCGGGCAGTGTAGAGGGTCGTGCTGGGGGTGGTGTTTCAGGGTTTCGGGCAGTGTAGTGGTGTTTGGGCAGTGTAGGGGTTCTTGCTGGGGGTGGTGTTTCAGGGTTTAGGGCAGTGGTGTTCAGGCAGTGTAGGGGGTCTTGCTGGGGGTGATTTTTCAGGGTTTAGGGCAGTGCAGTGGTGTTCGGGCAGTGTAGGGGGTCTTGCTGGGGGTAGTGTTTCAGGGTTTATGGCAGTGCAGTGGTGTTCGGGCAGTGTAGGGGGTCATGCTGGGGGTGGTGTTTCAGGGTTTAGGGCAGTGCAGTGGTGTTCGGGCAGTGTAGGGGGTCGTGCTGGGGGTAGTGTTTCAGGGTTTAGGGCAGTGCAGTGGTGTTTGGGCAGTGTAGGGGGTCGTGCTGGGGGTGGTGTTTCAGGGTTTAGGGCAGTGCAGTGGTGTTCGGGCAGTGTAGGGGGTCGTGCTGGGAGTGGTGTTTCAGGGTTTAGGGCAGTGCAGTGGTGTTCGGGCAGTGTAGGGGGTCGTGCTGGGGGTGGTGTTTCAGGGTTTAGGGCAGTGCAGTGGTGTTCGGGCAGTGTAGGGGGTCGTGCTGGGGTAGTGTTTTAGGATGTAGGGCAGTGCAGTGGTGTTCGTGCAGTGTAGGGGGTCGTGCTGGGGTAGTGTTTTAGGGTTTAGGGCACGGCAGTGGTGTTTGTGTAGTGAGCAGCGCATGCGCTGCATCGCTAGGTGAGACCTAAAAAGCATTGCACCAAGATGGCTGCCAACACTTCCTGGATTGAAGTGTTGGCAGCCAATTAGAGCCAAGCTTGTGCTTGTGTAGTTAGGTCCCGCCCAGATATATAAAGATTTTTTCCTTTAATATCTCAAAAACCACTGAACGGATTTACACCATTTAAAAAAAGGGCGCTTTCTGAACCAAGCACTACCTTTTGCCAAATTTGGTGTAATTCCGTTCAGCAGTTTTGGCTGTAACCGTGTCTAAAGTTTCCTATGGGAAATTGATTTTTTGACCTCTATTTCTTGAATTTCTCAGGAACTACTGAACGGATTTACACCATTTAAAAAAAGGGCGCTTTCTGAACCAAGGGCTACCTTTTTGCCAAATTTGGTGTAATTCCGTTCAGCAGTTCGGGCTGTAGCCGTGTCTAAAGTTTCCTATGGGAAATAACATTGAGAAAACACGTTTTGGGACCCCCCTTTTTTCTCGGCCCCCGCTTGCCAAATCACCCCAAAATTTTCAAGATAGGAGTTGACCGGAGTGGGCCATTAGTTTTGAAAATTTCGCGAAGATTTGTCACCCGGCGCCAAAGTTATTGGGAAAAGAATGTTACGAATTTCCTATGGATAATAGGTCCTAACTATAAATATCTACTGGCGACCGCCAGTAGATAATATATATATATTTCCAAAGTTGCAGCCCACAGTGTGAACGCCGGTGCTCTACTCAGGGGCGGTGCGTTACCATCCGGCAGGGACACGCCGGTAAATATGAAGCAGCTTTCACCATGCCATGCAGAGTTTTATTTGCTTGACTAAACCGCCATAAAACCTGGAAACCAAGCGTGTGCGACCATTATTGCCGAAAGAAAGCTGCTTTATATATATATATATATATATTCACTGAAAAAACCATAGGTTTCAGGCACGTTATAGTTAGAAATTAGCATTTAAAAAACCTTAGAAATTCACTGAAAAAACCATTGGTTTCAGGGGCGTTATAGTTAGTTGGACATTTCCATCGTACAAAACCATAGAAATTCCCCCTTTATAGTTAGTTCAGCTAACTATAACTCGCGCGCCCGCAATGCACTGCTGATGACGTCACATATTACATCACTCATGACATGGTCAGTGACATCACTCATGACATCACTGATGACATCTCAAATGACATCATCCAGTGAATGTGTGTTTTTCTGAAAATGAAATATGTTTTATATATGTATATCTCAAGGTCGATGGAAGAATAAATGGTTATATAAGTGTCTAAATGGATGATTTATTTTTGTAAAATTGATTGTATAACTGACTAAGTGTATCTTAGTGAATACATGGGTTAGTGAGTAATGTTTAAATATGAAAATATCTGTATCAGTCTCTCACTTTGTGTATAAGTGGCTGCATGGGTTGGTGAGTAGCTACATGAGTGTCTATATGGGTTATTAGTTGGTTTTTTGAGTATCAGTATGAGTGTCTGAGTGTCTGTATGGTTTGGTGGGGGTATTACTTAGTGCATAGATGCATGAATGAGTGACTCACTGTTTGTATGTGTTGAAGACAGCATGTGTGCAGGACTGTATAGGTGGATGAGTATGTGTATGGGTGTGTTAGCGAGTGAATGACTGTCTCAATAGTGTCTTTATGAGTAACTACATATGTTTTAAACTAGTATTTGTGAGTATTGGTGTATATAAGTGAGTATATGTGAGAGTGAGAGATTGGAAGAGTTCCTGTACAAATAAGTAGGTGTTTATATAAGTGATTGTTTAAGAGAGTAAGTATGTGTAAGTTTCTTTAGAAGTAAGTGTGGTAGTGTGTGTGTATAACTGTATATGCAAGTAAATGGATGTTTGATACTTTGTTTGCATGTGTGACTATGTGTGTGAGTAACTCTATGGATGAGTGGCGGTGTGTAACAGGATGTATAGGTGTATGAGTACATATGATGAGTGAGTACATGTATGAGTGACTGTATAGGGACTGTTGGTGAATGAGTGGATGTGTGTGTAGATCTTGGAATTACTGAATAGGTGTGTTGTAACTGGTATTGGTATGTCCATTGTTTTGAAAATGTTAGTTTGTATTTTTGAGTGTGTGTATCAAAGGTTATATTAGGGTGAGAGGAGGTCTGCCACTCTATCACAAGGATGATGTCATCCATCAGTGATGTCATCAGTGATGTCATTTGAGATGTCATCAGTGATGTCATGAGTGATGTCACTGACCATGTCATGAGTGGTGTAATATGTGACATCATCAGCAGTGCATTGCGGGCGCGCGAGTTATAGTTAGCTGAACTAACTATAACGGGGGAATTTCTATGGGTTTGTACGATGGAAATGTCCAACTAACTAAAACGCCCCTGAAACCTATGGTTTTTTAGTGAATTTCTAAGGTTTTTAAATGCTAATTTCTAACTATAACGTGCCTGAAACCTATGGATTTTTCAGTGAATTTCTAAGGTTTTTTAAATGCTAATTTCTAACTATAACGTGCCTGAAACCTATGATTTTTTCAGTGAATATATATATATTTATTATACTATGTATACATGTGAAAATGTCTCGGTCCCCTGTTTGCCTTGGTGGCACGGAAAAAATGGGTGGAACTGACGTCAGCACGCCGACGAGGTCCTCTTATGGCTCCGATGACGTCATACGGTGTCGCGAGCGGAGCCGTGCTCGTTGAAGTGGGAGAGCTAGGAAAGAATTTCCGTGGAATCCTGGTGCAGGGGATATTCACCTAAGTGTTCAGGCTAGTCCTTTGGGAGCAACTGTTTATGTTGCCACTCCAGAAACCGAAACCAGTGATCCGAGGGCAGAGGCCCTGCAGATGGCACACGAGGTGGGGTGCCCAGCCGTGTGCAACGGCGGGGCAGCGAAGTGACAAGCACCACAACCCACAAAAAAGGCAACGAGGGCACTGAATAACACATGATCTTCTCTTTGTATCTGGCAGGAACAACGAAGTTAAAATGCCCTAGTACCAAAATGTAGAATTAGATGCCGCTTCTGCCTCCCGTGCCCTGGAGGCGGCACATGGGTCATGCGGTACGGTCATACTGCGGTGGGACGCACACTCGTTGACCTCTCATGGCACTGCTCCACACTTCAGGGAGGACGCTTTCCATTATCTATGTTTTCTGATGACATGTCGCGCCGGCCCCGTCCAACAACAGAACTCCTTTAGATCCAAACAGACTCTTCCACTCTCTCACCGGAAGTGAAACCAGGCGACGCGGACACTTTCACAATACAACAGCTGGGAATGCACTTTTCGGTAAAAAAACCACATTCCTTCCTCCTAATTAATCAAATAAACGTCTCACTGAAGAACAGGGGCCAGCTTTGATCGGTAAACAGCCGTTACAACAACTTTTTACTTTGCGATACCATTACAACGCATGCATTACCACGCATGCGTTGTACATCACGAAGTCATTACTATGCATTTTTTAGAACGCATGGTCATTTACCACGCATGCCTTTACAACAAACTTTGTTGTAAAGGTATGCATGGTAAATGACCATGTGTTCTAAAAAACATGTAGACGATCCATGTCGTTGTAAGGAAACAGAGGCTGTTCCGTTTCCTCACAACGACGTGCACCGCCCCTCAGAGTTGACGTGAAGCAGGAACCATGAGGAGAGAGGAACCATGAGGAGTGAGAGGTAAGGGGGATTGGGCATGGGGTGGGGGTTTCTTTTCTAGGGTTTAGGGTAGTGCAGTAGTGTAGGGGGTCGTGCTGGGGGTAGTGTTTTAGGGTTTAGGGTAGTGCAGTGGTGTATGGGTAGTGTAGGGGGTCGTGCTGGGGTAGTGTTTTAGGGTTTAGGGTAGTGCAGTGGTGTTTGAATAGTGTAGGGGGTCATGCTGGTGGTAGTGTTAGGGTTTAGGGTAGTGCAGTGGTGTTTGTGTAGTGTAGGGGGTCATGCTGGGGGTAGTGTTTTATGGTTTAGGGTAGTGCAGTGGTGTTTGGGTAGTGTAGGGGTCGTGCTGGGGGTAGATTTAGAGTTTAGGTAGTGCAGTGGTGTTTGGGTAGTGTAGGGAGTCGTGTTGGGGGTAGTGTTTTAGGGTTTAGGGTAGTGCAGTGGTGTTTGTGTAGTGTAGGGGGTTGTGCTGGGGGTAGTGTTTTAGGGTTTATGTTAGTGCAGTGGTGTTTGGGTAGTGTAGGGGTAGTGATAGGGTAGTGTTTTAGGGTTTAGGGCAGTGCAGTGGTGTTTTTGTAGTGAAGGGGGTCATGCTGTGGGTAGTGTTTTAGGGTTTAGGGTAGTGGAGTCATGTTTGTGTAGTATAGGGGTCGTGTTTTAGGGTATAGGGTAGTGCAGTGGTGTTTGGGTAGTGTAGGGGTCATGCAGGGGGTAGTGTTTTAGGGTTTAGGGTAGTGCAGTAGTGTAGGGGGTCGTGCTGGGGTAGTGTTTTAGGGTTTAGGGTAGTGCAGTGGTGTTTGAGTAGTGTAGGGGGTCATGCTGGTGGTAGTGTTTTAGGGTTTAGGGTAGTGCAGTGGTGTTTGTGTAGTGTAGGGGGTCATGCTGGGGGTAGTGTTTTATGGTTTAGGGTAGTGCAGTGGTGTTTGGGTAGTGTGGGGGGCGTGCTGGGGGTAGATTCAGGTTTAGGGTAGTGCAGTGGTGTTTGGGTAGTGCAGGGAGTCGTGCTGGGGGTAGTGTTTTAGGGTTTAGGGTAGTGCAGTGGTGTTTGGGTAGTGTAGGGGGTAGTGCTGGGAGTAGTGTTTTATGGTTTAGGGTAGTGCAGTGGTGTTTGGGTAGTGTAGGGGTCGTGCTAGGGGTAGATTTAGTGTTTAGGGTAGTGCAGTGGTGTTGGGTAGTGTAGGGAGTCATGCTGGGGGTAGTGTTTTAGGGTTTATGTTATTGCAGTGGTGTTTATATAGTGAAGGGGGTCATGCTGTGGGTAGTGTTTTAGGGTTTAGGGTAGTGCAGTCGTGTTTGTGTGGTGTAGGGGGTCGTGTTTTAGGGTATAGGGTAGTGCAGTGGTGTTTGGGTAGTGTAGGGGGTCATGCTGGGGTTAGTGTTTTAGGGTTTAGGGTAGTGCAGTGGTGTTTGGGTAGTGTAGGGGGTCGTGCTGGGGGTAGTGTTTTAGGGTTTAGGATAGTGCAGTGGTGTTTGTGTAGTGTGGGAGGTCATGCTGGGGGTATATTTAGGGTTTAGTGTAGTGCAGTGGTGTTTGGTTAGTGTAGGGAGTCGTGCTGGTGGTAGTATTTTAGGGTTTAGGGTTGTGCAGTTATGTTTGGGTAGTGTAGGGTGTCGTGCTGGGGGTAGTGTTTTAGCACTAATTTTTCTTTCTACAGCACTAACCATAATTTCTATGACAAAATGAACCCCCTCATTTTGTTCCTTTTTAAATTAAATGTTTTAAGAGTTACCAGTTTATTCCAATCAAGATGGCTTCAGGTGTGCCATAATTTTGTCATAAGTAAGGCTGTTAGCACTCTAGTTGTTCTTTAGAACACTCTGGGAAGCTGCAGTAGAACACAAAGGCATCAACTGACAGGCTGCTCCTGTTGAAATATAACAGGAAGATATTTGAAATCTCACTTAAAACATGTCCTAATTTTTCTTTCTACAGCACTAACCATAATTTCTATGACAAAATGAACCCCATCATTTTGTTCCTTTTTAAATTAAATGTTTTAAGTGTTACCAGTTTATTCCAATTAAGATGGCTTCAGGTGTGCCATAATTTTGTCATAAGTAAGGCTGTTAGCACTCTAGTTGTTCTTTAGAACACTCTGGGAAGCTGCAGTAGAACACAAAGGCATCAACTGACAGGCTGCTCCTGTTGAAATATAACAGGAAGATATTTGAGATCTCACTTAAAACATGTCCTAATTTCTTTCTACAGCACTAACCATAATTTCTATGACAAAATGAACCCCATCATTTTGTTCCTTTTTAAATTAAATGTTTTAAGTGTTACCAGTTTATTCCAATCAAGATGGCTTCAGGTGTGCCATACTTTTGTCATAAGTAAGGCTGTTAGCACTCTAGTTGTTCTTTAGAACACTCTGGGAAGCTGCAGTAGAACACAAAGGCATCAACTGACAGGCTGCTCCTGTTGAAATATAACAGGAAGATATTTGAGATCTCTCTTAAAACATGTCCTAATTTTTCTTTCTACAGCACTAACCATAATTTCTATGACAAAATGAACCCCATCATTTTGTTCCTTTTTAAATTAAATGTTTTAAGTGTTACCAGTTTATTCCAATCAAGATGGCTTCAGGTGTGCCATAATTTTGTCATAAGTAAGGCTGTTATCACTCTAGTTGTTCTTTAGAACACTCTGGGAAGCTGCAGTAGAACACAAAGGCATCAACTGACAGTCTCTGCCCTTGTTGGATGTACATGTTTTACTGAGAGTGTCAGACTTCATTCTCACATGACTGAGAAAGATAATGTGAATTTACAGAAAATATGCTCTCATTTTAGCTTCTGGAGCACCTTCCAAAACTGTATGGGACAAGCATGTGAAAATAGTTTTCTCTCAAACATGATTCATGATATCCCAGCAGAAGGTTTTTCACAGGGTAAAATCACCTTAGAACACACCACAATTCCTGAAATTAGTATGGTACCATCAACAAATGAATTCTAATGTATCTAAAGTCTGTTATCACCCTTTATAGTTCTCCTTTTGGTAACCCTCAAAATCTTCGATTCACTACAATGCATTTCAATGGGGTACTATCATTTATATTGGTCCCAAGATGGCTGCCAGCAATTCCAGGATGAAGTGCTGACAGCCAATCAGATCTCACGTTGACATGTGTGGTTAGGCTGCGCCCAGATATATATGTGTTTTCTTTTTCAAATTTCTCAGAAACTACTGAACGGATTTACACCATTTAAGCAAAAGGCACGACACTGAACCAAGGGCTACCTCTTTGCCAAATTTGGTGTAATTCCGTTCAGCAGTTCGGGCTGTAGCTGCGATGAAAGGTCCCTAAGGAAAAATGAATGGGGAAAACACGTTTTGGGACCCCCCTTTTTTCTCGGCCCCCGCTTGACGAATCACCCCAAAACTTTCAGGATAGGAGCGGACCGGAGCGCCCCAACAAGTTGGAAACTTTCGCGAAGATGCGTCAACCGGCGCCAACGTTATTGCAAATAGAATGTTGCGGATTTCCTATGGAAAATAGGTCCTAACTATAACTATCTACTGGCGACCGCCAGTAGATAATATATATATATATATATATTACCTACTGGCGGTCGCCAGTAGGTAGTTATAGTTAGGACCTATTTTCCATAGGAAATTCACAACATTCTATTTCCAATAACTTTGGCACCGGTTGATGAATCTTCGCGAAATTTTCAAAACTCGTGGGCGCTCCGGTCCGCTCCTATCCTGAAAGTCTCGGGTGATTCATTAAGTGGGGGCCGAGAAAAGGGGGTCCCAAAACGTGTTTTCCCCATGCAATTTTCCATAGGAACATTTAGTCGCAGCTACAGCTCGAACTGCTGAACGAAATTACACCAAATTTGGCAAAAGGTAGCCCTTGGTTCAGAGTTGTGCCTTTGGTTAAATGGTGTAAATACGTTCAGTAGTTCCTGAGAAATTTGAAAAGAAAACACATATATATCTGGGCGGAGCCTAACCACACATGTCATTGTGAGATCTGATTGGCTGTCAGCACTTCATCCTGGAATTGCTGGCAGCCATCTTGGGACCAATATAAATGATAGTACCCCATTGAAATGCATTGTAGTGAATCGAAGATTTTGAGGGTTACCAAAAGGAGAACTATAAAGGGTGATAACAGACTTTAGTTACATTAGAATTCATTTGTTGATGGTACCATACTAATTTCAGGAATTGTGGTGTGTTCTAATGTGATTTTACCCTGTGAAAAACCTTCTGCTGGGATATCATGAATCATGTTTGAGAGAAAACTATTTTCACATGCTTGTCCCATACAGTTTTGGAAGGTGCTCCAGAAGCTAAAATGAGAGCATATTTTCTGTAAATTCACATTATCTTTCTCAGTCATGTGAGAATGAAGTCTGACATTCTCAGTAAAACATGTACATCCAACAAGGGCAGAGACTGTCAGTTGATTCCTTTGTGTTCTACTGCAGCTTCCCAGAGTGTTCTAAAGAACAACTAGAGTGCTAACAGCCTTACTTATGACAAAAGTATGGCACACCTGAAGCCATCTGGATTGGAATAAACTGGTAACACTTAAAACATTTAATTTAAAAAGGAACAACATGATGGGGTTCATTTTGTCATAGAAATTATGGTTAGTGCTGTAGAAAGAAAAATTAGGACATGTTTCAAGTGTGATCTCAAATATCTTCCTGTTATATTTCAACAGGAGCAGCCTGTCAGTTGATGCCTTTGTGTTCTACTGCAGCTTCCCAGAGTGTTCTAAAGAACAACTAGAGCGCTAACAGTCTTACTTATGACAAAATTATGGCACACCTGAAACCATCTTGATTGGAATAAACTGGTAACTCTTAAAACATTTAATTTAAAAAGGAACAAAATGAGGGGGTTCATTTTGTCATAGATATTATGGTTAGTGCTGTAGAAAGAAAAATTAGGACATGTTTTAAGTGAGTTCTCAAATATCTTCCTGTTATATTTCAACAGGAGCAGCCTGTCAGTTGATGCCTTTGTGTTCTACTGCAGCTTCCCAAAGTGTTCTAAAGAACAACTAGAGAGCTAACAGTCTTACTTATGACAAACGTATGGCACACCTGAAGCCATCTTGATTGGAATAAACTGGTAACACTTAAAACATTTAATTTAAAAAGGAACAAAATGAGGGGGTTCATTTTTCCATAGAAGTTATGGTTAGTGCTGTAGAAAGAAAAATTAGGACATGTTTTAAGTGAGATCTCAAATATCTTCCTGTTATATTTCAACAGGAGCAGCCTGCCAGTTGATGCCTTTGTGTTCTACTGCATCTTCCCAGAGTGTTCTAAAGAACAACTAGAGTGCTAACAGCCTTACTTATGACAAAAGTATGGCACACCTGAAGCCATCTTGATTGGAATAAACTGGTAACACTTAAAACATTTAATTTAAAAAGGAACAAAATGATGGGGTTCATTTTGTCATAGAAATTATGGTTAGTGCTGTAGAAAGAAAAATTAGGACATGTTTCAAGTGTGATCTCAAATATCTTCCTGTTATATTTCAACAGGAGCAGCCTGTCAGTTGATGCCTTTGTGTTCTACTGCAGCTTCCCAGAGTGTTCTAAAGAACAACTAGAGCGCTAACAGTCTTACTTATGACAAAATTATGGCACACCTGAAGCCATCTTGATTGAAATAAACTGGTAACTCTTAAAACATTTAATTTAAAAAGGAGCAAAATGAGGGGGTTCATTTTGTCATAGAAATTATGGTTAGTGCTGTAGAAAGAAAAATTAGGACATGTTTTAAGTGAGATCTCAAATATCTTCCTGTTATATTTCAACAGGAGCAGCCTGTCAGTTGATGCCTTTGTGTTCTACTGCAGCTTCCCAGACTGTTCTAAAGAACAACTAGAGCGCTAACAGTCTTACTTATGACAAAAGTATGGCACACCTGAAGCCATCTTGATTGGAATAAACTGGTAACACTTAAAACATTTAATTTAAAAAGGAACAAAATGAGGGGTGTATTTTGCCATAGAAATTATGGTTAGTGCTGCAGAAAGAAAATTTAGGGCATGTTTTAAGTGAGATCTCAAATCCTCTTCTATTTCATTAGAAAATTCTGACATGCAGACTGAAATAATCACTTTCAATACCAGCAGTAGACTTCCAGTTAACTCCCTGGTGAGCAGTAGCTTTACTACAGTGATCTAATGAACAACTAGAGTGCTAACATTCTGAATTTATGGCAAATGTGTGACACATCTGAATGCCTTCTTGATGGAATCAAAGTAAAAAACTGAAAGCATTTCCTACTGAGGAGACTGCAGTAAATGACGAAATTAGGAAACTTCATAACAAATAAGTCTCCCAAGATGGCCACCAGAGAAAAAAGAGCCCAAATGTAGCACAAATATCACCCAGATGTAGCCCACATATAGCCCAATGACAGAAGTGTGCAAAACACTTTTTATTTTTAGTTTTTCTGCAGTTTTATATAGTGCAAACTGGTCAGGTATTGGAGCGTTACATCTTACTTGGACCCCTTATTGCGTATTTTTCACGAAGTACATGAGATTGATCTTATGAAACATTGAACTTTACGATTCTGTTAACCTGAAGTTGCTCTGAACCGGGCTTTGTAACACCCGTTTTTACCTACTGGTTTTAATTAATTCTCACTGTATTGTATTAGGAAAGAGGATTTACTGTTTTTATGTACACTTTTATGATCTATGTTTCTAAATCAGATCAAATAAAGTTTAATGAATTCTATGGCAGGACGGAGGCGAGGATTATGCATATCTTTCCTCACTTTATTTGCATAGCAGTTCAAAGAAAACGTAACACAACAATCATTAAACAAAAGACTACACAACCCATGAACCATTAGGGGGTAGTCTCCAAGGCAACTATAGTCCAATCATATCACAGTCCATCGTATATAATATTGTGACGTCCCTTCCGCTTCCTCTTTCTTCACTGCTCGTCAGTTAAGTGCATTCCTTACATTCTTGGCTTAATCTGACGTTGTTGCTGTTTGTATAGCGGTTTCTTGTGCACGTTATTAGCATTATTGCCTTGGTATTGTTTCATATTCCCTGCGCAGCAGGCTCTTGCCCGAGCGCGTTCTCCCCCTCGCAGTTTCTCCCGCTGTGTGCTCTGCGCGCGGTGAGATCCTGTCAGGCGCTTCTGGTCCGAGCGAGGCAGCTCCGTCGAGCACTCCCGCTGGTCTTTACGCGCGTTTGGGAATCCGGTCACTCCTTTAGTGTCCGCTTGATTTCCGACCAACCCTCACCTAATTTTGACACCGCTATGCGGTGATTTCCCCACACGGCCACGTTAGTGACCTGCGCCACCTGGTGGTGGTAATTGGTATTGCGCCTCAGTCTATTCTTATAACAGCTTCGGGGAAAGCCCAGCTGTTGGAGCACCAGCGAGGGCGCTGTCTTAAGGATTTTAAGGGCATTTGTTCTGTGCTCACACCCTTTGCTATCATGTCTTCTCCAGAAGACCATTTTTACTCCTCCTACCAGGAAGTGGAGGAGGAATGGCCCCCCAACTTCTCCCTCCAGCAGTGGACCAAGCCCTCTCTCTGGCTATTTCTAGGGCGCTGGCTCCTCTTAGGGATCAGGTTGATAAGCTGGCGAAAAGCATCCCTGGGGTGTTCAGTGACCCAGATCTGGTGGTGGCGGGTCCAAGTAGCTCCCAGATGGGGAATAAAAGGGCCGTTAAGCATAACGCGGGGCACTTGGAAGGATTTGATAAACTTACGGAGACCTTCCTCAAGAGTGTGCGAACGCTAAAACATGCACCCTGCCGGGAGGAGGAGGGGCCCGGAGAAAATTGCGACACTGTCACCACTATTGTAGACCCCGATGGCGGGTTTCCCTCAGAGGGAGAGGGTGTATCAGAGGACGATTTCTCCTCCAATGAGGATAAGGACTCGGGGCGTCCCTGGCGTCCAGAGTCCCACTCCTCTCAGTCCCCGGTTGGGGACGGGGTCCACTCGGACATGTTCGAGCCTAACCAAATTTACCATCCTAGGTCGGCAGAGTGGACACCTGACGCCAAAGTGGCAGAGTATGTGGTGGGGAAAATCCATCAACCCCTTGAAAGGGAGGTCAGGAATAGGATGAGGGGAGAATGCCCCAGGCCCTCACTGAAGGGGAAGGTGGCACACACGCCTGAAATTGATGAGAAACTATGTACCTTTTTCTCCAAGTAAATGAGGGATCCCAAGAAAGGAATTGATAGGTCTTGGACGTGGTAGGGCCCTTGACCCAAATTATTCAATTGACGGAGCGTTCCAAAGAGTCAGGATCCCCTTTGTCCACGGATATTGTGGCTGGTTGGGCACACTACCCTAAACCCTAAAACACTACCCCCTCCACTACCCAAACACCACTGCACTACCCTAAACCCTAAAACACTACCCCCAGCACGACACCCTACACTACCCAAACATAACTGCACTACCCTAAACCCTAAAACACTACCACCAGCACGACTCCCTACAATACCCAAACACCACTGCACTACCCTAAACCCTAAAACACTACCCCCAGCACGACTCCCTACACTACCCAAACACCACTGCACTACACTAAACCCTAAATATACCCCCAGCATGACCTCCCACACTACACAAACACCACTGCACTACCCTAAACCCTAAAACACTACCCCCAGCACGACCCCCTACACTACCCAAACACCACTGCACTACCCTAAACCCTAAAACACTAACCCCAGCATGACCCCTACACTACCCAAACACCACTGCACTACCCTATACCCTAAAACATGACCCCTACACTACACAAACACGACTGCACTACCCTAAACCCTAAAACACTACCCACAGCATGACCCCTTCACTACACAAACACCACTGCACTGCCCTAAACCCTAAAACACTACCCCAGCACTACCCCTACACTACCCAAACACCACTGCACTAACATAAACCCTAAAACACTACCCCAGCACAACCCCTACACTACACAAACACCACTGCACTACCCTAAACCCTAAAATACTACCCCCAGCATGACTCCCTACACTACCCAAACACCACTGCACTACCCTAATCCCTAAATCTACCCTCAGCATGACCCCTACACTACCCAAACACCACTGCACTACCCTAAACCATAAAACACTACCCCCAGCATGACCCCCTACACTACACAAACACCACTGCACTACCCTAAACCCTAAAACACTACCACCAGCATGACCCCTACACTACTCAAACACCACTGCACTACCCTAAACCCTAAAACACTACCCCAGCACGACCCCCTACACTACCCATACACCACTGCACTGCCCTAAACCCTAAAAACTACCCCCAGCACGACCCCCTACACTACTGCACTACCCTAAACCCTAAAACACTACCCCAGCACGACCCCCTACACTACCCAAACACCACTGCCCTACCCTAAACCCTAAACACTACCCCCAGCACGACCCCCTACACCACCCAAACACCACTGCACTACCCTAAACCCTAGAAAAGAAACCCCCACCCCATGCCCAATCCCCCTTACCTCTCACTCCTCATGGTTCCTCTCTCCTCGTGGTTCCTGCTTCACATCATCTCTGAGGGGCGGTGCACATCGTTGTGAGGAAACGGAACAGCCTCTGTTTCCTTACAACGACATGGATCGTCTACATGTTTTTTTAGAACGCATGGTCATTTACCATACATACCTTTACAACAAAATTCCTTGTAAAGGCATGTGTGGTAAATGACCATGCGTTCTAAAAAAATGCGTAGTAATGACTTCGTGATGTACAACGCATGCGTGGTAATGCATGCATTGTAATGGTATCGCAAAGTAAAAAAGTCGTTGTAACGGCTGTTTACCGATCGAAGTTGGCCCCTGTTCTTCAGTGAGACGTTTATTTGATTAATTAGGAGGAAGGAATGTGTTTTTTTTACCGAAAAGTGCATTCCCGGCTGTTTTATTGTGAAAGTGTCCGTGTGGCCTGGTTTCACTTCCGGTGAGAGAGTGGAAGAGTCTGTTTGGATCTAAAGGAGTTCTGTTGTTGGACGGGGCCGGTGCGACATGTCATCAGAAAACATAGCTAATGGAAAGCTTCCTCCCTGAAGTGTGGAGCAGTGCCATGAGAGGTCAACGAGTGTGCGTCCCTCCGCAGTATGACCGTACCGTGTGACCCATGTGCCGCCTCCAGGGTATGGGAGGCAGAAGCGGCATCGCAGGTCCTCTTAAAGACCGTTGTAGCACTAATTCTACATTTTGGTACTAGGGCATTTTAACTACGTTGTTCCTGCCAGATACAAAGAGAAGATCCTGTGTTATTAAGTGCCCTCGTTACCTTTTTTGTGGGTTGTGGTGCTTGTCACTTTGCTGCCCCGCCGGTGCACACGACTGGGCACCCCACCTCGTGTGCCATCTGCAGGGCCTCTGCCCTCGGATCACTGGTTTCGGTTTCTGGAGTGGCAACATAAACAGTTGCTCCCAAAGGACTAGCCTGAACACTTAGGTGAATATCCCCTGCACCAGCATTCCACGGAAATTCTTTCCTAGCTCTCCCACGTCAACGAGCACGGCTCTGCTCGCGACACCGTATGACGTCATTGGAGCCATAAGAGATCCTCGTCGGCGTGCTGACGTCAGTTCCACCCATTTTTTCCGTGCCACCGAGGCAAACAGGGGACCGAGACATTTTCACATGTATACATAGTATAATAAATATATATATTCACTGAAAAAACCATAGGTTTCAGGCACGTTATAGTTAGAAATTAGCATTTAAAAAACCTTAGAAATTCACTGAAAAAACCATAGGTATCAGGGACGTTATAGTTAGAAATTAGCATTTAAAAAACCTTAGAAATTCACTGAAAAAATCATAGGTTTCAGGGGCGTTATAGTTAGTTGGACATTTCACTCGTACAAAACCATAGAAATTCCCCCGTTATAGTTAGTTCAGCTAACTATAACTTGCTGCGCACTCGCAATGCACTGCTGATGACGTCACATATTACATCACTCATGACATGGTCAGTGACATCACTCATGACATCACCGATGACATCTCAAATGACATCACTGATGACATCACTGATGACATCATCCAGTGAATGTGTGTTTTTCTGAAAATTCAATATGTTTTATATATGTATATCTCAAGGTCGATGGAAGAATAAATGGGTATATAAGTGTCTAAAGGGAGGATTTTTTTGTAAAATTGATTGTATAACTGACTAAGTGTATCTTAGTGAATACATGGGTTAGTGAGTAATGTTTAAATATGAAAATATCTGTATCAGTCTCTCACTTTGTGTATAAGTGGCTGCATGGGTTGGTGAGTAGCTACATGAGTGTCTATATGGGTTATTAGTTGGTTTTTTGAGTATCAGTATGAGTGTCTGAGTGTCTGTATGGTTCGGTGGGGGTATTACTTAGTGCATAGATGCATGAATGAGTGACTCACTGTTTGTATGTGTTGAAGACAGCATGTGTGCAGGACTGTATAGGTGGATGAGTATGTGTATGGGTGTGTTAGTGAGTGAATGACTGTCTCAATAGTGTCTTTATGAGTAACTACATATGTTTTAAACTAGTATATGTGAGTATTGGTGTATATAAGTGAGTATATGTGAGAATGAGAGATTGGAAGAGTTCCTGTACAAATAAGTAGGTGTTTCTATAAGTGATTGTTTAAGAGAGTAAGTATGTGTAAGTTTCTTTAGAAGTAAGTGTGGTAGTGTGTGTATAACTGTATATGCAAGTAAATGGATGTTTGATACTTTGTTTGCATGTGTGACTATGTGTGTGAGTAACTCTATGGATGAGTGGCGGTGTGTAACAGGATGTATAGGTGTATGAGTACATATGATGAGTGAGTACATGTATGAGTGACTGTATAGGGACTGTTGGTGAATGAGTGGATGTGTGTGTAGATCTTGGAATTACTGAATAGGTGTGTTGTAACTGGTATTGGTATGTCCATTGTTTTGAAAATGTTAGTTTGTATTTTTGAGTGTGTGTATCAAAGGTTATATTAGGGTGAGAGGAGGTCTGCCACTCTATCACAAGGATGATGTCATCAGTGATGTCATCAGTGATGTCATTTGAGATGTCATCAGTGATGTCATGAGTGATGTCACTGACCATGTCATGAGTGATGTAATATGTGACATCATCAGCAGTGCATTGCGGGCGCGCAAGTTATAGTTAGCTGAACTAACTATAACGGGGGAATTTCTATGGTTTTGTATGAGTGAAATGTCCAACTAACTATAATACCCCTGAAACCTATGGTTTTTTCAGTGAATTTCTAAGGTTTTTTAAATGCTAATTTCTAACTGTAACGTGCCTGAAACCTATGGTTTTTTCAGTGAATATATATATATATATATATATACTTATATAGTCAATATACACATTTCTTTTCAATATTTGGTCCAAACACTACCTCATCCACGGCCCCTAGTCACTTTTCCAGAGAGGCAACCTTTATATTCATCCTTATATTAGTTTAAAGCCAAGTTCTTAAAAATAGAATTAAAGTGCCACTCCAATACTTCTGAACTGTGACCCACTGCATTGGACAGGACAGTACAATGACATATTGCTTAATATCAAAGTCACTCAAGCAGAATTATGAAGCCAGAAACAAATACTCCATTTTGAATGAGCCCAGTGAATTAACATGTTGGCCAGCAGCCATAGAAGTCTATCTAACCCTTACTAAAGCAGTCATTCATTCTTTTGCTAGTATTATTCCTCGCACCAAAAATGCAATCACATCACCCCGAGTTTCATAGTCTTCACTAACTCCCTCTGGAATCCAAAATAAAATGTAACTGTCATGCTACCTACAAGACCACATAGCTAAATATACCTGGAATTCCTAACATCAACCATCAACGGATCTTGAAGCACCAAGAACCAGAGAAGCTTGCAGATTCTCACCCTTGAAATCAGAGATTCAACATCCTGAACCCATACTTAAAAGCCTTTCCTTCGGGAGCAACAGCAATATGGAATATACTGCCACTAGGGATAAGGCTGTTCACATCTACTCTGATCTTCCAAAGAAATCAGAAGACCTTCCTATTTGATTTACACCCACATTGTTCTAAATCTCCTCTCACTGTTAGTTATGCCACCCAGAGCATTTATCATCTCCACCACTTACCCAAGTCAGTTCCCTTCCCCACTGCTCCGTGTATGAGATGATGGGATGATTCTCTATTATCCATCCTACCCATCCAAACATTTAGCCATTTAACATTTACTTCTCTCTTGATATTGTCTTATGTTAACCCTATTATCTTTGTCACTTCCCAACGTCTGCATTGACTCAGCCTCATCTTAGGTATTGGCTAGTCTCATCTTACCTATTTTCTCATCATTTTATCCTCATCCTCCTTTTCTCTTATGTTTCTATATTTTCTCCCTAGCCTTTCATTTTATCATCAGGTTCTCTTGCTTCTTTTTCCCTCTTTACTCCCTTATCACTCCTGGGGGTAGCTTTATTAATATTTTACACTGCTCAGTGCAGCAATGCAATTTGCCACGTTGTGCTGCGTGAAAAGGAGAGAGCAGATATTCTCCATATCTACTAAGATATGGTGCACTTCTCTTTCCTAGCGCTGGTGCACTCTGTGCTGCCTACAGCCAATGCAGGCACTCTTGCACCACTCTGCAAGGGTGCCTGCATAACAGGCAGAATTGTTTTGTGCAGAAAGGAATACCTTCCTGTACACAATTGCTGGAACTAAGTTATACCCAACCGACGAGTCCCGAAAAGGGCAAAACTGGTCCTCGGTTGCTTGTGCTCCAATTCAGAGAGGACCTGGCCTGTCAGTTTGGGCTGGACTGCTCCTATTAAGGCAGTCTCATGACTGATTTGCATATGGCTGGGTTCAAACTGCCCACCATGCCACTGAGGTGGCATGGTGGGCATCAGGAAGATGGGTTGGATTGATACTCCGAGTGATTGTCCGTGGTTAGACTTAGTTCAAGCATTCCTCCCATCACTTTTTTGTGGGTGTGGTGAAGAAAGGCTTTGACATTAGAAAACTAAGCATATCAATATTGACAGAACGCATACTCGTTCAAGCTTTCAGCAGTAGAGCAATCTCTCAGATTACATAGCCCGTAATACAGGCTCAGGCATCACACAGTATATACATATCTTACAGGCTCATGCTATAAACTCTGATTGTGTAGACATGTTGAAGATTTACACCTCAAGGTGGTGAAAAAAGTTACACTAATTGTACCATCTCAGAGAACAGACAGCTGACCAATCCCATGTTACACAGATGTTGCAGGTTCAGGCTTCAAGCAACAAAGTGGTCTCCTATGGTGCACATTCATCACGTCCATAGGCATCTGATACAAAAAGTAGCTGACATGTGAGACAGATATTATAAAGTTATATCTTTGACAGCAGAAGTATCTTTCAGATTTCAGGTATCTGACAAGTGCCGACTTTACATAATACATATCCTACGGACTCAACGCGAGGACAGCAGAGCTATACTTTAGGTTTCATGGACCCTACAGGCTCAAACGATGACAGAAGAGGCAGTCTTCAGGTTACAGAGACTGTAAAGTTCAGACTTGAGACAGCAAGCATATATTTCTGGTTACAGAGATTTTACGGGCTCAGCCTCCTGACAGAAGAGCTGGTTGGGCACATTTACAGGCTCAGCCCCTTGACAGAAGAGCTGGTCAGGCACATTTACAGACTCAGCCCAGTGACAGCAGAATTGTTCATATGGTTACAGAGTTAATATAGAAAGAAGAGCTACTCATTGGATCACATTTTCCATTTCGACTCTAGCCAGCAAAGCTTTCTCTCAGATCACACAATTACACTCTAAGGGTGCAGACAGATAAAAACATTCATCAAGTTATACCGCTCTGACAGTCTCAGGCTTCATATAGCATCTCTGTGCTTGGGGTACACAGATATTGTAGGCTAAGGAGCTCATTCAGCATTTGGCGAGCAGGCACACGAATGGGTGTGGATTTAGAAATGCCCATCCTTTCTTTAGAGAAAGAGAGACAATATATCCCTGGCAAGAACAAATTGCAACTCTGCTTTCTCAGAAATGGAGATGTTATTTGGCCACTAGTTTATGCTGTGCAAGGATCAGCTCTTTCTGACTGGTTAGGCAGCAGCTTTAGAGAGCCATCTAATACTGGCACCTAAAAACAGCAAAAGGCCACACAAATTGCCTTACATAATATGCATGTAGTGCACTCTGCAGGCAAAATAATATTTGCCTCTGGAGCACTGAACATCCTCGCCAACTTCCTGTCTGTTCTGAATGTATTGCAACCTGGCAGACACCATTCGTTAGTATTCACAGACATCCTGTCTCCTCAATATTCATGAGACTAGATTCCTTCTGCAGAGGCCTGGAAGGGACCACAGAACCCACTGTCTGCATTAATAACAGGGATTAAAATGCCATGAAAGTGAAACATTCTGAAGGGAACATCGGGAAGAACAGACAGTGGTCCAAGACACCTCTGAATTCTCGCGTCCACACTCACAGCCCTGAATCGCACAATAAAAGCTGCTCTTGAACGATAGTTTCCAATGTGTGACTGGTTACTGAGAAGAGAAGGTACAACATACATTTCCTTGTGAATTGTGTAAAAGGGAGAAAAACCCTTTGCTGCTCCCTTTTCCTTGAGATACACGAAGAATCACAAAATAAACAATAAGAAATGCAAATTAATTTGAGGCTCTCAATGCTCTTTTGGTACATTGTACTTATTTTTTTTCCCTTCCTAAGCAGACCAGTGTCCGAAGTGCAGGCATTGCGATAGAGAAGACATTTCTTTCAGGAGACCCTGGGTTCTTCCCAAATTAGACTTCAAAAGGGTTGCAAAAAGAAGAAACAAATGGGGGCTTATTTACAGGCGCTGTGTGCTGCTTGTGGGCAGCTGGACCATCACTTTTTGTGACGTTCCAGTGGTGCACAGGGCTTAGCCACATCTACAAAGCCACGTAAAGCCACCCTGCATGACTTTTCATGACCTTGTAGATATGGAGAAAGGCAAAATAGTGCAAGTCGCCTTACCTTACTCTGCCTTAAAGAGGACCTCCATGGGTGTTGCTGTGAGTGTTCCCATGCAACATCCATGGACTTTGACGCTGCCCCAGATTTATAATATCTCGTAAACCTGGGGCAGCGCCAAAACCTTGCGCCTCCCTAGAGCAGGCGTAACAAGGAGAAATGTTTACATTTCTCCTAGTTTTTTCCTCTTTCCACGTGTGCTGTATTCTGCAGCTCACATGGAATGAGGAATACGCCCCCAATGATTTGTTTTTTTGCCGGAAGGTGTCCCTTCCTGCACAAAAACAATCTTGCCAACAACACAGACACCCTTGCGCCATGGTGCAAGGGTGCCTGACTTGGCGTACAGCTGGTAATTGTGTGCCAGATGAAAGGACAGGAATACACCATGACACCTGTAAAATGAATATGGATTTCTCATATACATTGACACATCCTGCTGCATCCAGGGAGGATCTGTTCCAAATAGTACACCGAAATACTTCTATCTTGTAAATATAGTGCATTCCTGCCCTTTCGAATTGGCATAGGGGAGCACAGCAAAATGACTTGCAGTGCTGCCCTATGCCAATACCTTGTAAATATTCCCCCGTATTTTTAATGTCACCATTACCCTGTCGCTTAATAACCGGTCAAGCACAACAGATGCTTCTTAAGAAGGACATGGGTGTCAGGGGCATAGATATCAAGAGTGCAGCAGAAGCAGTGGCACCGGGCCTATTGGTCTGAAGGACATTATTAGTTGTTTTTTTTTTACTACAGAGCCAGGGAATGGGGGTCCAATTCCCTGCTTGAATTAGGGCTTATGATATCCTTGCTATGCCACAGATGGCTCTCACAGTTAATTAAGCAAGCAAAACAGATTACAAATAATGTGTGGCCTGACAAGAAAGATACATTCACCAAAATAAAGAATTTAATGAAAGTATATTACCAGAAACAAAAAAGGCACAATAGTACATCGTTACCTGATTAACCATATAATATATCTGCATACCTATAATAACGAAGCTAAGACATTCTACTGCTGTAAGTAGAAAGCAGCGAATGAAAGACTACTGGCAAAATGTCAAGAAAAATACTACATCTAAAGACACGTGGTTAGCCGGAGATGACCCATTTTCAAAAGAACTTGCCAGAGAGATCTCTATTAGAATCTTTACGGGAAGAAGAAAAGCCTTCTCTGGACCACTCTCAGCCACACTCTTGAGATTACTTGCAGCTTCTTTGAAAGTTTTGAGGTAGGTCTTTGGCTGTTGCCAGAGTAACTGCAGAAGTATTTGGGTCTACTATTTGGAACAGATCCTCCGTGGATGCAGCAGGGCGAGTCAATGTATATGAGAAATCCATATTCATCTTACAAGTATCGTGGTGCTGCAGGCTGTGCTGATGTGCTTTGTTTGCTGAGTTAAGTGATTACAGGGCTTTGGGATAAACACTTTTTTCAATGTTCTGTTTTTTGCTTTTAACAGGCCAGGTTCTGCAAGCCTGTAGAAAATAGCTACAGAGAAAACATTTCACCCACCAACCACTTCAAAAACTAGTCAAAACAAGCTCACAATAGTGAAGAAATAATCTACATTCCAAAAGTATTTCACAGATTTCAACAAAATTAAACTTGTGCAGAGTAAACACTATCAACTATGCAGTAAATAATTTGAAGTGCTGTGACTATTTCACTCACAGACTAACAGCCTGATTTAGAGTTTGATGAAATGAATAATTCTCCCAGTTCGCCCTATTACAAGTGCATTATATGCTATGGCACTTGTAGTATGTCAGATGGTATAACTGTCACGTTTGTGACAGAGTATCCCATTTGCCAAACTGTAAATCAAGCCCTAAGTGCAATAACAAGCAATGACTGGGAGAACACAGAGAGCCAAGTCAGCTTTTAGATTGGCGAAACTCAGATAATTTCAGCCCATTAAGTTGGACCTGAAACGTTTAGCCTACCAAGCAAGGCTGTCACAACTGAGGGAGGCCTATTTGACTATACAACTCATGGAATTTCCTTGCCAGAATGAATGTAAGTGGACAAAGGAGTGGAGCTCCCTTATGCTGGATATTGTCAGGACTCAGTCTGGGACACTGGAAAGAACTGATGGCAGGGAAGACAAAGTAGGCAAAATATTGGGTTCAGAGCTTCCCAAGATCACACAGAGAGTCAGAGGAGAAAGGGGATCCAAAGGGAAAGCTCGGTACAAGGGAATAAGAGAGTTAAGGCTGAGAAGGGACAGGCTTTTAAGAGGCAATGTGGCATTCAGAGTAAATACGTGGGAGACTGCCGGAAGTAAAAAGCAAGCAACATCACGTACGTGTCATGTGACCAAGGCCGTTGCCGCGGCCGAAACGCGATATGGCTGACTGAATCAAAAAGAACTTGAAAACCGCTGTTTGAGTCGGCTCCGTTTGTCTTTATTGATCGCATACGAGAAGTTAATATATATGTATGTATATATATATATATATTTATATTTAACAGCTCCTTTCTCCAATAAGATGAAGCCCGCACTCACGTTCAGTTTAATAATCATGTTCAATGACTTGCCGCACTTAATCAAAATAACGGGTATTAACAAATACAGGAACGCGTTTCGGCTGTCTCAGCAGCCTTTTTCGACCTAAAGTACACCATATTAATACGAATTTAAAGGCTCCCCACAGGTGATGATAATCACATTGACATAAAAAAGTTACTGCCGTTTTCTGAAACTGACGACTTTTAAAGGCACAATCCATCTGTTTTGCAACCACCAGTGGTGAAGGGGAAATTCGTCACTCATCTCAGCAGTTAAAAGTGCAAAATGCAACGTAAATGTCTTGTACTATAATGTTCAGTTTTTACTGTGGTACACACTGCATTCTTCTGCAACTACAATTGTTCAATTTAGAAGATATTTTC
This sequence comes from Calotriton arnoldi, assembly GCA_963921515.1. NCBI lineage: Eukaryota > Metazoa > Chordata > Amphibia > Caudata > Salamandridae > Calotriton > Calotriton arnoldi. Next base: position 138,791 of record CAWUFW010016075.1, read on the forward strand.
TCCACATCGCTGCATTTACTGGTACTGACAGACATTAATCAAATGACATTTTAACAGATAGCGCGGTAAGCATTACCTCAAATGTTCAATGTCCGCTAAGCCCCGCACTTCGCAGCCTGATATTCAAAAAATGAAAGTTCAATCTCCTGGCAGCTGCAGCGCTTCTCTCTATTAGAAGTTCATGAACACATGATCTCCTTCTCTAAAATGTCATCCATGCTGTATTCTATGTATCTATTTGTACTATCTGCTTAGCTGTTTAACTTTGGCCTCTATTGCTACTTTCAATTTGTGTGCTGTATACATTTGACGCTGAGCAGAAGCCTACCCAAGCAGCAGGGATTCACACAGAGATTCCTGGAGGAACAGGATGTGCTTCCTCACAGGTACAAAATGTTTGCATGGAGGGAGAATTCAATACACATAATCCCTTATATGCCCATATAGTGCTGAGGCCCACAGAGGGTGGTTCTTAACTCCTCTGAAGTGCTGAAACAATGTATTGGTAGTGCAACCATGAAGAAAGGGGAATCCTGTTTCTAGAGGCAGAAAGTGAACAATTCTCCCAATCATTTTTCTAATGACCTAAACTTACTTTCCGAAAACCTTGATTCCGCGGTAATAAGCACTTAGACAGCCTTATAAATCAAATGGCTAAAATCAATGTTCCATCAATAGAAAGAGCCTTAATTTAAGCAATATTACTAATAGCAATAACCATAGATATTGCTCAAGCAACACAATTACCCTAGGTAGTAGCAAGATTTGATACTCATAATTTACGTTCCGGAGGCAAGGAAGAGTATAAATTTTAGTCGAGAAGTTAGAGAAAGATGGTTGTTACACCGTTTTGGGATAACTGATGTGGAATTCCCACAATATCTAGAAAGAATGCCTTTGGTGGTGACCAAGAATTTTGCCTACATTTTTGTAAAGATGATCAAAAAACACAAGTTGGGTAAAATAGGAGGACGTTAGAGGAGAGGGGGTATTCCATAGGTTGATCTTCAATCTCAGCTACTGCCTCCTATTCCTCCTATAATTTCCCTTCATCTAATCTTCATTAGTATGTGTCACTGACTGTTCCCATGGGGCACAGGGTCAAGACTGATTTGCATATGGCTGGGTCCAAACTGGGGTGGCGTAGTGGGCAAAAGAACGATGGATTTAACCCAGATCTTTTGACTGGGGGAGAATGTTTGCATTGTCAGCATTCCGTCCATCATTTGTTTGCTGTAACACTTTTCGCCCTAAGTGGGATGGGTATGCCCAGACGTGGGTCCCTTGCTCACTGTGCCACTGGATTCAAGCTAGTCTGGCTGAAGAAGGGTGACATACCCTGAAAACGGTCCCAGGATGCTTGTTTCCGGTCCAGGGAGAACCTGGCCTGGCAGTTCGGTCTGGACTGTTCCCATGGGGCACAGGGTCAAGACTGATTTGCATACGGCTGTGTCCAAACTGTGGTGGCGTAGTGGGCAAAAGAACGATGGATTTAACCCAGATCTTTTGACTGGGGGAGAATGTTTGCATTGTCAGCATTCCGTCCATCATTTGTTTGCTGTAACACTTTTCGCCCTAAGTGGGATGGGTATGCCCAGACGTGGGTCCCTTGCTCACTGTGCCACTGGATTCAAGCTAGTCTGGCTGAAGAAGGGTGACATACCCTGAAACCGGTCCCAGGATGTTTGTTTCCGGTCCAGGGAGAACCTGGCCTGGCAGTTCGGTCTGGACTGTTCCCATGGGGCACAGGGTCAAGACTGATTTGCATATGGCTGGGTCCAAACTGGGGTGGCGTAGTGGGCAAAAGAACGATGGATTTAACCCAGATCTTTTGACTGGGGGAGAATGTTTGCATTGTCAGCATTCCGGCCATCATTTGTTAGCTGTAACACTTTTCGCCCTAAGTGGGATAGGTATGCCCAGACGTGGGTCCCTTGCTCACTGTGCCACTGGATTCAAGCTAGTCTGGCTGAAGAAGGGTGACATACCCTGAAACCGGTCCCAGGATGCTTGTTTCCGGTCCAGGGAGAACCTGGCCTGGCAGTTCGGTCTGGACTGTTCCCATGGGGCACAGGGTCAAGACTGATTTGCATATGGCTGGGTCCAAACTGGGGTGGCGTAGTGGGCAAAAGAACGATGGATTTAACCCAGATCTTTTGACTGGGGAGAATGTTTGCATTGTCAGCATTCCGTCCATCATTTGTTTGCTGTAACACTTTTCGCCCTAAGTGGGATGGGTATGCCCAGACGTGGGCCCCTTGCTCACTGTGCCACTGGATTAAAGCTAGTCTGGCTGAAGAAGGGTGACATACCCTGAAACCGGTCCCAGGATGCTTGTTTCCGGTCCAGGGAGAACCTGGCCTGGCAGTTCGGTCTGGACTGTTCCCATGGGCACAGGTTCAAGACTGATTTGCATATGTCTGGGTCCAAACTGGGGTGGCGTAGTGGGCAAAAGAACGATGGATTTAACCCAGATCTTTTGACTGGGGGAGAATGTTTGCATTGTCAGCATTCCGTCCATCATTTGTTTGCTGTAACACTTTTCGCCCTAAGTGGGATGGGTATGCCCAGACGTGGGTCCCTTGCTCACTGTGCCACTGGATTTAAGCTAGTCTGGCTGAAGAAGGGTGACATACCCTGAAACCGGTCCCAGGATGCTTGTTTCCGGTCCAGGGAGAACCTGGCCTGGCAGTTCGGTCTGGACTGTTCCCATGGGGCACAGGGTCAAGACTGATTTGCATATGGCTGGGTCCAAACTGGGGTGGCGTAGTGGGCAAAAGAACGATGGATTTAACCCAGATCTTTTGACTGGGGGAGAATGTTTGCATTGTCAGCATTCCGTCCATCATTTGTTTGCTGTAACACTTTTCGCCCTAAGTGGGATGGGTATGCCCAGACGTGGGTCCCTTGCTCACTGTGCCACTGGATTCAAGCTAGTCTGGATGAAGAAGGGTGACATACCCTGAAGCCGGTCCCAGGATGCTTGTTTCCGGTCCAGGGAGAACCTGGCCTGGCAGTTCGGTCTGGACTGTTCCCATGGGGCACAGGGTCAAGACTGATTTGCATATGGCTGGGTCCAAACTGGGGTGGCGTAGTGGGCAAAAGAACGATGGATTTAACCCAGATCTTTTGACTGGGGAGAATGTTTGCATTGTCAGCATTCCGTCCATCATTTGTTTGCTGTAACACTTTTCGCCCTAAGTGGGATGGGTATGCCCAGACGTGGGTCCCTTGCTCACTGTGCCACTGGATTCAAGCTAGTCTGGCTGAAGGAGGGTGACATACCCTGAAACCGGTCCCAGGATGCTTGTTTCCGGTCCAGGGAAAACCTGGCTTGGCAGTTCGGTCTGGACTGTTCCCATGGGGCACAGGGTCAAGACTGATTTGCATATGGCTGGGTCCAAACTGGGGTGGCGTAGTGGGCAAAAGAACGATGGATTTAACCCAGATCTTTTGACTGGGGGAGAATGTTTGCATTGTCAGCATTCCGTCCATCATTTGTTTGCTGTAACACTTTTCGCCCTAAGTGGGATGGGTATGCCCAGACGTGGGTCCCTTGCTCATTGTGCCACTGAATTCAAGCTAGTCTGGCTGAAGAAGGGTGACATACCCTGAAACCGGTCCCAGGATGCTTGTTTCCGGTCCAGGGAGAACCTGGCCTGGCAGTTCGGTCTGGACTGTTCCCATGGGGCACAGGGTCAAGACTGATTTGCATATGGCTGGGTCCAAACTGGGGTGGCGTAGTGGGCAAAAGAACGATGGATTTAACCCAGATCTTTTGACTGGGGGAGAATGTTTGCATTGTCAGCATTCCGGCCATCATTTGTTTGCTGTAACACTTTTCGCCCTAAGTGGGATGGGTATGCCCAGACGTGGGTCCCTTGCTCACTGTGCCACTGGATTCAAGCTAGTCTGGCTGAAGAAGGGTGACATACCCTGAAACCGGTCCCAAGATGCTTGTTTCCGGTCCAGGGAGAACCTGGCCTGGCAGTTCGGTCTGGACTGTTCCCATGGGGCACAGGGTCAAGACTGATTTGCATATGGCTGGGTCCAAACTGGGGTGGCGTAGTGGGCAAAAGAACGATGGATTTAACCCAGATCTTTTGACTGGGGGAGAATGTTTGCATTGTCAGCATTCCGTCCATCATTTGTTTGCTGTAACACTTTTCGCCCTAAGTGGGATGGGTATGCCCAGACGTGGGCCCCTTGCTCACTGTGCCACTGGATTAAAGCTAGTCTGGCTGAAGAAGGGTGACATACCCTGAAACCGGTCCCAGGATGCTTGTTTCCGGTCCAGGGAGAACCTGGCCTGGCAGTTCGGTCTGGACTGTTCCCATGGGGCACAGGGTCAAGACTGATTTGCATATGGCTGGGTCCAAACTGGGGTGGCGTAGTGGGCAAAAGAACGATGGATTTAACCCAGATCTTTTGACTGGGGGAGAATGTTTGCATTGTCAGCATTCCGTCCATCATTTGTTTGCTGTAACACTTTTCGCCCTAAGTGGGATGGGTATGCCCAGACGTGGGTCCCTTGCTCACTGTGCCACTGGATTCAAGCTAGTCTGGCTGAAGAAGGGTGACATACCCTGAAACCGGTCCCAGGATGCTTGTTTCTGGTCCAGGGAGAACCTGGCCTGGCAGTTCGGTCTGGAGTGTTCCCATGGGGCACAGGGTCAAGGCTGATTTGCATATGGCTGTGTCCAAACTGGGGTGGCGTAGTGGGCAAAAGAACGATGGATTTAACCCAGATCTTTTGACTGGGGGAGAATGTTTGCATTGTCAGCATTCCGGCCATCATTTGTTTGCTGTAACACTGATCCCTTCTCCAGCATCACAAAGAGCTAGTCACATATTTGTTATTACTAAGGCCACGGTCAATTTGCCAGTCATTAAAGCCTCTACACGTTTCATCATTAGTATCAGACTTGATAATATGATAAGCGAAAAACCATTAAAGATGGTCCGAACTAATCAGGCCAGGAGCTATTGAGCAAAGATAAGCCTCAAAATCAAGAGATCTGCAGCTTTAAGGAAAAACCCATCATAGTGGCTAATATGAAGAAAGCCTAACTAAGTTCAACCTCAAAGGGAACATATGCTCTCTGTCGCACTCAGTCTCGCAAAGGAAAGAACGTTTGTTCATTAAACACTGCATTAAACACTGCTGTGAGTATTTATCATATGGCTCTATGTCCAGAGTAGACAGATCTCTATACTGGTTAGGGTCTCCCTTTTAGAGGCAACCAAGGTGTGGGCTTTCAGGCACAAATGCATACACCATGACCCTGCAGGACCTTTCTGAGGTTTCTGAGATCCAATATGCATGTCAGCTCGGGTTGGATCTCTGTACAACAAGGCAAGTTCATGGGACTCACAAGTCTGGCTTGGGGACTTTTGCTCATGTCACGCTGGGCAAAAGCTAGTGGATTTCGAGAAAGTTCAAGGTGGGAGTCCCACAGAAGTGAGTGCAGCAAAAAGCAAATGCTGGTGTAGAGGCATTGTGCTTTCCAGGTACTTATGCTATTAGATGGATGGTACTTAAGCAGGTCTCAAGTGGTGTCTGGAGAAGAGATAGACAGGGTTTCTTGGCACTCTCTCTCTATGTCTCAGTCGCACAATGGCAAACTATCGGTGTGCCAACAGGGTATTAGATTTAATCCTAGCCTAGGCAGAATAGGCAGCACCCAGTTTCATAAGAAGCAAGCACCAAAGCTGGGCCCACATGGGTCTGAGTCAATGGAGATTTGTAGGAGAGCTGAAGTTGGATGGACTCAGTCAGTGCCATTGCTTTCTAAAAGTCTGAAACCACTTAGCTTAGGGAGGATTTGCCCTTCTTACACAAAACATGGGGTAGAAATGATCTTACATTGGTTTCATTATATTCTTTGGTGACTGGTGCATACATAACTCCAGGCTTGTGTATTCTACAAGGGGCTACGATTATGGGAAACCTTGTATATTCCCCACAGAGAGGTGCTGGAGACAAAGACACCAATTAAGGGGATATGGGCGTGTGACTTTGAGTGCCTCATTTGGTTCTCAGTGGTTGTTAGACCTGGCATCTTTTGGCGTGATTTCCCTTGCCTTTTTGCTTCTGACCTCCTGTTTTTGACTGTGTGCCACTTTTCGTTTTTGCTGGTTTATGACTCTGGGCACTTTACTACTGCTGACCAGTGCTAAAATGCAAGTGCTTCCCGTGTAAAATGTATTGGTGATTGGTTTATCCATGTTTGGCATGTTTGATTTGCTAGTTATTCCCTAGAAAAGTACACCAGGTGTGCCCAGGGCCTGTACATTAAATGCTACTAGTGGGCCTGCAGCACTGATTGTGCCACCTCCATGAGAAGCCCTGTAAACATATCTGAGACCTGCTACTGTGGTGTCTGTGTGTGCAGTTTTAAACTGCCATTTCGATCTGGCACGTGCACCCACTTGCCAGTCCCAAACCTTCCCTTTTGCTACATGTAAGTCACCCCTAAGGTAGGCCCAAGGCAGCCCCATGGGCAGGGTGCGGTGTATTTAAAAGGTAGGACATGTTCTGGTGTGTTTTACATGTCCTAATATTGAAATATTGCTAATTTGGTTTTTCACCATTGCAAGGATTATCTCTCCCATAGGGTAACCTGGGGATTGCCTTGAAATATCTTTTAAGTGTAATTTCCCATTGGGATGAGATAGAGATTGGGAGTTTGGTGTCTCTGAACTCACAATTTAAAAATACATCTTTTGGTGAAGTAGGTTTTTAAATTACGTGTTTGAAAATGCCACTTTTAGAAAGTGTGCATTTTCTTGCTTAACCATTATGTGCCTCTGCTTGTCTGTAGAATACATGTCTGGGTTTGCTGGCAGTTGGGCTCTTGTGCATTCATTCTAGACAGTCACACAAAGTGAGCTGAGGTGTGTCTTGCATTTCTTGATGGCCCATAGCTAGGCTGATGGGCTTTCCTGAACTAGAGTAGTGGGAGGAGTTGTCACTGATACCTCAATATGGCTGTACTGTTCCTCACGCAAAGCTGTCTCCTCCTCCCTGTAGTGTGTCTGGAGCCAGGTCAGTGAAAGGCAGGGTCTTGTGCTCTACAAAGACTTTCCTTTGAAGTTTGCCTACTTCAAATGCAGAAAGGGGTATTAGTATTGGACCTCTGACACTCCAAAATCAGAACACTTCTGTACTTAGGACATTCTGCCGGGAAAAAGAGCTGGATGCTGTAGAAGGGACTGCCTCTCTGCCTGTTACTTTGTTGTGCTGGCCTGCTGCTTGCTGCTTCTGTCCTGGGAATGAAAGGACTGGACTTTGTGTTCTACACCCTGCTTCCAAGGTTCTCCAAGGGCGTGTGTGCTCGACTCCTGCTAAAAAGTCTCAGGGCCATCAAAGACTTCACCTGCCAGTGCCTGAGCTATTCTGCTGAGAGTCCTGACTTGCCAAGTGGAGCCAAATCCAGTTTCCTGGGCCCTTGGAAGTGTAACCTGGAGATCTTAATGAGAAAATTCATGCATCATCTCCCAGTGCCTGTCTTCTCGATGCATCGCTGCAAAAGATCGACGCTTTGCCGCTGCCTGCACAGAAGCTTGGTTCCCACTTGAAGCATCAACCACAGCTTTTACTGCAGGCCCCAGCTCGCCGTCGCCGAGCATCAGAAAAATCGCCACAGTGTAAGTCCTGAGCATCGTGTCACCCACATCCATGGCACCCGCTCCGAGGCATCCCCTGCTTCACGGCTGAGGAATTGATGCAACACCTGCTTCACGGCTGTGAAGTCGACACAGCGCATCTGGATTTTTGACGCACCATCACTTGACACTGATTCTTCATCGACACCGCGCCGCAGGAAGGAACCACGGCCGCGTGTCCAGAAACCAATGCATCACCTGCCCCGCCAGTAAGGAACCAACGCATCATCTCTCCTGCCTACCAGTAAGGTACCAACGCATCATCTCCTCTGCCTAGCAGTAAGGAACCGGCACATCACCTCCCCTGACAGTAAGGAACCAACTCATCACCTCCCCTGTGTAGTAAGGAACCAATGCATCGCTTTGCTTTTCCAGCCTCACCTTCTCTGCGCTTTGCACCATCTTTGATTTTTGATGCATCTAAGGTACTTTGTGCTAAATCCAACTCATCCATTTGTTTCCATGGACTAAACTTGCTTAATGTTTTAAAAGTGAAATTTTGACTTGTGTATTAGGATTTTTGGCATTTTGGTCTTATTTACTGAGATAAGCCTGACTTCTCTTGCCAAGCTAACAAGGGGGTGAGCAGGGGTTATCTTAGCTGTGTGACTCCCTTACCCTGACTATATGACTATATGAGGGTCCCTTCTTGGAGAGGGTGTGGACCACTGCCACCTAGAGACCCCATTTCTAACAGTGTAATTATCCATCCCCCATTTTAAAGTCACCATTTGCACACAAAGATGATCACAATTACCTAGGAGTGATGAGAGAGGTACAAAACGAGATTATGATCAGTTTTCCAACTCGCACATGTTCTGATGTTCAGTAACAGTGTAGCAAACACCATCCACGTAATATTAGAGAACATTTTCATTCATTTAAATAAATAACATGTTTGCAAAAGGTAACTGGACTTTACACTGGGAGCTTGTAGCCATTGTTGGGATGGGAATGTCCAATGCATGGTGGACCGATTGGCACCCCTATGCTAAGTAAAAAAAAATCCACTTTAAACTGACACCTTTATTTTCTTTTGACCTAGCACACATGAAATCCTGTGGCCATGCTAAAACTTGGGTCCAAAACTGAATACAAGATCATTGGCTTGACTCTGAGGTCATGAGGATCACCAAAAGCGTGACCTGAAATATTTACAAGACCACCATCTGTGTCAATTGCTACATGAATAATGAACAGCAGTGGAGCAGTTAAAATATTTGAATCCATAATATTAGACCAGCTTTTTTACCTGTTCACAGTGACAGCGCAAAACATTCAGGCCCACTTGTGTAAAGTTCAGCCTACATGTCATTCCCGCATCTTGTTCTGATCTCCATGCATGGATGTAGAGCTCATGTGTATGTTTGGTGAATGGTAGCAGGATTGCATGTTGTTTGTGAATGTGTGTGGGGTCCATTTTGCATTGCTCCTGGTTTGACACAGAACAAGACAGAGGGTATGGTACAACTTCCCCGTGCAGTGTAAGTGTATAGCCTGCATTCCTGAGTTGGAGGATGTAGCTCTAAATACTGGAGTGTGAAGGGATGGGTGCAGGGCTACCTTTAGAATTTATCTGGGAACCTTTTTAGTCAGAGATTGAGGATTAGTTATTCTTGAACATTGAAAATGGTTGTTGGTGGAGGAATGCAAATGAATCAGCCTGGCCCTTTTTTCAGCCCGACGTGGAGCGAAGAAGGCAAGCCTGTCTGAATGAGCCCTTGTTACTCTGAGCACAATTGCTTACATCATGCGGTTGAAGGCTTCGAACCTACATATGGAGTTTTGGAAGATGGTTCACTACAAATTACACAAACACATGAAAAAACATTGACTGAGAACTTGACTAATGGATTTTGGGGGACTTTTGCGATTAATGGAACCTGAATAAACAACTGCCTAATGAAAGCATACAGACTGAACTTTGGGTCACAGTACTCAAAAGCTGCTGCTTTTCACAATAGTGAGGCTGCACCTATGCTTTAATCTAAAGTTTTTGTTTATCTGAATATACCCCATTAGCATCTATAGCAGGTTTCCCCAACCAGTAGCTTGTGAGAAGCTTGCTTGTGTTCAGCCCAGCATTCTAAAGTAGATGCTTTTGCTTGGTTGAAGTAATATACATATCCCAAAATTGAAAACCATGTATTAGAGACAGTAAAGTGCATTTTCAAAACTCATATGCTTAGCTGATGTTTGAAAGCACATGGATGGATTTCCAACATATACTTAAGGCTGATATTTGAGTGATAAATCATGAGATGATGAGGAGACATTAGGAAATGTATTTCCTCAATGCCAGAGGCATTACAGCTATGGCTGTCATTTATTATCCTGATGCATTCCAAACTAATATGCCAATTTTCATATTTCTGCTGGCAACTTTAACTGTTGGACTAAGGTGATCACTCCTAGTAATCTTGCAAGGTGTGACCTTTAATGTTATCTTGTCTGACGTGGTCATTATTACCACACTAATAATATTAGTAGCTTGATATGATTCTCATTTAACGTAAGTAGCTCTTATTACAAAAATGGTTAGAGATCCCTGATCTGTTGAATACCTTGACTGTACTGCTGCATGTTCCAAGGAGAGCTGAAGAACTTACTAAGGGGCATGGGGACTCCAGGAAACACTGAAAAATGTTTGAAGATTTGACCGACACTTTAAAAGAATTAGCCTGAGAAAATTGAACACTACAAGTACCAGAATGATTTTAGAGGCTAAAGGTTTTGCCGAGTAAAGGGTAAGTAATAATATGGTGTGTGCTTCACCTTGTGGAAGGTGGAATTGGAAAGATGCCAGTGGCTGCTATTTGCTCAAGCACTCTACCTAAGTTTTTTTTTTTTTCTTAGTGAGACACCTTAAGTGTGTCAGTATGGCCCCATGCTCCCTGTGCCACTGGATTAAGGCTGAACCTACTTAATGAGGCCCTATAGGCAGTGGCGTAGCTAGACCTATGGGCACCCGTGGCGGTCTCTGCGTTTGCCGCCCCGCAGTGAAGAGTGGGGGGGTGCTGGCAAGTATTAACTCTGCTTACCGTCCTGCAGCAAATGCATTGAGGAGGGGGGGGCTTGCTGTTGCCGCCCCGAGATGGCAGGTGATATCGGGTGAGGCCACCGCCCCCAGAACTCGTGCCGCCTGGGGTGGACCGCCCCCCCCAGCCCCCTTAGCTACACCACTGCCTATAGGCTCGAAACAAGTGTGGTTTTCTTGTTTAGCCATCTAGAAGGGATCTGGCCTGATGACTGGTCCTACTGGAGTAGGACATGACTGATTTGCATGTTGCTTATCTCTGTGAAAATGGGGCAAAAACAATGAACTGTAATGTGGCCCAAAGTAATTCTAATTGTCTAAGTCAAGAATCCCACCTATCATTTTTTTCTGAGAGATACACCTTGTGACTCCACAACTATTAAAAACAAGCATTTGCAATGCAATCGGTCTCGCCTTTGGGACCTTATATGTATTTAGCTATGCAGCACATTAGCCTGGGTGCTGAACCCTCTACTGTTCTTTAACATGGAGGGAAAGTAAGCACCAAACTGTGTGACACCCCAGGTATGGGAACACATGGAGAGAAATATTGCCTTTCAGCGGGAAATGGTATAGTCCAAAGCTCTGTTTTTAAAATAAAATCAGGGCCTTCGGTGGTCATATCACTGAAAATACAAGATTTGAAAAAAATATTATTGTCTACAGGTGCTGTTGGAAGACAATTTCTATATCCTGATATCCTGATCCTCGACGTACCACGCCACAGCCACATCACCCCCACTTGAGGAACCTGCACTGGCTCCCCGTCGACAGGAGGATCACCTTCAAACTCCTCATCCACGCACACAAGGCACTCCACAAAACTGGCCCAGCCTACCTCAACAGACGACTCTTCTTCTACGTCCCCAACCGCCAGCTCCGCTCCGCCGACCTCTCCCTCGCCACCGTCCCTCGCATTCGAAGAACAACCACCGGCGGCAGATCCTTCTCACACCTCGCCGCCAAGACCTGGAACACCCTTCCACTAAGCCTACGACAGACCCAAGACCTGCTGACCTTCAGGAGGCTACTCAAGACCTGGCTGTTCGACCAGTAGCAGCATCCCCCCCCCCTTCCCTCTCCCCAGCGCCTTGAGACCCTCGCGGGTAAGTAGTGCGCTCTACAAATTCTGTGATTGATTGATTGATTGATTGATAGAGTGGAATCTAGAGAATGCTAAAGTGATTCTGGTATTTTACTGACCTCTGCTGGTCGTTTTCTATCAAGAAAGTTAAATAGAGGCAGTTGCCAGAAAAATTAAAAAAAGAAAGTCCCTCAGCAGAAAGCAATTCTGGTATTTTACTGACCTCTACTGGTCGTTTTATATCAAGACAGTTAAATAGAAGCAGTTGAACTGAAAAAACAGTCCCTAAGCGGAAGCAGACAAGTCCTAGGGCTGATCTCCAGAGCCCACAAAGTACATACACATATAAGTATATACTGAAGTATACTTTTCACCAAAAGAATGTCCTTTCCATGATTTAGTTGTTACTTCCTCCAGGGTTGGGGGATAGCAACAAAGGGGCAACCAACGGTGGGTGGGGGGTTCCTAAGTGTGTGATGGTAATACTCTCAAAAACGAAATTCTCGAGAGGATTATAAAAGTAACCAACCCGTTGTTACGGGTGGGAAGGGAAAGAGACCCTTTTCTTTTAATAGCCCTCACTCACTCTAATAGTGACATGCTTCATCATAGGGCTCACCCCAACTCCTAAAGGTCCTAGGAGTTGGGGTGAGCCCTATGATGAAGGACTGCACATGCTGCAAACTTTGGTCTTCAGCCCAAAAAGGACTTTGCCTTGCTCTGACAGTTGAAGGAGTGGACTCCCTGTTGGACTGCACAAGAGAGGACTGCACTCATAAGAACTGCACCTGCTGCACTCACAACGCTTCACAACAAAAGGACTTGGACTGTCTTAAAGGATATTGACTGGAATCCTTGATCTGCAACAGATAGAAAAGTACTGAAAGGGCTACCTGCAACATCACCAACAAGGACAACTCCAGTTGACAAGCTTAACCTGGATTTTACTTGGATTGACCAGGTGCATTGTGGGAGTTGTAGTCCCAGACCCCAAGAGGTAAACCAGAACTTCTGAACCCTTGGGCTGGTGCTATAGGCCACTTTCCAGCATCAAGAAACACTTCTGGAAGTACGTGTAAAAGCCCAACATCGTGGGTGGCCTGAACTCTTAACTTTGTCCCGGTCCAGCACAACCTTTTATAACCCTTTTAATGCTATTTGCTTCTAAGCTCTAGTTTTACTTTTAATCTTTAAACAATCATATTTCTGTTCCCTACATTGGATTTTGTCATTTTGGTGTCAGTTTAATCATAAACATATTTCCTATTTTTATAAATTGGTGTTGGATTTTTATTGTGTGTTGTGTCATGGATTTAATGTTTTGGTGTTTTTAAATGTTTTACACACCTGTCTCCTAAGTTAAGCCTGCCTGCTCGCAGCCAGCTACCAAGGGGTGAGCAAGGAAATAATTTATTGAGACCTTGACTGGACCTTATATTGTGATTTTGGCCTTATCACTAATGGTAGGTACCTACCTATGCCTACTAATAACCATATTCCAACAGTTACTCTTTGCCCTATTGGCCTTACTCCATTAAGTAGGTCATAGAAGGATGCATAAGAAATAACTCCAAAGTGAGTTCCATTCGGTTGGTTACCAAAAGTCTTGCTCTTTTCTTTGGCTGTGTGGTCTTGAAAATGACTGTTGAACATATCACTTTATATTTAAGATCTCGATCCCAAAAAATAAACAAATGAAAACCTTTTAGTGAAATGGGAACAGCAAGGAAAACTGACACAGTCAAAGCAGACATGACTCAGGGCCCCAGACCCACTTACCAAACCAAGAATGGTTTTGAGGTGTATCACAACCCAAACACCCCTGCTGAAGCTAGAGCCCTGCCCATCCCACCTAGGCCTGGTAGTTCTCCCTCGGAACCCATAACTATTGTCACGTACAACATAATGGCCTGGAGGCCCTGCCCTGCAATCACTTATTTTAAATGTATTTTCACAACACGCACCCTTCTTCATCTCTGCTACAAAAGCGTTGATAGTAGAGTTGTCAAATCAGTGGAGGTAGGCGAGGTTCCATGTTTCTAGTCCTCGGCTTTTACAAATCATTTTATTGAGTGAATGATGGCCCCATTTAGTAAGCCCAGATTGCAAATAGAGGAGGGTGCACAGACAAATTATTAGGTCGAGCTGAGTCAGCGCCGAGCCATCGATTTTCTTGGCTCTAAGAGCTGGGCAAGAGCTGTGCCCTGAAAACGTTTGGTATGCATATCATGCAACAATCTGATACAATTTCTTCAAGATTCAAAATAAGTGAATTTTTTAATATCAGGAAACATTTCACCTTTGTATTTCAGATTATATCACTGCATAGACAGACATTTATTAAAATGTTTTAGAAACATTCATGGCTCTCCCCCAGCAGCAATGCCACTAGTGAAGTAAGAGGCAAGTTATAGTTATGTAAACCCTAGATATGTCCTAGAATCTTATTTTAGATGGAGCGACATTAAAGTCTATTAAATCAAATATAGGAAGTGCTTGTACAATACATATCCTGAATTCAAGTATTTTAAAGTTTGTGATATTTAAAAATAGGTGACAATAAAGAAAAAGAGGCTCTGCAAATAAAATATGAGCCTAAGATCACGCAATTCAGAAAAGAGGGGAAGCCAGTATTGATTATAGTTTATCTGGGTTCACATTTTGAAATTCAGCCATCAGAAAGGTATCTCTGTCTCTCTCCTTCTGTTACATCAAAGGTCACTGTTTTGTCTTTTATTTTTGACTCACAACGAGAAACACCAACACTAAAATAGCAAACTTATCTCAGGGCTTCCAGACCCAACTACTAAGCCAGGAATGCATTTATTTGGGGGGGTGGGGGTCATACCCTGAAAACCCCCTTGTGAAGCTGAGCTCTCGTAATGACTGTACTTGGAAGCCTTTGCCCTGGAATCACTGCTATAGGTGAAGTAAGAGTTAAGGTATCATTATCGGCTGGTGCAGTGACTATTGAGAGGTATGTATAGGCTCATTCTGTTGAGGAGGGAAAACCCTAACACCTGTGTGCTCTGCATGCCAAGTTCCATTCTATGATGGGAAGATAAGATCTTACTTAACTTTCTCCTAAACTCTCTTATCTCTGGCATGCTGGTCTGGATGGTGAAGTAGTTCTCTTGGTTGGGTGATGGCTCAATGAAGACAGCGAGGTCAGCCCTGACATCAGTGAAAAACCAGGGTCAACAGTCCACAACAATGCCAGAGCCTTCCCAATTGCCGCAGACTCCTGCAAGCATTCTTTTTAGGTTGAGCATTCGAGACCTCTTGTATATACTTTAGTATATACTTATATGTGTATGTACTTTGTGGGCTCTGGAGATCAGCCCTAGGACTTGTCTGCTTCCGCTTAGGGACTTTTTTTCTGTTCAACTGCCTCTATTAAACTGTCCTGATAGAAAACGACCGGTAGGGGTCAGTAAAATACCAGAATTGCTTTCTGCTTGTTCAACTGCCTCTATTTAACTGTCTTGATATAAAACGACCAGTAGAGGTCAGTAAAATACCAGAATTGCTTTCTGCTGAGGGACTTTCTTTTTTAATTTTTCTGGCAACTGCCTCTATTTAACTTTCTTGATAGAAAACGACCAGCAGAGGTCAGTAAAATACCAGAATCACTTTAGCATTCTCTAGATTCCAGTCTATAGAAATTGTCTTCCAACAGCACCTGTAGACAATAATATTTTTTTCAAATCTTGTATTTTCAGTGATATGACCACCGAAGGCCCTGATTTTATATTGAAAAAAGAGCTTTGGACTATACCATTTCCCGCTGAAAGGCAATATTTCTCTCCATGTGTGCCCATACCTGGTGTGTCATGCAGTTTGGTGCTTACTTTCCCTCCATGTTAAAGAACAGTAGAAGTTTCATCACCCAGGCTAATGTGCTGTATAGCTAAATACATATAAGTCCCAACGGCGAGACCGATTACATTGCAAATGCTTGTTTACTTCTGCACATGCACTCTTATAGCATGCATGTGTCTGCAGTACCTCTCCCTCACTCCTGCCCTCCTTCCACTGTCAGTTGTTTCAACACCCCCTGCCCTCCTCCCGCTGTCTGATGTTTCCCCACCCTACTCCGCTCTCTTCCCACTCTTGTCTGTTCTTTACCCACCCTCCTCCCGCTTTCTGCTGTTCAGTGTCCCCTCACACCCCTGTCTCTTCTTTCCCGACCCCACACTCTTCCCGCTGCCTATTATTCAACACCCTCCTCCCTCTGTCCATTGTCACAGACTCCCAACCCTACTATTCCATGTCGCTTGGCTCCTCCCAACACCCTGGTTTTTTTTTTTTTTACATATTGCACAGGAAAAAAGCGATATGATGTGCTTAAGGCTGGCTGCATCATAGCAAAAAAACGTTAAACCATGTCTGCGACCTGTAAAAAAAACATCGACAAAGCCAATTTGTCGCGCATAGGTGAAACCTATTGGATTTGCCAATGCATGTTTTGTTCTTTTTGGGGGCATTTCAAATGTGCTTTTCATTTAAATACAGTGTCAAAATGTATTCCTCATGCTTTGATTTGAAAAAAGACGGAACATGTTACCTCTTTTATTTAGGTTTTCTGTACGAGATCATTTCCAGAAATGGAAATGTCATTTATTGAAATGTGTGAAGGGTCTCCTGACACAGGCAGTGATATATTAATGTTTACAAACATCAAAGAAGATCCCCTGGTGCAGAAACAGAGGGTCCTGATTATGCCGATGTAGTTTTAATGAAGATGTATATTTCAAGAATGAAGGTTCCTTTTACGCTGAATAGATGATATCTCTAGACGTTTGCCGTTCCGTTTTTTTTCTTCTTTTTTTTACTATTCCATAATATCTTGCTGGCAGTATATGCTTTTTGCGAGGAGTTAACATTCAATCAGCATTTGATAGAATGAACACATATACATCCAAAATTAGACTTCTTGTCATTTCCAGATGATAGTTCTGCCTGGCTAGAATCAAAATTTTGGACTCTTATTTGTGGTCCCTGAGTACTTCTCATCTGCGATAGTACACCGACGTCTTAGAGTGGAGATTGGGAAGGACACTAACAATAAAGCAAAATTTCCATCTGCTGGAGAAGTCTTTTTAAATGCAAGTCAAAGTGAAATTCGCTGGGCTGTGATTTATCTTCGAAAGGCCATTGAACAATGGGACGTGAATCAAACCAGCAGCAGGACAACCTTGATAATCCGGTATCTGACAGAAGAAGGATTTTCAAACCTGCTTATTCAACCAATTTCAATTCTACTAAAAACAAAGGAATACTACTATCTGAATACATGTAAGGTGTGAAGAGTTTGTCATCCACAACTGAAATTCCGATGAAGACTATGGGGCATATTTATCAAAGAGTTGCATCGCCCTTGAGCCACGCAAAGGTGATGCAACTGCTAAGTTAGATTTATCAAGCCACACAAGGCCACCCTGTGTGGCTTGATAAATCTAGAGTAACGCAACGCAGCACAAATTGCTGCATTGCATTAGTCTGCTCCAGGGAGGCGTTCCATGGGTGGAGCGCGGGTGCTCCCATGCATTCATTCACCCATTTGGTGCATTCCCCGATTCACCACTACTGGTAGACCTGGGAATGCATAAAAATGCTACGCCTCCCCAGGTGAAGTGTAACGAGGAGAAATATCTTTATTTCTCCTTGTTTTTTCTCTTTTTATGTGTGCTGCATTCTTTAGCACACATAGAAAGAGGAAAATGCCTCAGAAGGTGGTTTTGTGCAGGAAGGTGACCCTTCTTGCACAAAAACAATCCTGCCTGAAACGTAGGCACCCTTGCACCATGGCACAAGGGTGCCTGCATCGGCGCTAGGCAGCACATTGTGCACCAGAGCAAAGAAAAGACAGGAATGCGCTGTATAATGTTAAATAGGGCACATTCCTTCCCTTTCCCTTTCACGCAGTGCTATACAACAAGGTAGCTTGCTGTGTTGCAGTGCACTGCGTGATTTCTTGATAAATGTGCCCCAATGTATCTATTCAATACTCCCTTAAATCTTAAACTCCAATGTACTGTCAGGAATGGGTTTACGGATCGGGGATCAACAAACTCATTAAACCTATTCTGCTTAGATCAGAAAAAACAGTTATGACAGAATCACTGCTGCCCCCCTGGTAGGTATGGCACAAGTAGCAAGCAATTCCCAGAGAAATACGCGTAAAGTTGAAAGAAGAAAACAACGCAATAAAGTTCCCAAACTGATTCAGACAAAAAGAGAAATCTATAAATAGTAAAAAATACACCAAGCTCATTAAAAATAGATTAAGTGGAAACAGAGATGATTTAAAAAAATATTTAGCACAAAAAGTGGCAAAAAAATAAGATATTAAAAAAAAATGAAAATTATTGCAGTTGACTTACTCTCAATTTCAGGCCAAACACATAGGAGTGGAGTCCGGATACACTAAGCTGATCACCTGATCAAAGATTGTACCTTGGGATTTACCCTTTGAAATGGAAGTCAGAATCTTCCTGTGGGGCAAGGCCCAAGGTCTGGCATCAAGGGTACAGTGAAGTTGGATATGTCATCATCGATCTCCAGCTGAAACCATTGGGTTTGGTAACAATAGCTCAGAGTAAGACAACCTGGATTTCATAGCCACAGAGGTCACGATGCATCTCTGATACATTGCTGCCTTGCCCCAGTGCAAGGCTTTATCTTTGGACTTACTTGCTTTTTGGGAGGTCCAAATCCAAGGCTGGAAGTGGCAGCTGGGCAAGGATTCACAAGTCCAGATAACTTTGCAGTGATGTACAACTGTACAAGTTTTCAGATTGGCAAAAAGCTCTGAGTGAGATGAATTTTGTTTTGTTCCTCCTTGGATGTAGCCTCCCAGGGTAAGCCTCAGTATCTTGCCTCAGTCCTCTGAAGTTGGAAAAATTACTAAGTTTTAACTTTTGAAAGGGCTAGAAAAGTTACTTCTGGTAGGATCTGCAGCTCCTAGCTCCTGCAGGTAGGCTTCTAGGCACCACAGGTCTCTCTCCAACTAAGGGGCATATTCACAAGAACTTATCGCCGAGTTATCGCCACCTTAACGCATCAAAAGTGGAGATAGATTTAACGCCCCATTCACAAGCTGGTGCAAACTGCAGACATCGCCAGTCTTCCCGCGATAACTGCCGCAAAATTTACCTCCATGGGTGACACCACCAACTAACCCTAATGAGATGCAGAGTAGGCGTTCCCGTGCAAAAACACACAAAAACACCACTACACCACAATCACAATGAACTGCCAGATCTGCGATGCAAACCAAAAACAGGCGATAAGCCACGGTAGCAGCAGGGAATTAACACCTGCCTTTTGCTGGTGTTAAGCAGGATGACTACCTGCAGCATGAAAGGGATCCCAGCCAAGAGCCACATCTGAAGACCCACAGATGCCATGGAGACAATGATCATGCAGCTCGGAGACCCATGAGGGCCACAACACCCACCGCCACCACCCCCAGGCCCGCCACCACCCCCAGGACCCCCCCCGGGACCATCACAGAGGCAGTGTACACAAAGACAGCGGACCCACCTTAAACGCACCAGCCGCACAGACCCAACGCCAGAGGAGGACATTGCCCACTACAGGCCCAAAAGAACAACCATCCCCCACATCCTGAACCACAGCACCCACCGGCTTGACGGTACCAACACAGCGGACAACCAACAACCCTCCACAGACAAAGCTGCTGGCTGTGCTGCACATGTTGGCCTCTGGTACCTTCCAACCCACAACTGCCAGAGTCGGAGGAGTCTCACAGCCAGCCCTATCCAAGTTCATCACACCTGTCCTGGATGCCATCATCAGCCTGGTACCCCAGCACCTCCACTCCACCCACACTGCGCAGGAGCAGTTGGAGACCAAGCAAGGCCTCTACGCCATAGCTGGATTCCCTCACGTGTTGGGAGCAATCGACTGCACATATGTACCCCTCGTGCCCCCTGCCGACAATGCACACATCTACCGCAACAGAAAGCACACGCATTCCATCAATGTGCAGGCAATAGTGGACTACCGGGGACTCCTCAACAATGTTGTGGCCAACTCCCCAGGCAGTGTGCATGATTCATACATCTCCCGACAGTCCATCATCAACCAGCGCACCCAGGATGGCACCTATGGAAATGCATTGCTCGTTGGAAAGTACCAAATGAACACACCACACACCTCCACTCCACAGTCATGCAACTCATGACACTGGCAATGGGCGCGCAGCTAAACTACATGCAACATGCCACACAACATGCGAACCGACCAGACACGACAACACAACTCCATTGGGAACCTGGGCTCGCCATGCACACAACCCAGTCACAGCATGGCACCACAGCCACACAATAGCAGAATGTGAGGAGAGGCTTGGAGCAGGCATGTGTGAGAGCGGCAAGTGACTAATGAATGAGAACCTACCCAATGCCAGGTGTGGCGTGGATGTGCCTGACAGACTTCAGTGTGCAAACCACGGAAATGGCCATGTGGACATTAACTGCTGGTGCTTGGAGTGTAGTGGCCAGTGGACGCTACCATGTCCCCACAGGCTGTGGGGCAGAACACGGAAATGTCGCTCGTTACGTCCCCCCATGTATGCGTGGGCGGAGTGGGTTGGCCCTGCGTACGCCAGGCCTGCGTAGGGGTGTGAATGAAAAGCCCGTCGCACTGGGCGTGGTTCTCATTCGGAATGGCCAACGTGTCTGCCAGGGCGGCGCCTCTCAGCCCGCCATGAGGCCGGCGCCGTGCGCGGCGGGGCCTGCGTCCCTGTGCGCCTGCTGCACCCCGGGCCGCTGGTCACCAGACCCGTCATGCCTGCCCCAGCACACCAAGGAGGCTCCGCTCACCTGCAGACACCGGCGTGTGTCAAAGAGGGCCCACCACATGCCGGTGCAAGCTCCAAGCCCCAGTCCTGCGACCTTTGCAGCCTCCGCAGACCATTGCTGGCCTCCACGCCGCTGGCCCACAGTACTCCTTTCTCAATTGACATACTCCACCAGCGTACTCTTCAGCCCAGTAGTTGGCACATGTTGTACTGAGTCGTGAGTTTTGAATGGCAGTGACCCCAAGTCTGTGGCAGCGTCCACATCACTATACTCCCTCTGATCAGTGAAGCCAAAGTCTGCATCGCAAGCCTGCGACACGTGGTGCCACTAACCCTGATCAACGCAAGCCTGCGACACGTGGTGCCACTAACCCTGTTCAATGCAAGCCGGAGACACGTGGTACCACTAACCCTGTTCAACGCAAGCCGGCGACACGTGGTGGCACTAACCCTGTTCAACGCAAGCCGGCGACACTTGGATGAGGGCTCAGGACTACACTGCGGTCCAGTCGGTCCCACATGTGGAACTGTGTCCTGAGTTTTGAATGGCAGTGACCCCAAGTCTGTGGCAGCGTCCACATCATTGAACTCCCTCCGATCAGTGAAGCAAAAGTCTGCATCGCAAGCCTGCAACACGTGGTGCCACTAACCCTGTTCAACGCAAGCCTGCGAGACGTGGTGCCACTAACCCTGTTCAACGCAAGCCGGCGACACGTGGTGCCACTAACCCTGTTCAACGCAAGCCGGCGACACGTGGTGCCACTAACCCTGTTCAACGCAAGCCGGTGACACTTGGATGAGGGCTCAGGCCTACACTGCTGTCCAGTAGGTCCCACATGTGGAACTGTGTCCTGAGTTTTGAATGGCAGTGACCCCAAGTCTGTGGCAGCGTCCACATCACTGAACTCCCTCCGATCAGTGAAGCAAAAGTCTGCATCGCAAGCCTGCTACACGTGGTGCCACTAACCCTGTTCAACGCAAGCCGGTGACACGTGGTGCCACTAACCCTGTTCAACGCAAGCCTGAGACACGTGGTGCCACTAACCCTGTTCAACGCAAGCCGGCGACCCTTGGATGAGGGCTCAGGCCTAAACTGCGGTCCAGTAGGTCCCACATGTGGAACTGTGTCTTGAGTTCAGAATGGCAGTGACCAAATGTTAATTGCTGCGTTTATATCACTGAACTCCCTTCGATCAGTGTCCCAAACCCTGCATCGCAAGCACACGACACGTGTCTGTGGGCCCCTGCTGACGGCTGCCCCCGGTCTGCACTGCGGTCCAGTAGGTCTCGCATCCAGCACTTAGTCGTGATTCATGAATGGCAGAGTCCATACCAGTGAACGCATGGAGAGGAGTAAGAGGAAGATGCGGTTCAGTCCGGATGAAAGCCCTCATCACGGAGGTGACCGAACAATAGCAACAACTGACCTGGTGCCACTAACTATGTGCGCAATGAGTCATGGGCACTTTCTGGTTGGACTTTGGTGGCGTCTGAATCCATGGCCTGGGGGTTGTCTGCATCATCATCTGGCTGGGACGGACTTGGTGTTCGACATGTGTCTGTTCCATTCATCTCCACCATGGTGACTGTTTCTGCATGGTTCTGCCCTCTGCATCATGCCCTGGGGGTACACCTTCCACTGTCCACCGAGACACTCCATGACAACCCCCTTTGTCATCTACGAGAACCTGCTCTGCTCTCGTGACCCTACCCCAGTGCACCGCAAGTCAGCGGCCCGTGGCGGTAGGCCCGTGCAGGACGCTGTGCATCCGGGGCCACTAACTCTGTGCAGCTCAAGTCAAGGAACCTTTATGGTTGAATGGTTGTGTCTTTAACGATGTACACTGTTGTCGTTTTTTGACTGCACCAGGCACTCCATGATGGCTGGTGTACATACACCCCACACACATCCAACACAGGTGTCACTCGACATGTGAGCCTGCTAATAAACATGGCCGGGCGCACGTGCCCGTAGCCATTCACACCATCTAAGCAAGTGTGTCTGTGTGGTCATTATGTCAGCATGATGGGCCCGAGCCCTGCAACATCACAGTGTGCTGTCTTCAGCGGACGATACCATGTCACCTCAGCAGTGGCCAAGACCTTGGACATGTAGCTTCGCCTGCCCCCCCTGCATGCACAAGCGGCGTGTGCTGGTCCGGCGTACGTCAGGTCAGCGCCGAGGTGTGCTGATTCGGCAGGGGGATCAGGGTGTGGCTCTGGTCTGGCCTTGAGCAGGAAGTGCGGTAAGCGTGTCTCTGTGTTGGAGTGTTTTCGCCACCAGGGCCACAGTAGTCGATGTTGCAATGTAGCATGCACCCGGAGGGCGGGCCCGCACGTACAGGGACGTGTAGGGGCGCAAGACCGCTCGGGGTCTTAGCTCATGCATGCCAAGTGTTATGTGTATCAGTCCTGCGGCTGCATAAGTCAGATGTCTAGCCTCAATCGCAGCGCGATCACAGCCAGCCATGGACTGTACACCTGTGTCTGCCCTTTCCGGACCATTGGCCTACGCTCACGTGGCCGCACACCCTCAACGGCCACCTTCACGGTGTTGTTGGCATGCCGCTGGACATGCGCAGACAGGCATGACAATGGTGTGCCGTAGGAGTGCACGTGATACAACCGCGCAGTGCACACAAGTGTAGGGGCTCGTGGGAGGGAGGAGCAGCTGTGAGGCAACGTAACACACAGTGAGGCCGCTCATGTGCCCTGTGCTCGGCATACCATCCATGATTCCCTGGGTCGCAGACATCCCACCCCACCCACAACAGGCCTCTGTACATCTCCTGTATGCAAGCAGATGGTAAAGTTACTGTAGGGATGAAAGGTCCTTTGTCTGAACTATCAGGTGGTAGCACATCTGCAGCTCCGAGCTGGGACTTGCATGTGCCCAGCACCCCCTGACAGATACGATAGCCTTTGCTGGCGACTCCCACACTACGCACTGCCTGATGTGAGACCAACTTGTACACATCCCACACGCAGAAGTCCTTGGTCGTAGTTAGCGTGCGTGAAATGGCCTTCACACATACTCCCACCCCACCCCAGGCCTGCACCCGTTGCACACAGACACTGCTCATTGCTCTGAGCTGTGCCATTTCATCCAAAGGACTGGCGTGGGTCAGCACAGTGCCACTTCAAGCAGAGCCACTGACGCAATGGCAGACCATCCCGGACACATGCATAACTCCAGTCACATGGACCGGTACCGTGCACGTCTGCTGCATGTACTGGGGGCACTGCCATTGGCAGTGCTGCGGATCAGTTACCGGCTAAGCTTCCGCCTTGCCAACGTCACCTGCGTTCAGCCTGTGTTGCATTGTCGCTCGTGCATATTCGAGTGGACCATGGATGTCTGCCTCTCCAACGTAATGGTAGCTGACCTGGGTTTCGAAGTGTGTGTGTGCCCCCTGTTGGCCCATGACCAGGAGTGTCACCGTGATGCCCGTTTATGCCATGCCTGGATGATTGGCATGCATGCTGGCAACTGGACCTGGGATATTGCACGAGTTGTCATGTGCAGTGACCACATTGAGCCGCTCCTCCATTGGGCTTTAGTGCCAATTGGGGCCAGGGGTTGGAGTCAGCACATCTGTCCGGGACAGCTGATGGGTTACATCGCCGACATGTTAGATGTGGTGGACAACGAGCTCATGTTGGAAATGTTGGCCTACGCTGCTGCACTCGCGTTCATGGACGAGTGACAATGTACCTGCAGCCACAACTGAATGTGACCCATTGCACGTGTCCCGGCGCCTGGTTGCATGTTGGGGATCTGGTCACATGTCCCAAGATGCCAGTGGACAAGCTGCATTGGCCTGGACTCCGGATACATGCGCGGACAACCAACGAGCATTGGCACTGACTTGTGTGGGTGATGGACTCCCCCGGGGTGGACATGGGCGCTTTCCAACGTTCCTCATTCAGACATGCTGCTGCGTTGGTCTGCATGTTGTGGCACTTATCTTGGCCGTACTGACACGCAATTGTTGATGAAGTGTGATGAGTGTTGATATGTATGCAAATGTGTGTGTCACAGCCTATCTGGGTCCCTGCCATACATGCATTGCTACCCCATCAGGGCTGTGGGTTGGTACTTGTGCATTATCATGTCCCTGTTTCGTGCTTTGCTAGATGCGTATGGCCATTTACCGGCCACAAGCGGATGCACTTGTGTCCTGTGTTCGTATGTGCAAATGTTGCTGTTTGTACCACATTGTGTTCGATGTTGGGGTGCTCTGCTTCCTATGTGTGTGTGCTGCATTGTGTGTGAGTTGGCCCTTCAGCTCTGATTTGGCTCACCCTTCTCCCTTTCAGGCAGTGTGGTTTTCACTTCTGTGCTTGTTCAGTGGTGTGATATTGCCGAGTTGTGTGACTTGTGCTCTTGGTTGGTGTTGTTACTCTTGGGCATGGTTTGTCTGCAGTTGTGCTGTGCTTAAATGTGTATGTGTGCCATTGTGCCCATCTCCCCCCGTCCCCCCAGTCCCTGGTCATTCCTCTCCCTGTTGCTGTTGTGTCTGTTGATTTTGAGCAGTTTCCGGTCCCCTCCTCCTGCCACCATCTCCAGACTGATGTGGTGGACACCATTTCCTCCATGTCATCCAGCTCCTGGTGTGGCGCTGGACTCCCACCTCCAGTGTGCATTGCTGCCTTCTGGTTGTTGGCGTGTTTCTGCTTGTTTGTGCGTTTCGCGTCATTCCAGCTGTTCTGGTTTTCTTCAATTGTCCTCCTCCGCTCTCCGGCTGCATTCACCTTGTCCACGATGGACTGCCATGTACAATGTTTTGTTACCAATGGGGCTTGTGGGGTTGTGTACTAGCTCCGGCTGCCTCCATTGTGCTTCACTGTTGTTTTCTGTTTGGTGTGTCTTACTTTTTCCTGCTATTGTTGTGCTTATTCCCGCCTGCCGTGTGTGTGTCGCGGGCCTGGCGCTGCTTATCGCTGCTTTCCTCATCGCGAATGGGCTCATCGCACGTTTTTAGGTGTTGGGGTTTGTGTTTTTATCTCTGTCGCGGTGGTTGTATCGCGGACATTGGCCGCGTTTTCAGCAGACTATCGCATGGTACCACCATGTTGTGAATTCCACGTTAACACGGGGTTATTTTCCCGTGATAGACTGCGATGTGTAAAGTTGCGTTAACATTTTTTGGAGATGTTTAGCGCACGTTCTTGTGCATAACCCCCTTAGTCTCCTGCAGGGTCATGACCTCTATAGTCAGCAGGCATGTCTTGGATTCAGGAGTCTTCTGCTTTTTGTTTCCCTGGAGAAGACAAACAGGAGGCCAACTACTTGACCCTTGGGGAACAGTTCCAGCCCCTTTGATGCAGAAGGATTCAAGAGTCCTTCAGCCCTTAAGTGAGTCCTCTTCTTCATACAGGCATCAGGAGTCTTCGAACCAGTGGGATGTTCTTCTTCAGATGGTCTTCCAAGGTCCAGGAATGTTCTGAGGAGGTGGTGGCTGAGGTGCCAGCTTTATATCATGCAATAGCCAGGGATTGAAGACATTTCACTACTCACTCCTAATAATTTTCTGTCTGTCCGCTCCTTTTGCAGCACTTCCTCTTTGCCTTACTGTAAAGTTACACAGAAGCCCCTGTTTCAAGATGGCAGAACCAAGCTTCCATGGTCCAGAGCTGTCTTAGGGTCCTTAGCCTCTTGTTAGATTTGGGGGTCTCTAGTTGGCAGAGGTAGGTACCTTTGACCAAATAGGGACCCTTGCGTCTAGTCAGGGTAAGGGGGTACACTCCTGAAATAACCCCTGCTCACCCCCTTGGTAGCTTGGCACGAGCAGACAGGCTTAGTTCAGAGGCAGAGTGTAAAGCATTTGTGAACACATACAGTAATCCAGTGATAACACTACAAATGGACACCACACAGGTTGTATTATAAAAATAAGTATCTTTTATATAGATTTACAACAAGACCATAATTGACAAAAATAATCCACAATACTGTACTTTAAAGATGGTAGAATTAGCTTGAGTCTCTTAAAATGGAAATGCAACACTTTGCGTTCAATGTACCTGAGATGCGTAACGCGATACAACAAAAGTGGTGCAGGGAAGGTGATGCGTCGGTTCCTTACACACAAGAACGGTGATGCGTCGGTTCCCTACTGATGCGCAGGGGACGGTGATGCGTCGGTTCTTCTCGGCGTGGGGAGGTGATGCGTCGGTTTCTTACTGCGCTTTTGTGGCGGTGCGACAAGCAGCGCCGTGATGCAATGAAGATCTGGTGCAAAGAAACAAAATGGCGTCTTCTTGATGTTGCGACAACGAAGGGGTGATGCGTGCACGCCCGACGGCCGTGCGGCAATTTCGATGAATCTTTGGAGCCGCGACAGGCCCTGCGACACGCTTCCCTGGCGATGCGACGGCGTCTGATGCGAGGTCGACGATCTTCTCCTGGGATGCGGGGCGGCTCGTGTTGCGATGCGTCGGCATCTGATGCGAGGTCGATGCTCTGCCCCGGGGATGCAACGGCGTCTGATGCGACGGCGACACTTTTCTCCGGTACTGCGAGGCGCTTCGAAGGATGCAAGGGTGTCAGCGGTGCGCTTCTTCGGGGATGCGCAGGCGTCTGATGCGACGTCGACACTCTTCTCCGGCGATGCGAGGAGCAGCGGCTGCGGCGGGGACACGCTTCTTCGTCTTGAGTCGCGCTTCCAGCTCCCAGCGACACGCAAGTGTGTCAGAAGGTCCAAATTCCCAGCAAGGGAATACAGGGGAGCTGGTGGGTGAAGTCTGTTGTTCCTGAGACTTCAGCAGGAGGCAAGCTCTGAAATCAAGCCCTTGGAGATCCTTCACAAGTTGATGAAAGTACACACAAAGTTCCCTTCTCCTTTCTTTGGCAGTCAGGCAACCACTGCAGGCAGATACCTCTAGCTTAGGGATAGTCTTCTCCTCAGTTTCTTCTTGGTTCCGCTCCTCAGCAAAGGTTTCTTCTTGTTTCCCAAAAGTGATCTAATTTCCTAGGGGTCTGGGTCCCCTTTTTATATACCTTTTCTCTTTGTTCTCTGAAGGCAGAGAGGCCTTTGACTAGTCCAAAACCAGTTCTGGTCAGTCCTGGAGCACTTTGTTTACAGGACTCCTTCTTTCCTTTCAGAATGTGGGGCAGAGTCCTCAGCCGCCCAGCAGGAGGGGGAGCCAGCATTGTGGAAGGCAGGCACAGCCCTATTCAGACCCAGGTGTAACTCCTCCCTCCACTCTGGATGCAGATCTCTCTATTAAGCCCTGTGCTGACTCACCCTGTCTCCTGGAGCCACCCCCAGCCCCTGTCACTCAAACTCCAGACAAGGAATACACAACCTAGCAGAGGCAGGCTTGGAAGGTTAGGCAAGCAAATACCTACTTTCTAAAAGTGGTATTTTAAAACACAGAATGTTAAAATCAACTTCACTAAAAGATGTATTTTATCATTCTGAGTTCAGGCATACTAAATTCGTTTCTCTACCATGTTCCCTGGGTCAGTTAGGATTATAAGGTGTAATAATCAAAACTGCACATTCTGGCCTATGGGGAACAGGTAGCCTTGCAATAGTGAAAAACGAAAATGGCTGTAATTCACTATTAGGACATGCCACACACACCAGGGCATGTCCTACCTTATACTTACAATGCACCCTGCCCTAGGGCCTACTTTAGGGGTGACCAACATGCAGTAAAGGGATGGTTTAGGGACTGGTAAGTGGGTGCACTCACCAAGTCAACATGGCAGCCCTAGGCTGCACACAGGCTCTGCAATGGCAGGCCTGAGACACACTTTACAAGCTGCTTCTGTGGGTGGCACAACCAGTGCTGCAGGCCCACCAGCAGCATTGGATTTACCAGCCCTGGGCACACTCAGTGCACTGTACTAGGGACTGACAAGTAAACCAATCATCCAATCATGGAGTCACTAATACATAACACAATTTATCATAGGGAGCACTTGCACTGTGGCACTGAATAGCAGTGGCACAGTGCCCAAAGCATCTAAACCAGTAAAAACAGATCAATAACATTGGAGGCATCCTCAAAAAATGGAAGGGAGACCCACGCCAAGGATGCTAGGTCTAACACGTGTCCCCTCCAGCTGAAATGTGGGGAGAACTATCCTACCTCTAGGGAGTTCTCTTCACTAAGGCGGAAAAATCTGGACAGACTATCAGCATTGGCGTGTTCTGTACCAGGGCGGTGTTCCACCATGAAGGCCATCCCCTGTAGTGAAATGGACCACCTCAAGAGCTTTGGATTCTCACCCCTCATCTGCATCAACCATCTGAGGGGCCTGTGGTCTGTCTGAACCCGGAAGTGAGTCCCAAACAGGTATGGTCTCAGCTTCTTCAGTGCCCAGACCACAGCAAATGCCTCACGCTCAATAGCACTCCACCTCTGCTCCCGTGGAAGTAACCTCCTGCTAAGGAAGGCTACAGGTTGGTCTAGGCCCTCCTCATTCATCTGTGACAAAACAGCCCCCACACCATGCTCTGAAGCGTCTGTCTGAACGATAAACTCTTTGGAGAAGTTGGGGGCCAGGAGCACGGGCGCCGTGCACATGGCTGTCTTCAAGGTGTCAAAAGCTTGTTGACAGGTGTCAGTCCAAATCACTCTCTTGGGCTGCTTCCTGGAAGTCAGCTCTGTCAAGGGTGCAACAATGCTGCCATACCCCTTGACAAATCTCCTGTAATACCCGGTGAGTCCTAGGAAGGCTCTCACCGCCATCTGGGTCTTGGGGGGCTCCCAAGCCAGAATGGTATCTATCTTGGGCTGTAGGGGCGCCACCTGGCCGCTCCCAACCTGGTGTCCCAAGTACACCACGGAACCCTGCCCGATCTGGCACTTACTCGCCTTGATCGTGAGGCCTGCCCTCCGCAGAACCATCAACACTTCCCAGAGGTGGCGCAGATGTTCTTCCCAACCGGTGCTGAACACTGCGATGTCATCCAGGTAGGCAGCACTGAATTCCTCCAGTCCAACCAACACCTGGTTGACCAACCTCTAAAAGGTGGCAGGGGCATTCTTCATCCCAAAGGGCATCACCCGGAATTGTTAGTGGCCATCTGGTGTGGAGAATGCTGACCTCTCCTTTGCCCCATCAGTCAAGGCGAACTGCTAGTACCCAGACGTTAAGTCAAACGTACTGAGGTACCGGGCAGCCCCTAACCGATCTATGAGCTCATCAGCTCTGGGGATGGGGTGTGCGTCAGTCCGGGTGACGGAATTGAGCCCTCTGTAGTCCACACAGTACCGGAGTTCGGGTTTGCGGGAGTCTTTGGGACCGGCAGCCTTTGGGACCAAGACCACTGGGCTGGCCCAAGGGCTGTGAGAGGACTCAATTACCCCCAGTGCAAACATCTTGGAGACCTCCTCCTTGATGCAAGCTCCCACCCTGTCAGTCACCCTGTAAGCCTTGTGCTTGACAGGAAGACTGTCCCCAGTGTCCACATCATGGACGCACCAGTCAGTGATACTAGGAACCAGGGAGAACAGGTCAGGAAACTGCCCCAACAGTTGGCGACAGTCACCTTGCTGCTCAGGTGTCAGGGAGGTAGAGAGGTTCACACCCTCCACTGATCCATCTTGCTCTTGGGATGACAGGAGGTCAGGAAGAGGCTCGGTCTCCTCCTCCATCCCAGCATCTGTAGCTAAGAGCAGGCCCACTTGGGACCTCTCCAAGTGGGGCTTCAGGCGGTTGACGTGCAGGACCCGCAAGGGGTTCCTGGGAGACCGCATGTCCACCAAGTAGGTAACAGGACTTTTGTGCTCCACCACCTCAAAGGGTCCGGTCCACTTATCCTGGAGCGCACAGGGCTCCACTGGGGCCATGACCCACACTTTCTGACCAGGTTGAAGTTCAACCAGAGTGGCATTCTGGTCGTACCACCGCTTCATTTCCTCCTGGCTGGCTTCCAGATTTGCCTCAGCAAGTTGCCTGAAACGCCTAGTTTGGTTCCGGAAGGCCAGCATGTAGCTATATACATCCTGGGGAGGTTTTCTGGGAGATTGCTCCCAGCCTTCCTTGACCAAACTCAGAGGTCCTCTCACTGGGTGACCATACAGAAGCTCAAAGGGGCTGAACCCTAGAGACTTCTGTGGTACCTCCCTGTATGCAAAAAGAAGACATGGCAAGAGGACATTCCACTTACGCCTCATGGCTTCCTCCAGACCCATAATCATGCCCTTCAGGGTCCGGTTGAATCTCTCAACCAACCCATTTCCTTGGGGGTGGTAAGGAGTGGTGAACTTGTACGTTACACCGCACTCCTACCACAAGGACTTCATATACTTGGATATAAAGTTAGTACCTCTGTCAGACACCACCTCTTGAGGGAACCCCACACGGGAGAAAATTCCCATCAGTGCCCGTCCCACCACGGGGGCCGTCACTGTCCTCAGAGGGATGGCTTCAGGGTACCGGGTGGCGTGGTCCACCAAGACCAGGATGAACCTGTTGCCCATGGCTGTCTTGGGGTCCAGTGGCCCCACAATGTCAATACCCACCCGTTCAAAGGGGGTGCTGACTACAGGGAATGGCTGGAGAGGAGCCTTCTGCTTCCTCCCACTCTTTCCACTTGCCTGGCAAGTCTGACAGGTCCTGCAGTGAGTGGCGGCACTCCTGCGCATCTGGGGCCAAAAGAAATGGGTGACAAGCCTGTCAAAGGTCTTGTCCTGCCCCAGATGTCCTGCTAAAGGCACATCATGAGCCAAACCCAGTAGGAAGGCTCTGAAGTGCTGGGGTACCACCAGCACACGGGCTGACCCAGGCTCAGCAACCTTAGGCTCGCTATACAGGAGACCATTCTCCCAGTAGATCCAATGTGATCCAGACTGATCACCTGCTGCCTGGTCTGTGGCCTGTTGCCTCAGACCTACGAGAGAAGGGCACTTGTTCTGCTCCTCGCAGAACTCCTCCCTGGAGGGTCCTCCATCTTGCTGCCAATGGGTCAGCTCAGGCAGGTCCCCCAGTTCAGCTACCTGTTCCCCTGTAGGCTCCAGGGCATCCCCCTCTGGGTCTGCCTCCTCCTGGACTGTGGGAACTTTGGGGGCCTGTTTCCTGTGCCCCCTGCCTCTTCTCTCTCCGGCAGGCACCTGGGCTTCCCTCTCAGGCTTCAGGTCCTCTTGAACACCTCTGGCTGCCATGAACCGGGTGGTCACACACGCCCAATCAGGCAAGCCCAACATCTCCAAATGAGCACTCCGCTCCACCTTAGCCCAAGGGGAGCTCTCCAAATCGTTCCCTAACAAACAGTCAACAGGCATGGCTGGCCTAACAGCTACTTGAAGAGTACCAGAGACCCCCCCCCACTCAAAGGGAACCTGAGCCACCTTGCAGTGGCTCTCTGTGTTGTCAGCGGCAACAACTGGATAGAATGCATCAGGGACCACCTGCTCGGGGCGTGGCTAAGCCAGCAATGGAGCAAGACGTGCTCGATTAGAGCTCCGTCGGAGACTCCCTGCACTGGCCTTAATTCTCCGGCACAATCACGTTACAGAGGCTGGGATTCACAGACGCCGCGCCCGGGCATGGGCTGAGGCTCCGGGGTGCGCCTGGCGCTGATCGGTGATCCTGCCCTGCATCGCGGCTCCTGACCCGCGGGCCCGCCCAGCGGCACGCGATCCACGCGAGCCCGGGGATGGCCACTGCCGGCTGGGCCGCATCGGCGGATGCACTCGCCGCGTCAAGATATTTCCCCCGTGACTGCATCGCGGGAGCTGCAATCTGCCGCTGTGACATCAGGGCGTGTGCCGAGGTTCTGAGGCAGACCTGGCACCGCTCGGGGCCCTCGCCCTGCTTTGAGATGCCCGGTCCTGAGTGCCGCCGGAAACGCCCGCAGCGGACCGGGGGCGCAGCCTAGGTGGGACAGGAGTCGGGCCCCGATACAAGGCCGCAGCGGGCAGTACACTTGCTTCGGCGGGGTGTTGGCCCGGGGAGTTGCGGTAATCATACACAGGCGGCAGCCTGCGACGCACTGAGACCTCTGTACCGCCAAGCGGGGGGGGCGCTTTGGCATCGCCTCTCCGATCCTGAGGCCCAGACCGACCGACGGTCCTTCCCGTCGGCGAGGCCACCGGAGGACACAGACCCCCGCGTCGGAGCTTCGGCGCCAGAGGGCCGGACACATAAGGGGCCAGCAAAGGCCCAGAGGAATGAGCTGACGAGCCGGGACCCCGGGGAGACACGGTGCGGGAGAGCTGCTGCGGACCAGGCTCATCGGATCCACAGGTACCGCGCAGGTGGCGGTGAGTGACACGGCGACCAGATAGGGGTGTGATCCGGGGGGTGCGGCTGCACTGTGGTTCCTGAGGTGGCCCCCCTCCGCCCCCTGTCCCATTTATTTACCTTGCTTCAGGAGCTGAGCTGCGACTGTTGGGCCCGCCCGCTGGGCACCAGATCCATGTCCAGACTACATCAGTGAACTGGGGCTGGACACACCTACTGCATGGGAGGCTGCGTGTGTGCCCTGTCACGTACTGCGTGCTCCGCTGCTCCTTGAGGTCGGGGGAGCAACTGCGGACCGGCAGCGCCCCATCGTGCTGGGCTGTGGTTGCACTCTGTCGGCCAGGTCGCATTAGGAAACTATTAACGCTACATTGCACGCTGTCCCACTCAGCGCGCAGGACCACCGCCGTGAGTTGGTGTCTGAGAGACAGGGGGGTGTAAGCACGTGCTCGCAAGCTTGTGACAATTAAGTGCACGTGGCCCATGCCCAATGTCTCAGGGGACACGCGCAAAGATAGGAGCAGGCGGCATCCTGGCACCACTCCTGTTATCAAAGAATAAGCCAGGTAAAATGGCGGAGCAAACCCACAATGACCTGACCTCCAACAAGTTAGACGCGGTACTTGCGGCAGTAGAGAAGCTGGGAGAAACGCTCAACCAAACCCGCACTTCTCTTGAAAATAAAATAGATAAAGTGACAATAGACATTACCCACCTGCGTGCTGATCATAGAAAACTAGCGGACCGCACTGCCTCGATGGAGGCCGCCATCGCTGATGTCACTCCCCAGGTGGAAGCGGCAGACAAACATGTGCAAAACCTGCTCAACAGAGTGGAATTTCTCGAGGACAAAGTCGAAGAGGCCGAAGGGCGGGCACGCCGAAACAATGTTCGCGTCGTGGGCCTGCCGGAGGGGAGGGAAGGAAGAGATCCAGCTACGTATGCTGAGGCCTGGCTGCGCTCACTGCTGCCCGACGGGGCCCTTTCGTCCTCTTTCGTGGTAGAACGTGCACATAGAGTACCAACGCGACCCCTACCCGCAGGCTCAAATCCGAGGCCATTCCTAATCCGACTGCTCAATTACAGGGACAGGGACGTAATCCTGCAGGAAAAGAGGAAGCTACAAGACATTCAAGTAGACAACCACAAGACAATGTTCTTCCCGGATTACACAGTGCAGGTCCAGAAGCAAAGATTTTCATTCATGGCAGTTAAGAGACGTCTCCGCCAGCAGAACCTCAAATACTCGCTACTGTTTCCAGCTCGGCTGAGAGTGGTTGCGAATGGGAAAACGCACTTCTTCACTACTCCGGAATCGGCAGGGGACTGGGTAGACACATTCGCCCCCACGGGCCCTGGGGAGCCGGATACTGGCGAAAGGGCGCAGACGCGTGGCGTGCCTTCCCGTCGCCGCGGAGCGAAGACGGGCGCAGTGGCAGGGCGCCCACCGCGTAGGCCCAGACAAAGACCAAGTACTTAATGGACAGCGCGAGGCCCTCCAGGCAGTGGCGGACCTCAACGGTTCTACAGTGGAGGAAGTCACCTCCGCATCAAGCCACCGAGAACAGGCCAGTGATGAAGGCTTGTTTGATGATGTGCCAGTCTCGCAGGACTCATGTGAATTGCCTAATGTCTCCCCACAAACAGCTGGAGACATTATATAATGTGTGCAGCGCAATCTTTTAAGGCAAGATGCAATGCCTGAGGGTGGATCGAGCAAGCAAGTATTCCCTGCTAATCATCGGGCCGCACAGAGAAATGACTACTGATGCATGTCTCTGAGACGCTGTATACCTGGGGTGGGATGGTTGATGGGGCGGCAGGGTTAGCGAGATGGTTGCAGGACATTGATACTAGTTATATTTTCTATATTCATCTGTCGTCATTTGCATATACCTACAGTGTAATCCCCAGCCTCTGTCTTATCACAGCTAGCCAGAAGCCAGGGAACTTCTCGAACCGCTGAAACAAAGACCACAAAGCTTTTTGCTCATAGCACAGTGTATAGCACACCCCCCTAGACACTGATATAATGTTGCTCTTATGCATAGTTTGGACGGCTGCTCGTTGCATGTACGCCCTTTTGGAATTATTTCTATATCTCTTTTTGTTCAGAACGCCATTCCTTATAAGCTGGTGCACGAAGTGCAGCAACTTCACCATCGAAGCGCTAACAGCGCTATTGTCCCTGTTGATTGAGATGACTAGTTCAATAGGGGCTTATTCGTTTGTTTTCTCCCTGGTAATATTTTCTGAGTATCATGTCGTCAGTTAAAATAGGAACATGGAACGTGAGAGGAATACACACCCCGTCACGGCGCTACCTGATTTATTCATATCTCAAGAGACACCACATACAAATTGCTCTCCTCCAGGAGACGCACTTGCCCAGATCCGAATTAGTACATTTACACCGGCGCTGGAGGGGACAGATATACGCCACGGGTTACTCAGCGTTTGCACAGGGGGTTTTAATATGGGTCAGACCAGGGGTTCCCTTTAAAGTCACTGATACCAAAATAGACGCGGAGGGCAGATATGTAGTGGTGAGGGGCACGTTGGACGGCAGGTCAATTTTGATTGCATCACTCTACGCCCCCAACACAGAGCAGGGGGCCTTTCTAGACAACATTTCAAAAATACTGTCGCCTTGGTACGACACACCCATGATACTAGGAGGGGACTACAATAGTGTGTTAGATGTTGCCCTGGATCGCTCGTCCCCCCCCCTTGCGGGCACAAATGTGACTAATGCAATGAGAGCGCACCAAAACTGGGCGGTGCAGTGGCAACTGGCAGATGCATGGAGGAATCGGAACCCGATAGACAGGATATATTTCTACTACTCGGGAGCGCACAGGCTACACGTACGCCTAGACCGCTTTATGATCTCCAATGCCCTGCTACCGAATGTTACTGCGACACACTACTTGGGGCGGACACATTCAGACCACAACCCCCATGTACTGGAATTGGGGTGGGACCCTATCAGGCCGCCAGTCCCAACTTGGAGGCTGCAACTTGACACCTTATTAGATGCGCACTTTCGAAACTCACTAGCCACCGCCGCAGCTCAATATTTTGATGAAAACACTGGTACGGCTTCCACACCGCAATTGGAATGGGACGCATTTAAGGTGGTGATGAGGGGTCATTGCTTGGGGACACAAGCAGGAATGCGAAGACAGCTAGAAAGGGACCTAACTAATGTAGAGTCGAGATTGCTTGTGGGTGAGCGTGGGGAAACTGGTGGTACCGCTAACTCCTTGGCTGACGATAGAGAAGAACATTCTCGATTACTGGACAGACTGCGCTGTTTAAATTATGCGGCGCATTCTGCTAGGACGCACCAGCAGGGTGACAAGGCGGGCAAACTACTCTCGTGGCTGATTCGCCAGGAGGTGGCAACCTCGCCGGTTGCGTCCATACGTACAGCACAGGGCACAACAGTATACACTCAAGCAGACATACACGACGCATTTACATCTCACTACAAGACGTTATATAACTCCCAGCTTCAAGCTACGCTCCCTGATGTCCAAGCCTTCCTCGAAGGCCTAACATTGCTGCAGCCCACTCCGGAACAAGTCGAGGACCTTAATGAATCCATATCGCCAGAGGAAATCAGGGAGAGCATATTCTCGTTGTCAAATGGCAAATCGCCGGGCCCTGACGGCCTCCCAGTAGAGTTTTATAAGGCATATTTGGACACCCTGATACCACAGTTACTGACTTTATATAAAGCCGTCATTGAGGATTCTGCCCTCGCGGCCACCCAGAACGAAGCGCTGCTGGTTTCCCTGTTGAAACCTAGCAGAGATCCTGAACTTCTTGGTTCTTACCGCCCGCTAGCGCTTCTAAACACTGATTACAAAATATTTGCATCTCTGCTGGCCAAACGCTTTGCCCCGTTAGTAAAGACATTAATACACCCTGATCAAAACGGGTTCGTTCCTACTAGGTGCACGTCTCTGAATATACGTAGACTATTTAGGGTACAAACCTACGCGTCCGCTAGTTGGCCAAGGTCTGGTTGTCTGGTACTCGATTTGGAGAAGGCCTTTGACTCCCTGGAGTGGCCATATCTTGCCGCAGTACTGCGTAAATATGACCTAGGAGACGGCTATATTCATATGGTGCGGCTCCTATACCAACGCCCCACGGTCCGGGTTAAAACAGGCAAGCTACTCTCAGGAGCACTACGCGTAAAGCGTGGGACGCGACAAGGATGTCCACTGTCCCCACTACTCTTCTCGCTCGCAATGGAGCCCCTAGCGGTACTTCTTCGAGAAAGTGGCGTGAACTGGGGTATACCACTGGGAGATGGATTACATGCAGTCTCTTTATACGCAGACGATTTATTATTGTACATAAGAGATTTGCAGCAAGTACCCCCAGGCATAGCTGACATTTTCCGAAAATTTGAGAAGATATCTGGGCTCCGTGTGAATTGGTTAAAATCGGGAGTATACTCGTTTCGAGACACTGTGGCCATGACGGACATAACTATCAATGGTACCACTCTGACCTGGTACCCAACCACGTTCCGATATTTAGGCATTTACGTGTATAGATCCCCTACTGACATTCTTGACGGCAATTTGCTGAGAGCCATTACTGCAATTAAAGCGCAGGTGCAGTTCTGGAGAACCCTCCCGTTGAGTGTCACGGGACGTGTCACTTTAACAAAGATGATAATACTGCCACGATTGTTATTCTATTTTTCAAACCTCCCTGTGTATGTTCCGGTCAAGATACTCAGAGAACTAGAGAGTGTATTTCGTGACTTAATCTGGAACAAGGGCAGGTCCAGAATAGCACTGTGGAAGCTGTATGCACCGACAAGCAGTGGTGGACTGGCAGTTCCAAATATGGAACTCTACTACCTAGCGTCCCAGCTGCAGTGGGTGGCGGGGTGGATGAGCGGTAAGAATCTAGAAGACACCGCTGCGGTCTCCCCAGCGTGGACACAATCACAGTTATACTATTTATTTCACCCTATTACTCGCCCTCCTCGTCCGCCTCAGTTATATGTGGAATTAGCTCACAGGTGTTATCGACCGAGTCTTCAATTGACTCGTGGCACGCCCCCTTATGCCCCATCGATACCGCTAGCAGGAACCCCGAGAGGCAAGGAGAAAGTGACTGACGCGGAGCTGACAACCTGGCACGAGGCAGGCATAGAAACGATAGGAGATTTATATGACGAGGGCATTCTTTTAACTTTTGACTCCTTGGCTACGGAAACTGGTATCCCAGCTGGACAATTCCTCCTAAACGCTGCTATACAGCGGATTTTGTCGACGGCCTGGGGGGATATGACAATGGAGCCACATACGCACCTGCTCATACAATATCTGCATGTCATGGGAGAGGGCTCACATGTGGTCCATTGGCTGGTAGGTGCACTCCTAGCACACACACTGAAGCCACTAACAAGTCTTCACGAGAGGTGGGCTGAGGACAGGGGAGCACCGTGGACGGATCGGGAATGGGACATGATCATCGCCGGTTCCACACACGTACCGCGTAATTCAAGATTCAAGCTCATACAGGCCTATGTAATACACAGGGCGTACCTCTCCCCGGACAAAATAAACAAATACTTCAATGTCACTACCTCAGCCTGCCCACGGTGTCACCTGGTAGGTGCAGACCTGCTACATATGCTTTGGTCCTGCGCCACACTCCAGTCATACTGGCACGCAGTCACGGAGACACTAGTGAGGTGCACCAAGGCGCCGCTGCAATACACATGGGAGATGTGTATATTAGGGCTATATAAGCGTGAGAAAAAAACGCGGTGATCTCCAGATTTACAGATTTAGGCTTAATAACGGCGAAGCGTCTAATCACAAAGAGATGGACACACAGTGATCCCCCGCCATACATCAGCTGGGTGCAATCCCTAACGGTGTGGGCGCAAGCTGAGAGCACTACGTTACACAGAGAAGAAACAGCAGGATTGCGCAAGTACCCCATAGCACAGGCATGGGATACCATCCTACGTATACTCGTACAACCGGGAGTCATAAACAGCCCAGCATCCCCACAACCAACCGGAGAAGATGTAGTAGCGGAGGACTGCTAAAACCCCCTCGCCGCATATGTCATTACAAGGCGCCCACTCCCACTAGCGCATAATATGCAGTTGGTCGCCCCTGAAACAACCCGAATGCAGCTGTTACTGTATACTTCCTCTCAATCCCCATTTCAATACTAGTCATTCATTAGATTCAACACACCTAGACAAGTAACCCTCAGCTACTCTGCACCAAGCATTAGATGGCGTTCGTTTTATCCTCTTTCTTTATAGTTCCTCCCCCCCTTTTTTCCTTTTCTTGTTTCAATGCATATCATATGTTTATAATTTTCAGTTGTTAAATATTCGTTTTTAGCATGAAGCAAAAATGTAATATCTTTTGGTTACATTGTCGCTGAAGGTCTTTAGATCATTGCACAACACAGTAGCATTTCCATACAGATTATCTATGGACCCAGCATCCAGGTGGTGCATCCTGCAACTGAGAACTGCATTTAACAGTCAAGTGTATTTATATGGAGCAACAGTGCCCACTGTAAATAGGGGAAACAGGACGCAAAATGGAAGACCTAAGTGCACTCATTATCGTAGAATCGCAGCTGTAAATGATGCCTTTGCATATAATAGTTTGTTTACTACTATGATATAAATGAGATTGCACTCTCAGACCTGCTGATATTCCGCCATACCAATGCGTAATTGCTCTGCTGAAAAATGTTTGTATCTGAAAAATTTAATAAAAGATATTTAAAAAAAAAAAAAAAATCAGGGACCACCTGCTTTTTAGACACCAGGTGACACTTGACAGCTGTCACACTGGCTCCTGTGTCTCTCAGAGCTTCCACCCTATGGCCATTGATGGTCACCCACTGCCTGTACTTCTTAGTGTTCTCAGGCAGTGGGGTCCTAGGGACCATCTCAGAGTCTCCTAATGAGACAAGGGACAATACTACAGGATCCCGCCCACCTTGGGCATCCATCTCCTCCCCCAGGGCTACACTAGCCAACTGCCGGGGGACGGCACTAGGGGGTGCTGGCTTTCCAAAGAAAGAGCAATGGGGATCATTTGCCTTGTGGCCTAGGGCGCCACACTTGTAGCACACCAGGGGTCCCCTATGAACAGGTGGACCTGTCGGGCCCCGTGCTTATTTTCTGGGGGAGGCTGGGAACCTTTCCCTTGGTTCCCTTGGGGTTTACTTTGGGGCCCTTTCTGGAACTCCCTCTGTTTACCCTTGTCCCCCCACTCCTCTGCTGGGGACCCTGCCCACCCTTGGCGGAGTCTCCCACGTGACCCTTGTGGACCCGGGTGCTCACCCAGCGGTCCGCCTCCTCAGCAAGCTGCCTAGGGTTAGTCAGCCTACTGTCAATCAGGTGCTGGCATAGCTCAAGAAAACAATTACTGGACAAGTGCTCCCATGCAATCAAATCAAAGAGCGCCTGAAAATCATTTGCTTTGCTACCCTTTAGCCAACCATCCAAGGCTCTGCAAAAAAAGGTCACATACTCAACCCAGGTACTGCTTTCAATCTTCTTACAGTTCCTGAACCTCTGCCTATAGAGTTCAGGAGTCAACCCATACCTGGTCATCAATGCATTCTTCATGTGGCTGTAGGAGTTATAGACTTCAGAGGGCAAGTCCAACAAGGTATCCCGCCCCTCACTAAGGAACCGACCCCACAACCCCGCTCCCCAATCCTTCTCAGGGACCCGGTGGGAAGTCATGGCTACCTCATAGGCCTTGAACCATTGCCCAATATCATCATTCTTAAAAAACTCCTTAACCACATCCTTAGGAATATACACCCTAGCCTCAACAGGCACGGACGGTGTGCTGCCACCAGAGGGAGTAATTTCTAAATTCTTGGCTCTGAACTCCATCTCCCTCAAACTTTTTTCAAGCTCCTGATCCATTCTTTTCTCTTCTAAGGCCAACTTTCTAGATTGCAATTCAAATTCCAACTGCCCCTTTAACTTGAGCTTGGTCAGCTCCATCTCATGCATCCTACTCTTTTCTCTGTCCTCCAGCTCTTCTGGGGACAGACCTCTGGCAGAAACACTGCTACCTACGGGGGAAGGTGCTCTCCTCTCCCATGGACCCACTGGCCCATCCAGCTGCTCATCTGCATTCTCAGCCCCTTCCTCATTCTCAGGGGTATTCCTTGCTTGAACCCAGGCCCTCAGCGCCTTTTGGAAATCATCCTTCTTGGTGATTCCGGTCATAGCAACTTTAAATCTCCTGCAGAAGTGCTTCAGCTGTCTGAGATTGTAGCATTCTAGTCTCTCCTCTTCCCAATCACACTCAATAGATGCTATGGATGCTGCTGTATCCATGGTGATTAAACTTGGCAGTTTTCAGCAAAAATAGAAAGTCCCAGAAAAGAATATCTACCAAAAGTATGTGGTTGCTTTTGGTCTGCACTCACTAGGTAGTGTTCACCAATCACTGTACATGAGTCACAAATGCAAGTCCAGAATCACCACTGCTGACCACCAATGTTAGATTTGGGGGTCTCGAGTTGGCAGAGGTAGGTACCTTTGACCAAATAGGGACCCTTGCGTCTAGTCAGGGTAAGGGTGTACACTCCTGAAATAACCCCTGTTCACCCCCTTGGTAGCTTGGCCCGAGCAGACAGGCTTAGTTCAGAGGCAGTGTGAAAAGCATTTGTGAACACATACAGTAATCCAGTGATAACACTACAAATGGACACCACACAGGTTGTATTATAAAAATAAGTATCTTTTATATAGATTTACCACAAGACCATAAACGACAAAAAAAATCCACAATA
Source organism: Calotriton arnoldi (assembly GCA_963921515.1). NCBI lineage: Eukaryota > Metazoa > Chordata > Amphibia > Caudata > Salamandridae > Calotriton > Calotriton arnoldi. Next base: position 180,447 of record CAWUFW010016075.1, read on the forward strand.
CTGTACTTTAAAGATGGTAGAATTAGCTTTAGTCTCTTAAAATGGAAATGCGACACTTTGCGTTCAATGTACCTGAGATGCGTAACGCGATACAACAAAAGTGGTGCAGGGAAGGTGATGCGTTGGTTCCTTACACGCAAGAACGGTGAATGCGTTGGTTCCCTACTGATGTGCAGGGGACGGTGATGCGTCGGTTCTTCTCGGCGTGGGGAGGTGATGCGTCGGTTTCTTACTGCGCTTTAGTGGCGATGCGACAAGCAGCGCCATGATGCGATGAAGATCTGGTGCAAAGAAACAAAATGGAGTCTTCTTGATGTTGCGACAACGAAGGGGTGATGCGTGCATGCCCGACGGCCGTGCGGCGATTTCGATGAATCTTTGGAGCCACGACAGGCCCTGCGACACACTTCCCTGGTGATGCGACGGCGTCTGATGCGAGGTCGACGATCTTCTCCTGGGATGCGGGGCACCTCGTGTTGCGATGCGTCGGCGTCTGATGCGAGGTCGATGCGACGGCATCTGATGCGACGGCATCTGATGCGACGGCGACACTTTTCTCCGGTGCTGCGAGGCGCTTCGAAGGATGCGAGGGTGTCAGCGGCGCGCTTCTTTGGGGATGCGCCGGCGTCTGATGCGACGTCGACACTCTTCTCTGGCGATGCGAGAAGCAGCGGCAGCGACACGCTTCTTCGTCTTGAGTCGCACTTCCAGCTCCCAGCGACACGCAAGTGTGTCAGAAGGTCCAAATTCCCAGCAAGGGAATACATGGGAGCTGGTGGGTGAAGTCTGTTGTTCCTGAGACTTCAGCAGGAGGCAAGCTCTGAAATCAAGCCCTTGGAGATCCTTCACAAGTTGATGAAAGTACACACAAAGTTCCCTTCTCCTTTCTTTGGCAGTCAGGCAACCACTGCAGGCAGATCCCTCGAGCTTAGGGATAGTCTTCTCCTCAGTTTCTTCTTGGTTCTGCTCCTCAGCAAAGGTTTCTTCTTGTTTCCCAAAAGTGATCTAATTTCCTAGGGGTCTGGGTTCCCTTTTTATACACCTTTTCTCTTTGTTCTCTGAAGGCAGAGAGGCCTTTGCCTAGTCCAAAACCAGTTCTGGTCAGTCCTGGAGCACTTTGTTTACAGGACTCCTTCTTTCCTTTCAGAATGTGGGGCAGAGTCCTCAGCCGCCCAGCAGGAGGGGGAGCAAGCATTGTGGAAGGCAGGCACAGCCCTATTCAGACCCAGGTGCAACTCCTCCCTCCACTCTGGATGCAGATCTCTCTATTCAGCCCTGTGCCTACTCACCCTGTCTCCTTGAGCCACCCCCAGCCCCTGTCACTCAAACTCCAGACAAGGAATACACAACCTAGCAGAAGGTTAGGCAAGAAAATACCTACTTTCTAAAAGTGGTATTTTCAAACACAGAATGTTAAAATCAACTTCACTAAAAGATGTATTTTATCATTCTGAGTTCAGGCATACTAAATTCGTTTCTCTACCATGTTCCCTGGGTCAGTTAGGATTATAAGGTGCAATAATCAAAACTGCCCATTCTGGCCTATGGGGAACAGGTAGCCTTGCAATAGTGAAAAATGAAAATGGCTGAAATTCACTATGAGGACATGCCACACACACCAGGGCATGTCCTACCTTATACTTACAATGCACCCTGCCATAGGGCCTACTTTATGGGTGACCAACATGCAGTAAAGGGAAGGTTTAGGGACTGGTAAGTGGGTGCACTCACCAAGTCGACATGGCAGCCCTAGGCTGCACACAGGCTCTGCAATGGCAGGCCTGAGACACACTTTACAAGCTGCTTCTGTGGGTAGCACAACCAGTGCTGCAAGCCCACCAGCAGCATTGGATTTACCAGTCCTGGGCACACTCAGTGCACTGTACTAGGGACTGACAAGTAAACCAATCATCCAATCATGGAGTCACTAATACATAACACAATTTATCATAGGGAGCACTTGCACTGTGGCACTGAATAGCAGTGGCACAGTGCCCAAAGCATCTAAACCAAAAAAAACAGATCAATAACATTGGAGGCATCCTCAAAAAATGGAAGGGAGACCCACACCAATGATGCTAGGTCTAACACCTCTTCACTATTTAAATGAGCTGTCCCCCCATGTGACAGGGGCATAACTGGTCCCCCTCCCCACTTTGACTTGAGCCTGCCTGTCAAGAATAGTCCTGCTTATAAATAGAAGAAGCCCTCCCTGGCTTTTCCACGTCAAAAGAGGTAGGCTGAAGCTGTCCTTTGTTCTGGCAACTATTACTGCCCACTCCCAGATTGCTAATATCTGCTAAGTGGTCAGCGGTTAACACCCATTTGTTGTTCCTGGGATCAGAAGCAGTCAGTCAGAGTTGTGAACTATCCCGACCAATGATGTGTATTCCTGCTCTATAGGAGTGGCAGAACTGGGTTTAAGCCAGATTGATTGTATGCTTTTTGAAATATGGCAAATTCCCTCCTTGGCAAGCACACCCAGAGCACTAGACCATCGGGAATAATGCATATATCACGACAGTAAGAATGGAAGGCGTGAAAGAGTGTTAAAAATAAAAGAAATAACTTGAGAACTTCTACACAATCTGCCAGACAGTCTCAATGTTGTAGAATTTCTTATTTTAAAAAATGCATGTGGGTGGAACTTGTCTGGATTGGGCCAGTGGGGAAAAAAATGACTGAATTGAATGCGGCCCAAACTAATTACCAGTGGCTAAGACTAACTTAAGAATTCTTCTTATTTTTCTAGCTTGTCAAATAGTCATTCCTTCTTGACTCTGGCATAGATTTCCAAGATACGACAGGAGTTTTGGCAATAATATTTATGAGAACCTGGAACCATAGATAAACAAATAAAACTCAAGGTAAAGTAATGGATCATTTAAATGCACAGTTTGAAGAACCACAAGATGTTCTCATTGACCCACTACTTACTTCAACACGTCATCTACTATTATACCCTAATATAACTAAATCCACGGGGCTCAGTTATCTTTTTATGAATTCAATTCATAAAATGTCAAACTAAAAAATAAATATGGATATCATTCCATTTTACTGAGAGTATATAGGCGTCTTAGAGGTAGATGTTTCACCCTTAGATTGATTCAGCCGCCATGCAAGTTTTGCCCCCATTTTTTGGGGAAAAAAACTGTGCTTACTAATGCCCTTGCGACATAGCGATATAACTTAGTTGTACTATGCAACTCACCTGGGTGGTGTGTTCAATATCATTTTCGCCAGGTTCACCAGTGGTAAATACTACCCATTCAAGTCCGTCAGTCCCAATTCTTAAATACATTTGTAAATATGTACCACCAGAACTTACTACCTTCATAGGTGAAGACTGGAAGGTACCTTACACACTGTTTCGAGAAATATCATATGGAAAACTTTCAGGAATACTTACTTGGGGGCAAGGGAAGGGGATTCTGCATGTGTGCAGGGGCACGTGTACATACGGTGCACTTTGCATGGCAAAATGTCTTTGCATGAGTGCAAATGCACCATTCATTTCCCTTTTAAAAACCCATTACGATATACTCCACTCTACTTTAGAGATGTTCTCTATCCATTCCAGTCTGGAAATGAATTTATTCTGGCCCTTCACAGGTGTAAATGTTTAACTTTTTCGAGGTGGCAAAGTCATCAAAAAGTTTTTGAAACGCCACAAACACATTCATTAGCAAACTTTATAGGCCCATGTGCCACCTATGGACCGCCCTCTTAATGCAAAGTAATGCAAAGCAGTGCAAAACGCTGCATAGCATTACTTTCAGGCAACTTTACAATGAAAAACATGTTTCCCACAGGGAAGTTCATTCAAAATAAACATATTGTGCTGGTTTCCATCACTTTTGTAATAGAAATCTGTGTAAATCTGTCTTTTAGGTTAAGACTGTTTCAGAGACACCATAAATGAAATTCTTAATGTAATTCAATGTATCTAAGTCTTTGACTTCCTACTTCATAATAAATCAGTATGTATATAACAGGACTTGTACAGCAGGTGTGGCCGGCACAGGTAACAGCGGTGGGGTGGGGTGGGGTGGGGCGGGACAGGGCGGGGAAGGTGGGGGGGAGTGGACAGACAACGGGATAGAGAAAGTAAAATGAAAAAATAGATAAAACCACTTACCTTTCGCTCGCCGCATCGCCGAGTCGGCGATGCGGCAAGCACAAGGTAAGTGGTTTTTATTATTTTTTTCATTTTACTTTCCCTATCCCGTCATATGTCCACTTGTGCCTCACCCGCACGTCCCCCTCCCCACCGCTGTTACCTGTGCAGGCCACGCCTGTTGTACAGTGCATACCTGGTTGGGGAGCAAGGGAACATTGAACAAGGGAGGAGATCTGTAACAAGTGAGTTTCTATTGTGTGTGTGAGTGATACTGTTTGAAGAACTATGCCTTAAATATATATCAGAATTTCAGAATGGTCGGAGAGGTTGTGATGTTGAAGAAGCTGTTGTTGCACACCCTGGGTGCATAGATGGTAGAGACAAGTCTTCTGTGTTTTTCTGTATTTTAAAAGACTCAGAAAGAGATTTATTGAGCATTGCACATACATTACACCAAAACCTAAGAGACTGTGACATCAATAGACTCTATTGAGCAAGTTCTTTGGGTAACGAGCTCCGTCTTGAATTTCGTGTTATTCCTCAACATACATTATTATACTGAAAACATGAATTATACGTCATAGGAAATATATAACTAAAGAATTTAGAAAATGAATTCCATTCTCCGTTAATTTACATACAGAAAAATATACAATTTACCGAAAATATGTTCTACTCTGCTCTCAGATGTTATACTAGTACTCATCAAACAACTATTCCTCAAACACTGTGTCAAGTATCTCCTACACACCCTCAGAGCAGAATCACACATAGTGCCCATAGGAATACTTTTCACCATAAGCACCTTTTCGTAAAGGGACAACACAAAACACAAAATGAAGCAAAAGAACATGAAAAATGAATAAATTAGTACAGTAACACATTAACTGGTACCACATAGAGAGAGCAGAAATGTTCCATATTTACAAAGATATGGAGAATTTCTGCTCTCTCCTTGCACTGGTGCAGTCTGTACTGCCTAGCCCCAATACTGACACCCTTGCACCAGGGTGCAAGGATGCCTGCGCTATGTGCAGGACGGTGTTTCTGCAGGAAGGAATACCTTCCTGCTCAAAAACAACCCAAAGAGCCATTTTCCTCTTTCTATGCATGATGTAGAATGCATCATGCATAGAAAGTGGAAATACAGAGGAGAACAAAAATCCATGGGTAAATGCACAAAAAGCTTTCCAGTTCGAACTGCAATGTAACGCAGTGCAAGCAGCTGTGTTGCATTACATTTCTTTACAAAGCCATGAAAGATGGCGCAAATCACCATTGCATGGCTTTATAAATCTGAATTAAGGAATTGCGCTGCCTTGCATCACCTTGCGTGACAGAAGGACAATGCAGCTCCTTAATATATCTGGCCCTAAGTTTCGATGATACTTTGAAGCAACCTTTGCAGCAATTCAGGACCAGATATATAAAGAAGTTGCACTGTCCTTCATAGTAATTGTCACTAAAACATTTAAATAAAGTATCTTAATAAATACAACAATAAACTTGAGTTTGATTTCTTTCACACTCTTTAGAGCTCATAATGTAGAAATTGGACCAATCACAAGGAGTACTCGCAATCTAGCTGAAGAGCAAACCGTTTTGGCTTAGAGTGATATGAAAATAATGGCAAGATCTCCTGAGGTCATGCATTTGATTACTCAGGAGACTTGATGTTATTATTTTTTTAAACATTCCTGGGGGTTGCTGTGCTCCCTGCAGCCCCTCAGAAGACTACTTTTAATCATTGATGGTGCCACAAGCACTCTAATCTTTAAAAGCAGCATCTTCCCATGCTGATGTAGCCATTATTTTGTTTTATGTTTTAGGAGTCCCAGTCCGATCCAGTGTACCTAGATGCTTTCTTTTATATTGGCAGCAGGGAGAGCCCACTCTCGTGCTGCTTAACAGGTCCCTGCCTGCCAGCAGACACCTTTCTAGCAGCAGTAGCCAGCACCTTTCTTCTGACTGCCCGCTTCATACTGACAGGGGGTGCACATGCTGTGCGCCCCCCATTCCCCCTGTCATGAGAAGTGGGGGCTCCACGCCACTAAGGGGGTTGTGTGGCAGCACAAACCTTGTCTTTGCTTCGGGGTCCCGAGGAAGGGGTCCTAGGACCCAATACAGTTATTTTTGGCTTCTAGACCTGGCATCCATGGCATGGTTTCCCCTGACTTTTTTGCCTTCTGTCCTCCTGCTTTGGTGACTGAGGTTTTGCTGGCTTTAGAACTCTGGGCATTTTACCACTGGTAACCAGTGCATATTCTTTCTACTTTAAACATAGTAACATTTGCTTATTCATAGTTGGCATATTTAATTTACTTTTAAGTCCCTAGTAAAGTGCATCACATGCCCATTGCCTGTAAATTAAATGCTACTAGTGGGCCTGCAGCACTGATTGTGCCACCCACTTCAGTAGCCCTTTAAACATGTCCCAGGCCTGCAGTTTTACACTACCATGCCAACCTGGCAAGCTAACTCTCTTGCCAGGCCCAAATATTCCTTTTTAATGCATATACATCACCCCTAAAGTAGGCCCTGGACTGCCCAAGGGCAGGGTGCAGTGTATTTTGAAAGTAGGACATGTACTTTTAAGCTTTACATGTCGTGGTAGTGGAAAACTCAACTTCATTTTTCACTACTGCAATGCCTAGCTCTCCCGTGGGTTAACATTGGGATTACCTTATTACATTTTTATAAGTGACAATTCCAATTGGGAAGAGATGGGATTCCCATGTTTGGTGTTTCTGGAATCGCAATTTAAAATCCTAACTTATGGCGAAGTTAGATTTTAAATTGTAATTCTGATAAAAGCAAAGTTGGCATTTTCTTACTTTAGCTATTTGGTGCCTTCTGTCTGTCTCTGAATATACATTTCAGGTGAGTGACAGCTGGACTTTGTGCATTCCCTCCAGACAGCTACACACAAAGGGAGCCTAGGTGTAGCTGATGGGCCATCCACATCCTGATGGGCCATCCTGGGCAGGATGGGAGTTAGGAGCTGACTCTTACATCTAAATGGGCTTTGTTCTGTCCCCACAACAAAGGGCTGCAACCCCCCCTGTACTGAGTCTGGATCCAGGTCAGGAAGGGCAGGGACGTTGTGCACTTAACTCACTTCAAAGGCATAACTGGGTATAAGTACTGGACCTCTGACACTACCAACTCAGTACACTTCTGGACCTGTGGCTACGCTGCCAGGAAGAAGGACTTTGAGGGGCTGCTCAACAAAGTTACCACTTGATTCATGAAAATGTGGACTTGCATGCATTCTTTTATGATGAAATAAGAAAGGCTTGGAAAATGACTTGGGTCGGCCCTCCAAGAAAAGCATAGAGGGTGATTGTGTAATTTGTTAATTTGAGATCTTCTTCCCTTGTTGCTAGAACCTTTAATGCACTGGAATCCATGTGTATAACCAAGGGTAGGGTTGTATTGCTCCCACTGGGTTACTTTTACCGCCCACTAGGAAGGCCTTTCGTTCCATCTATGGCCCCATCTATGTAGATAGTGTGCCCTTTTGCCATTCCAACCAGTTACCGCTATGCCCCCCCTCTCAGATATCCTGGAAATTGACTGTCTTCCTTAGGAAGCAGAGGATGCACCTGAGGCTGTAGTTGTGCCCATAGTTGGGAAGGAAGTGATGTTAAGGCCTCAGCCATATCCAACAGACATATATGAGCAGTTGCCCTCCCCCACCGTTCCCTACATGGATTTAAATATGAACCATTGGTGGCCTATTCTTCTAGCCTAGTTATAGAGCCCATTATTGTGATGACCAATGGGGCTGCTAGTAAGGAGTGCAACGGAATGTTTTCTCTAGTTTTCTGGAACATAGCAGGTTTTTCCACTAAACTGTTTGACTCACAATGGGGCACTTTAATTGATAGGTTTGACCTGTGTGTGTTCCAGGAGTCATGTGTCACAGAAAGTGGATACAGGGACAGTTTTTGAAGTTATGGCAAATCTGCTATTCGCATCTGACCATCCTTCTGGTAGCCTGTAAATATGGATTAAAACCACCTTGAGGGGGCAAACTAGAGAAATTCCAGTAGAGTCCCTGAATATATTGGGGTTAGAGGTTGTCAAGCCCGGTGGGAAGTCCTGGCTGCTTATCAATGTTCATCAATGTTTATAGTAGGCCTACATCTTTTAGAGTGTCTTCCCCAACTCTAGAGATTTTAAATAGTTTTATTAATCATTATGTTAAGTCACATATTATCATTGTTGTAGGTGATTTTAATGATACAGCCAAGCCTAGTGCATGTTTCTCAGAACTAATAGCTGAAGAGGATTCACTTTGGGGCATTCCTGTCATAGAGGCATCGCCTATTGCTCGATTATCGGCTGCAGTCCTGCAAGTCGCTAGTATTTGTTGGGCTGAGAGCTTGCAATGGTCAATCTAAATCAGACACCTCACTGTCTCCCACTTTCCACAGAGTTAACAATGGAAGGAGAATTGAATACATTCTGCTTGATATTAGAGCATGGGAGTTCTTAATTGTTAGGGCAATCCTCCATAGATTTGAAAGAGATAATTTCCCTCTTGTTTTGGACTTCGGCCATGGGGCAGCATGGAAAGAGGTGTTGAGTAATGCTCATGATCGAGTAGTGCCTGAAGCTGCTAATTCTAGGAGGGCGCTAAAGTGGAATGCTTTTGCTACTTCCGAAGATGCCAACTTAAAAATGTATCGTTACAGATAAGGGTACACCCAAAAGTACTGGGACCTGGGTATTAAACAGTGCAATAAAAAGTGGTCCCAGTAAAAAACACGTTTAGCAAACAGCACAATATACATACATTAGCATCAAAAGGAAATGAAAAAGGACCACAAATTAAATCAATGATGAAACAGTGTTATTTAATCACACTGTCACAGTAGTACAGTATATAAATAACATCCTCAGATTCATAAAAGAGGTGCCCGGAAAAGAGAGAGGGGGTATTATTGTGAAGGAAGTGAGGATGAAGTGATACGGGAGGGTAAGATCACTGTGCAAGAAGACTTAATCATAAATAACATCACAAAAAGGGCATATTATTCCGCCACAGTTTCACAAAATTATGTACAAATTATAATAGCCATGCTGGACAATAAATACAATAGAACAATCCTTGTTGTTTGTACGCTGGCCATAAGATGAAGTGTCGACGTTTCGACCCCAATAAATTGTAGGTTCATTAACACCTTACGTAGGGTCTTCCTCAGGACTGTGGTAGGGAGGTGGGCACCTAAGGGGTAATGTGAGAGATTAAAACTATCTCAGGGAGAAGAGAAAAATTAAAATTAAAAATGGAATAGAGGGGCTGAAAGTCCCCAAATTTACCATAAACAGCCCTTCAAGGAGGGCCAATCTTGCGGTAGGTGGGCGAGTAGGCTCCTAGTAGAACGAGAGCGGAAAGTCTGCACCTGCAAAAGTAAGGTGGAGTTTAGCCAAAACACCCACCAACACATGGGACAGGGGCGGGGGGTGAAATAATTACAAGAATGTCAGTGGAAAACTAACACTTACGTTCAGCGGATCATATCCAGCATTTTCTATCCACATACATGAGTGAGTCCAGCCCCAAAGAATCGGCTAGGACCATTCAATATAAAATCTAGGAAAAAGTATTACAAAGATCGTGTCAAGGACCCCGAGAGATAAGAATCTAACCGCTACACACCACCCATTGTGTGATTAGAAAATTACCTGCTCTCCCTTCCAAAATGTGGATGCACCGAGGGGCACTGAATCTACAAAACAGAAGGAGCAGGGGACCGTAAATAGAGGTCTTTCAAGCGTATATCATGAGCTGCCTAAAGAAGTCTCATAAAGTATACAGAATACAATAAACAACTCACCGCTCTTCGGTGGTTCTGATTACTTCAAAAAAAGGGGGAACACGGGAACCAGCGTTGCTGAGTCTGAAGGCAAAAGAGGATCACATCAGCGGTTGAAGTCTCGGATACGAGGCAAGGTACAAGGCCACAAGCGCAAGGCTCAGGGACCCCCAGAGGGGTACATATAGCTCCAGAGAAGCTAACTTACCGCTATACGTCTGGCGGTGTCCAAAGCAGAGTGGAGGGAACGGGGCCTGATCTCGGCACTCTTAAATAGAAAAAATCTTACTCTCTTGCGCGCGCGTAGCGTCACGCCTGCAGACGCTAGATGCTGATAGTATCGCATCACTGTGTTCAGGATAATAGAGAGGGACAATAGACTCAACTTTTAGTAGAAGGGCCGCTAGTCTGCCAGTTGGAAAAGAAGATTTATCAAGAGCTATAGGAGGAGAAAGCCGTCTTTACCAGAATGAAGTGTAAATGTATTCGAAGGACACAGTCCAAACACATCATGTTATAAAAAGCAAGTGCGTGATTCCTGAGTTAAGTGGGTCCAAAAATCGGCAATTATTGAGACCCAGTCATATTAGAGGGCATCCATTAACTATGTCTGTATCATGTGGATGGAAGGGCCAATAAATGTTAAACCTGCGGGTATAATAAATGGGTCATTGTGAGAAGTTTGCCTGGCATATGCTGTCCACTAATTATAGTGGGCACCTTGCACCAGTCCAAATCGACTCTTATGGTAGGTAGGTTAAAGACAACCTTATTGAAAGCTATCCTAGTGGTAGCTGTGGAGAGCAGCCTTCAGGCTAAGTCTTGAAGGAATGTAAAGCAGCTTGTTTTACCAGTCTATAATCTCTTGAGTGACCAAATGAAAGAGCACCACACCAGGTATATATTCAAAATATATGTATTTATTACTAAACACACCCCTCTAGTCTCTTTATGAGGCTAGAGTTCGAAGTACATAGGTTATAAGATCTTAAATCACAGTAATAGCACAAATACACGTTTGGGCCCTAGGGGCGTACCAAACCATATACCAATAAAGTGGTATGCGAACCACGACTGAACTAGACACTAGGCCTAGAGCCTCTAGAAGTGCTTGGACCACAAGGAACCACCCAAGGTAGTGACACAGGGGACCCACGGGAGACGCGTGCAGTGTAAATACACAACCGCGATACGCCGTTAACTTCTATGGAGAAAGTCGGGATCGGGAAAATAGAGGAAAGGGACACTTAAAAGAGGACTAGGACAAAACCCTTTGAGATCTAGGACTTTGAAGAGTCTCTACCCACGGGAGCACCGGAGTACTCGTGTTACCTCACCCAGGGAAGCCGGGTGCATAGGTGCCTTTCGGGGTCGGGTTTCGTCGTCGGTTCTTATGGCGATCTTCTGCAAAGTGCTGCTGGCGACCAGGAGAAAAGTGTCCGGGTGGATCCAAGAGTGGATCGGAGTTCTGGTGAACCTGAAAGCAGAGGGGACAGAGTCTGGGTCACTAGCCAGTGACCAGGAAGGCGATGGACAGATGCCCACCGATGTCGAGTGCTTCAGGTGCGTTGACGGTCGTCTCGTTTCTGCAGCCACGAGGTCCAGGAGGCGTTGTCGGCGACCAGGAGCAGGATTCGGGCTGGCACACAATGTCTGTCGAGTGCTGCGGTGTCGGCGACCGGATTGGACCCAACAAGCCTTGGCAACGGCAAGTCTTGGTGTAGCTGAAGATCGTCGATGGTGCAGACCAACAAGGTCTGGGGAACTCACCCAGCGAAGGTAAGTCAGGGCAGGCCTGGAGCAACCAGGGGAGCTCTTTGGTTTCTTTAGAAAGTCTTCTGGGGACCCACGAGCCGGCTGGCAAGGGATCGCGAAGACACCTCGGGCGGAATCACTCAACAGGGGCCCACGGTCACTCGGGACGGTGTAGGCCTCTGATCTTCGGAGGGATTCCTGCTGGAGGTTGGGACCACACGTGGTCCAAAGCACAGGTTCGTAGAACGTTGTGAAGGGGTTGCACTCGACAATAGTGCACGGTACCCAGGGGTCGCGGTTCCTCGTCACTCGTGGGGTCCACTTGCCTCAGCTTCGCTGGGCACTCACGATGGCCTTGGAGAAGTCAGGAAATCAACTTCTTGGGCTGCAGGGACTTCGGACTCCGGCGGAAGCGGCGTAGTTTGCGACCGTCGTTATCGTTTTTGGTGCCTGCCAAGCAGGGGAGTCACTCCTTGACCCCAAGGGAGATTCTTCAGTCCTCTAATCGTGATGTAGAGCATCGAAGGTCCAGGATTCAGTTTCAAAGTTTAGTCCAGGGATATCTACTTTGCAATGGCAAGGTTCCCCTCTTATACTAAAAAGAGGGGATGGACTAGCTCTATGACCCCACCTATGGGAGGGTCAAGGGAGGGGTGGCTACACCCACTTCCCTTTGTCCAGTTTCACGCCAGAGCAGGGGCAGGTAGCCCCTGAGCTGGTTTGAACTGGCATATGCACAGAGGAGCCTTTGCTCCCCCAGTGCAGGACTTCAAAGCACTCTAAAGTGCACCCACCCAGCCCCAATACACATTATCCTGTCTGGGGAGGTGGTCACACCTCCCTGCAACAGGAAACCTATTGTCCAGGCCTCCCCTGCCGGAGTTTCGTCCAGCAGCAGGAGGCCAGACTTGTGTCTGTGGCAGCAGCATCCATTTTGTGATGCCAGGGCTTCAGAAAGAAGTTACCGGGTAAGCCAGAGTTAACATGTCTTTCCCTCTAGAAGGGTGGAATGCTACCCCCGCTGCCAGGATTGGCGGGGGGTAGTATTCCAAGATGTTTGACACCAAACACGACATGTTTAGGTGCAGCCATTCCAAAGTTAGCATTTTACCGCGAGGATATAATGCGCTTAAGAGTATATGGTCAGGCTGCACTACAAACAGCATCAGAGATGGTCTCCGAATGCTGCAGAGGGGCCCTGCTCATGCAGGGGCACCCTCTCACATAGGAACCATGCACTCTGCCTTTAGGATTGATAAGGCCTGCCTTAGGAGTGACTTATAGGTTTATATGTGTGTATGTATTTAGTGATATAGGTAACCTATATCACAGTAAGGGGTGCATGCACCACCTTACCCAGGTTGCAGTAGCAGACCTGTGGTGTCAGTTTGGATGGCCTTCCAGGGGTGGCAATATACGTGCTGCAGCCCCTGGTAGGCCTCTGAGGTACCTATGCCCTTGGTACATAGTATACCATATACTAGGGACTTATAAGGGCACTCCAGATTCCAATCAGAGATGTGCCTAAGGCACATGGAAACCATTTTACAGAGAAAGCAGATAGACTGGGGCCCTGAATAGCAGGATCCCAGTCCAACTAAGTCATAAACCAGCAAAACACCATAAAAAAAGTGGGGGCAACCATACAGTCAGATACCACCTTCCTACATAACCCCCCAAACGAAAGGAGATAAGGCTAACCTTGGCCAGTTGAGCCTATATTGACTAAGTGGCCATATAAGGAAGCACCTGCACTAGCATGGTTGCCCCCTATGTTATGGTCCACTAAGCAATCCCTCACCCTAAGGGTATGAGAGGGTCTCCACCATGGGGAATCACTACCTCTGGTGTGCTTAGGTAAAGTACAAGGCTGGTGAGGTGTCTGAGTAGGGAAGTGAGGCCCTAGGAATGTTGGCCTCAGCTTCCTCAGATCACTGGTCACCATGTATGCCTGTCTTTCCATGACTGAGTTGCACTTTGCTCTAAGGGTCAACCTTTGGCTGCCTACAGCTGGGGGTTGGGTCCCTTTGGATGGAACACTGGAGGGACATGGCAGGTTTGGAACCTTCTGGTCCCAGGTTTGCCCTTGCCTACCAGAGTCCTTCTGGGGAGGTCCCTACATAAAGGTATGGGGGATCCCTCAGTGTGTAGAGGAATTTTCACCTGGCTAGGGCTACTAGACTGGGTGCCCCTAATCTGCTGATGGGGGTTCCTCTGGACAGGGGGCCCTGGGGGTCCACTGACCTCCCTGACCTCTGCCGCCCTGGGCTGGCTGAGGCAGGGTAGAGAGGGGCAGGTTACCTGCTCCAGACTGGGTACCGCCTTGGAAGGGTCCTCTGCCATCAGGTTTGTGGCCAGGCCAGGCCTGACTACCTCTGGGGCAGTTCCTTCACTAGGGGTAGGGTCAGTTCCCTGAGGAGGCTGACCCTTACCTACTGTCTGGAGGGAAGAAGACTTTTCTTCAACCCTTGTGCTCTCTTTTGGGGGAGAGTGGGCCATTCTTTCAGGCTCCATCTCTCCAAATTCTTGGGCTGGGGCTGTGGCCATCACAGCCCCACTAACCTTTACAGGGACGCCCAACATCCTAAGATGGGTTTGGTGTTCAACTTCAGCCCAGGCTGAAATTTCCAAATCATTGCCCATCAGGCAATCTACAGGTAAGGTGGGGGACACTGCCACTCTCTTTGGGCCTGTGACCCCTCCCAGCTGAGATTGACTATGGCCATGGGGTGATCTGTTCTGACACCATCAATGTTGGTCACCTGGTATTTAAACTCAGGTAAAAGCTGGTGAGGGGGGACTAGTTTCCCTGCCACCATGGTGACACTAGCCCCTGTGTCCCTAAATGCCACAGCTTTCTGACCATTAATTATTGGCTCCAATCTGTACCTGCCCAATGCTATGGGACCCATGGTAAAGGTGGCAAAACCTATACCACCATCAGAGTCAGAGGAGTCTGTTGAGGGGTCCCTGTCTAAACTAGGGCCCACCTCTGTTCCTCTTGCAAAAGCACCTAACTTTTTGGGTGCACTACTCCCAACTGGAGGATTACTACTGGTAGTACCAGGAGGGGTGGTAGTAGTTGTGGGAGGAACATTTTCTTTATTGCCAATCCTGGGGCAACTGGGATCAGTTTTCCAGTGCCCAGGCTTTTTACAGACATGGCAATATGGTTTCTTTTCAGGAGAGGAAGGAGTTTGGGACCCACCCCCAGAAGAGGAATTTTGGGGCCCTGTAGGGGACTTATCCTTAGATTTATCCCCACCTTTCTCTTGGGACTTAGTAGAATCTTTCTTCTGGTCACCACCCTGATTTCTAGTTTTTACTCTGGTTCTGACCCATTTGTCTGCCTTCTTTCCCAATTCTTGGGGAGAGGTCAGATCAGAGTCCACCAGATACTGGTGCAAAAGCTGGTTTTGACAATTATTAAGGATCTGCTCCCTCATAATCAAATTGTACAATCCTAAAAAGTCATGCACTTTGTTGCCATGTATCCAACCTTCCAGAGCCTTTGTAGCACAATCTACAAAATCAACCCAGTCTTGAGTCTGTGCTTTTTGGGTGTCTCTGAACTTCAACCTATACTGTTCAGTGGTTAGGCCAAACCCATCTATCAGAGCACTCTTCAAGACTGTGTAATTGTCAGCATCCTCTTCTCTTACAGTGAGGAGCTTGTCTCTACCTTTGTCTGCAAAGGAGAGCCACAAGATTGCTGCCCACTGCCTCTGGGGGACCTTCTGAACTTTACAGGCCCTCTCCAGTGCAGTTATCCATTTGTGGATGTCATCCCCACTCTGGTAGGGAGGGACAATCTTGTTTAGGTTTCTATGGTCATAAGACCTGTCCCTATCTCTAGGGATATTGCTGCCACCATGGGACTCTAGTCCCAACTTTCTTCTCTCCCTGAGGAGATATAGGGATTCCCTATCTAAAGCCAGTTGCTTTTTTCTGATTTCCAGCTGAGTTTCCTCACACCGGACCAGCCTGGCTCTCCTCTCATGAGAGGATTCCCTCCTGTGAGAGGAGACAGAGCTCCCTATAGAGGTGCCAGAGTGGTTAGACTCCTGAGAAGGAGATCTAGACTTCCTGGGCACACTCTTAATCCTTCCTGGGGGGACAAAGAGGGCATCATTTTGATCATCCTCATCATCATCCACAGGAGGGATTGGGTTTTCCAGGTCAGGGTCATTGTCACCCTCCTGGCCAGTTTCCAGAGGGGGGCTGGGGGTATTGGTACCCCTGGCCTCCTCCTCTTCTTCTGCCCCACCCTCAGCTCCTACCCCTTCAGTCCCTACAGGCTTACTAAGGTCATAAGCCACCAACAACTCCTTGAGGTGTTGGGTGGTGGGGCTTTGGCCTGTCCTTATTTTTCTCAAGTTGCATAAAGCTCTCAATTCCAAGAATGGGAGTGTGTCATACTTGGAGGGTGGAAGCTCAATGGCTTCCTGCAAGGCATCTTTGGATCCTGCTTTTAAAGACATTACTAGTGTGGTGTGGTGTATGCACTACCTACTCTAGTGTGGCCTACTAAACTCTCTTGAGTTGTGGAAAGGGTTGTGCTATCCCTTAACACACAACTCTAAGTTCAGTAGAACTTACTGTTATTCTAAGCTTAAATTATATGTACCTTAGGTACCTTTAGTGGTTTTCAGTTGATCAATTCAATTGAGATTATCTGGTAAAACAATAGCAAGCTGGAATCCCACACGCTGCACACCAATGTGAGAAGTTGGCCTGGCATATGCTGTCCACTAATTATAGTGGGCACCTTGCACCAGTCCAAATCGACTCTTATGGTAGGTAGGTTAAAGACAACCTTATTGAAAGCTATCCTAGTGGTAGCTGTGGAGAGCAGCCTTCAGGCTAAGTCTTGAAGGAATGTAAAGCAGCTTGTTTTACCAGTCTATAATCTCTTGAGTGACCAAATGAAAGAGCACCACACCAGGTATATATTCAAAATATATGTATTTATTACTAAACACACCCCTCTAGTCTCTTTATGAGGCTAGAGTTCAAGTACATAGGTTATAAGATCTTAAATCACAGTAATAGCACAAATACACGTTTGGGCCCTAGGGGCGTACCAAACCATATACCAATAAAGTGGTATGCGAACCACGACTGAACTAGACACTAGGCCTAGAGCCTCTAGAAGTGCTTGGACCACAAGGAACCACCCAAGGTAGTGACACAGGGGACCCACGGGAGACGCGTGCAGTGTAAATACACAACCGCGATACGCCGTTAACTTCTATGGAGAAAGTCGGGATCGGGAAAATAGAGGAAAGGGACACTTAAAAGAGGACTAGGACAAAACCCTTTGAGATCTAGGACTTTGAAGAGTCTCTACCCACGGGAGCACCGGAGTACTCGTGTTACCTCACCCAGGGAAGCCGGGTGCATAGGTGCCTTTCGGGGTCGGGTTTCGTCGTCGGTTCTTATGGCGATCTGCTGCAAAGTGCTGCTGGCGACCAGGAGAAAAGTGTCCGGGTGGATCCAAGAGTGGATCGGAGTTCTGGTGAACCTGAAAGCAGAGGGGACAGAGTCTGGGTCACTAGCCAGTGACCAGGAAGGCGATGGACAGATGCCCACCGATGTCGAGTGCTTCAGGTGCGTTGATGGTCGTCTCGTTTCTGCAGCCACGAGGTCCAGGAGGCATTGTCGGCAACCAGGAGCAGGATTCGGGCTGGCACACAATGTCTGTCGAGTGCTGCGGTGTCGGCGACCGGATTGGACCCAACAAGCCTTGGCAACAGCAAGTCTCGGTGTAGCTGAAGATCGTCGATGGTGCAGACCAGCAAGGTCTGGGGAACTCACCCAGCGAGGGTAAGTCAGGGCAGGCCTGGAGCAACCAGGGGAGCCCTTTGGTTTCTTTAGAAAATCTTCTGGGGACCCACGAGCCGGCTGGCAAGGGATCGCGAAGACACCTCGGGCGGAATCACTCAACAGGGGCCCACGGTCACTCGGGACGGTGTAGGCCTCTGATCTTCGGAGGGATTCCTGCTGGAGGTTGGGACCACACGTGGTCCAAAGCACAGGTTCGTAGAACGTTGTGAAGGGGTTGCACTTGACAATAGTGCACGGTACCCAGGGGTCGCGGTTCCTCGTCACTCGTGGGGTTCACTTGCCTCAGCTTCGCTGGGGACTCACGATGGCCTTGGAGAAGTCAGGAAATCCACTTCTTGGGCTGCAGGGACTTCGGACTCCGGCGGAAGCGGCGTAGTTTGCGACCGTCGTTATCGTTTTTGGTGCCTGCCAAGCAGGGGAGTCACTCCTTGACCCCAAGGGAGATTCTTCAGTCCTCTAATCGTGATGTAGAGCGTCGAAGGTCCAGGATTCAGTTTCAAAGTTTAGTCCAGGGATATCTACTTTGCAATGGCAAGGTTCCCCCTCTTATACTAAAAAGAGGGGATGGACTAGCTCTATGACCCCACCTATGGGAGGGTCAAGGGAGGGGGTGGCTACACCCACTTCCCTTTGTCCAGTTTCGCGCCAGAGCAGGGGCAGGTAGCCCCTGAGCTGGTTTGAACTGGCATATGCACAGAGGAGCCTTTTGCTCCCCCAGTGCAGGACTTCAAAGCACTCTAAAAGTGCACCCACCCAGCCCCAATACACATTATCCTGTCTGGGGAGGTGGTCACACCTCCCTGCAACAGGAAACCTATTGTCCAGGCCTCCCCTGCCGGAGTTTCGTCCAGCAGCAGGAGGCCAGACTTGTGTCTGTGGCAGCAGCATCCATTTTGTGATGCCAGGGCTTCAGAAAGAAGTTACCGGGTAAGCCAGAGTTAACATGTCTTTCCCTCTAGAAGGGTGGAATGCTACCCCCGCCGCCAGGATTGGCGGGGGGTAGTATTCCAAGATGTTTGACACCAAACACGACATGTTTAGGTGCAGCCATTCCAAAGTTAGCATTTTACCGCGAGGATATAATGCGCTTAAGAGTATATGGTCAGGCTGCACTACAAACAGCATCAGAGATGGTCTCCGAATGCTGCAGAGGGGCCCTGCTCATGCAGGGGCACCCTCTCACATAGGAACCATGCACTCTGCCTTTAGGATTGATAAGGCCTGCCTTAGGAGTGACTTATAGGTTTATATGTGTGTATGTATTTAGTGATATAGGTAACCTATATCACAGTAAGGGGTGCATGCACCACCTTACCCAGGCTGCAGTAGCAGACCTGTGGTGTCAGTTTGGATGGCCTTCCAGGGGTGGCACAATACGTGCTGCAGCCCCTGGTAGGCCTCTGAGGTACCTATGCCCTTGGTACATAGTATACCATATACTAGGGACTTATAAGGGCACTCCAGATTCCAATCAGAGATGTGCCTAAGGCACATGGAAACCATTTTACAGAGAAAGCAGATAGACTGGGGCCCTGAATAGCAGGATCCCAGTCCAACTAAGTCATAAACCAGCAAAACACCATAAAAAAAAGTGGGGGCAACCATATAGTCAGATTCCACCTTCCTACAGTCATCAAAAGCAAATCCGGCAGCTGGTCATGCGACCAAATACCTATGTATTGTGACAGTCAATCTAACATGTAGTAACCACAATAATGGTTCTTGCAGGCAAGTCGACCCAATGTATGGTATTTCCTGGATAGCATATCATACCATAGTCATTAAAGACAATGGGATCCACATAGAAAATTAGTGTACATATACATAGTGTTCCACACAGGCCGATCGATATCTTGTCCGGCATGCACTAATTAGTATATCCTCACATATTCATTGCGATGAGCATTACATCTCATACATATTCTGGTTTATGTATACAAACATAAGTCATAGGTATTAATACAAAATCAAAAATTGGCAATTACAATCAATAGCGTACGGTATAGGTAAGCAGTTGCAAAGCTGATTTAGGGCCTAGCAGTATTGAAGGTGGTGAACAGCATTTACATCTTAAACTTATTCTGGTAATGTAAACATACATCAGACATAGGTATTATTCCATATTTAAAGATTGGCAATGACAATCAAGAGCGTACGATACAAGCAGGCAGTTTCAAAGCTAATATGGGACCTAGCAGTATTGAAGGAGGTAAACACACAATTGGGGATCCACCCTCATTAACATTCTGATGCAAGACATGCCAATTGGGCATGGCTGGAATCCACTTCGTTAAGCCCATTTTGTATCGAGTCCAAATGTGTCATCCATTTACATTCTCCTATATTGAGAATTGAGCCGATATTGCCACCTCTTGGGCCCAGAGTTGCTTTTTCAAGGACTATCCACTGAAGTTCTTCCGGTGTGTGTGCAGCATTTATAAAATGTTCAACTAGGGGTGCGCCTTGCACATCGCATCGTATTCTGCTGCAATGCTGCAGTATGCGTACTTTGATTTTCTGCTGAGTCTGGCCCACATAGATGAGCCCACAGGGACACACAATTCCATAAATTACGTTGCTGGTGTTGCAGTTGGTTAGTGACTTCATATCAATGGTATGGTGCTTATATGTGAACTTCTTGGTTTGAATGGTCATCTGGCAGGCCTTACACTGGCCGCATTTGAAATGCCCCAGGGCAGCCGGTAGGTTCCAAAGAGATTGCAAGGAAGGTGCCTCTGGAATATCAAGGAAAGATCGGACCACATGGTCTTTCACGCTCTTCGCTTTACGAAACGAGTGCATCGGTAGATCGTGCTGTTCTATGTCATCCGACACTAGACCCAAATGTCTGTTGATTACCTTTTTAATAGCGTTGCTCTGAGTACAGAACGTGGTCACACAGATCATTCTTTGTAACGCAGTGTTCCTTTTGTCCTTCACTGTGAGTAGGGCTTCACGAGGGCTATACCAAGCCCTTGTCTGCGCTCTCTTTATCAGTCTCCTAGGGTAACCCCTCTCTCGTAATCGATTGCTCAAATCATCTGATTCCAACATATAGTCTGCTTTTTTAGAGCAATTCCTACGGATCCGCAGGAATTGCCCTACCGGTAAGTTGTCTCTTAGACCACGAGGGTGGTGACTATTGTATCGTAGGAGGGAGTTGCGCTCTGTTGGTTTCCGGTATAGAGTTGTATGCAACTTATCGACCTTGTTATAGATGGTGATATCCAGGAAATCTATTTTGTTCGGATTGGACTGCATCGTGAATTGAATGTCCTTGTTCCTCAGGTTGAGCCAGTCGTGAAAAAGGCCCAGATCCTGCCTGCTGCCTGTCCAGATCATAAGCACATCGTCAATGTATCTTCTCCACAAAGACACCCGGTTGCGGAAAGGATTATTCGTGTTGAGGACATACGTCTGTTCATAGTGATCCATAAAAATAATGGCCAGGTCCGGTGTGAATGCTGCCCCCATTGCCACACCCTTAGTTTGTAAATAGAAACTCCCTTGAAAAAAGAAAAAGTTTTTCATCATTGCTATGGAGAGTAGTGCAATTATGAAATCAGTAGGCACCGCCATTGGTGCTGGTCGCTGGTTCAGGACTTGTCTCAAAATCTCAAGAGCAGATAGTTGGGGAATACTCGTATAGAGTGATACGATGTCACATGTCACCAGAAGTTGTTTGTCAGAGTTCAAAGGCAGCTGGTCGATCAAGTTTATAGTTTGAAGTGTATCTCTAAGGTACGTTTCTGTGGCCTCTGCAATAGGTTTCAGAAAAAAGTCAATGTACCTGCCTAGTGGTTCGAGCATGGAACCGCAACCCGAAACAATCGGCCTCCCTGGTGGGTTGTGCATGTCCTTATGAATCTTCAGCAAGGTATAGATGGTAGGGAGCCGAGGGTCTTTTTGGTTAAGTTATTGAAATTCAAGTTGTTAAGGAAGCCTTGCTCAAGGCCCTCTTCGGTTATGGTACGGATCTCACATGCAAGATTTTTGGAGGGGTCAAATCTCAATTTACGGTAGCTCACTCCATCTTGCAGTTGGTTCATGATTTCCAATTTATACTTGTTCACGTCCTGTACCACAATAGGACCACCTTTATCGGCGGGCTTGATCACAATCTCCTTGTTGTTCTTCAAAGTCAAAACAGCTTCACTCTCCATTTTCGTCACATTGAGGTTCGTATGCTTGTGTACCTTCAGTATCTCAGATACATCCCTCAACACGACACTTTCATATGCCAAAATTTTGTTGGTCATGGTGTTAGCTGGAGGAACAAACATGGAAGGAACTCTGAGTCCTGTCTGTGATGGAGGGGCAGGTGTAGGTGAGTGTTTGAAGAAGTATCTCAAGCGGATTTTACGAAAGAATCTGTGCAGTTCTGTTTTCAACGCAAAATTATTGGGGTATGCTGTGGGTACAAAGGATAGCCCCTTACTGAGAATCTTTTCTTCATCATCCTTTAGAGTGTAAGAGGAGATATTCACTACCGGATTCTGTGGCCTGCTCACCACCTGTAGACTTTGCGGCGTGTTGCTATTTCCCCATGGCTCTCTGGCGGGAAACGTACCTGTTTTTGGGTTTTGCCTCGACCCCTTTCCCAGTTCACCTGGGTTTGTGGTTGGCCCCGTGATGGTCCTCTGGGCCAAATGCCCCCTCGGCCCCTTTCATCATTGATTTAATTTGTGGTCCTTTTTCATTTCCTTTTGATGCTAATGTATGTATATTGTGCTGTTTGCTAAACGTGTTTTTTACTGGGACCACTTTCTATTGCACAACTTAAAAATGTATGACATCTTATTCCCCAAAATAAATCCAGTACGCTACAAGCTAGACCAAAGCAAGCTCCTTCCAGCCAGCCATAATGACTGTTTCACTAAGCTTAAGGAGATTTTTTTTAAGGATTTTAAGTCTGCTAGGAAACTAGCTAAAATGTCTCTTTGGTTCAATTCTGCAAGCAATGAAGCTAAGCATGCTTTATTGAAAGCCATCAAAGAAGGGGCTAGAAGGGTGAGCCTATTAGCTAAAGCACAATATAAAACTACACTTCGGGCAGCACAAGTAAAATGGAATGATAATCTATGGGATAAACTTATAAATGAGGATCTAGTAAAGACTCTAATAAATGTTGGCATATTGTCAAACATGACTCTTCATACCCGGCAATGCACCCAGAAACCCACAAATAGGGTCCTGAGAGAGAAACTGTGGGGCGTATTGAGGGAGCAGGGGATGCCCCATGACATTTTACACATCCTAGATTGCATGAGGGCACTTATGCCCAGGTTAGTTGGAGCCCTAATGGGGAATTGAGGGGGCATATTCCAGTAGAAAGGGTGCACCAGGTTGGTGTCCTGGCCCCCATGCTGTTTTATTATTTATTCATTGTTTTGCAGATATTTTACTTGATTGCCAGAATTATTCTCCCTTTTTAGCTGGAACTAAGGTCCGTGCTCTGTTGTTTGTTGATGACATCCTCCTGATGTTAAAAGACTGCCAGGGGGTTGTCAACTTTGTTGCAGCGATTTTTTTCTCCCTCCTGATGTTAAAAGACTGCCAGGGGGTTGTCAACTTTCTTGCAGCAATTTTTTCTCTCAGTTGTGGCCAGAGTGGTCTTGAGCTGAATACAGCCTAGACCAAGTGCATGATCTTTAACCCACGTAACCATTTTAGGGGGAGCATATCGCTGCACTGAGTTTCCGTTAATAGAGTGAGGGACTTTGACTTTCTCGGCATCTAGCTATCAGATTCCAATTCATGGGAGGCCCAGATACAAAAGAGTGTTGCCGTATTAAAACACAGGGCTCAGGGCTTTGCTTAGATTTGCGAAACCAGCCAAGTCTTACCCCATTAACCCGCCCCTTCAAATATTTGGAGCACAGGTTCTAACTGCAGGATTACATGTAAGTACATTTTGGGCCCATTCTGATATGATTAACCCTGGTTGCGAGGAAAATAAGTTTGTGCGGTCATTACTAGTACTCCGCCAGAGCTGTCCCTTGTTATCCGTATGACTTGATCTTGGGTTAAGGCCATTGGGCCTTTTAGGCTAGTTATGCCAATTAGCCTATTGTCTGCGTATCTAGAAGCTGGATGCACTGAAACTATTCAGTGAGGGTCTTGTTGACATCCTTGGAAGACCTGGTGTTTTAAGGAAGATCTCCTGGTTAAGATCTATCAGGGCGAACCT
Organism: Calotriton arnoldi; assembly: GCA_963921515.1. Taxonomy (NCBI): domain Eukaryota; kingdom Metazoa; phylum Chordata; class Amphibia; order Caudata; family Salamandridae; genus Calotriton; species Calotriton arnoldi. The sequence continues at coordinate 204,187 of CAWUFW010016075.1, forward strand.
GATGGAGCTTGGCCTTGAGAATCTTTGGAATTCGCCTGAACATATTGGCCAGGGTTCCCTGGAATTGTTAAAAGTGAAATTCTGGGAAAGGCACTATGCTAAACTTATCTCCCCTGGAGCAGCAGGTGTGTTAAGCTAATCTTTTTTAACTTTTAAAGTGTCTTTTTAATGAAACATTCTTAGATACAATTTGCTCTGCAAGATCTAGTTACTTAAAATGTTGCTATGGCATTCTTCCTCTCGCAGCATTCTCAAGCACTTGGGTAGCCAACTCGGGGAGCACTGCGACATGCTGTGCCTGCTCCTATTATAATGAGAACGATGAACACTTTCTCTTTTTTGTTCAGAATAATCAGTAAACCCCTCTAAATGGATTTCCCAAGCAGGCCATAAGCTGTGCCTATTAGATTGGTCACCTGCATTATTGGCTTTTAAGAAAGTGCAAGACCTATTTGCTGTATGTGCTGTAGAGAAGTTCATTCAGAGTACATGGTATAAACGGACACGTCTTTTAATGTAATCTTTTTTAAACGGCACTACTGTTGCACATTCCAGTGTGTTTGCACATGCATTTTCACTTTAGATCTTATATGCTGCTGAATAGGCACCTGTCCTATGTGATAACCCAATATTGTGCTCTTCAGTTTTATGATGTTTTAGCTCTGCATGGTTTTTATCATGCCTTATTCTGATGAATTGTATTTGTTTTATTGTGTTGTTTTATGATGTTTTGGGCACTTTAATGGTTTTCAATAACCAAAAAAAAGTTACAATGATGATGATGACAGAATTACCCTTTGACAAAGCCAGGAGGCTTGTCTTGTATACTGATGTGGTCACCCCTTGACAAAGCCAACAATGTGCCTTGTGCAATGATACGCTCACCTTTTGACAGAGCCAATAGAATTGTCTTAAACAATTATGTGGTGACCCCTTAACAAAGTCAATTGGATTGTCTTTATGTTTAAAAAAAAACTACAAATTTACTGAAAAAACCAAAGGTTCAAGTGACTTTTTGGTTAAGTCTAGCAATATTGTCTTACTTTATGTTGAATAAACCCTAGAAATTCACTCAAAAAGCAAAGATTAAAGTGATGTTATAGTTAGGTCTGATAATAATATCTTAATTAACTCAGTACTGCATGGGTCTTGTTCATTACATGCCCACATAACCTTTGTCATTCTATTTACCCTTTATGTTATTTCTCTTCTCTATATCATACAACTAAATAGAAATGTCTGAAATTAAAAACAGTATAATCATTCTGCCTTTTTAAAATGTAAAATGATACTGTTTAACAGTGCAGACTCCTAACACCTTATTTCTAGTCTGCCTTGAGTACTCTCAGTAAAACAACAGAGATTGGTGCAAATAACGTTTTAAGAGAACCCTCAATTTTAACATTGTTAATTGCAGAATCAGCCCTAGGTCTTTGCTAGGCCTACAAAAGACTACTGTTCTCATCCATTTAATCGGTATACAAATAGGTGTTACGGTCTGTTTCACTTTTTGAAAAAAATCCAAAGGTTCCCAAAGCGGTCGAAAACTTTGTTGTAAGCTATTTTTAAGAATTCTTAATATTAAAATATTGGAAATGAGGCAGACAGCCATTCTCCCGCAATCAGCGGCTCACCACTACACTATTATTACTCAAAATTAACAAATTCAAAGCAGCCCAAGTTTTCTCTCTTGTCACCGATGATCTCTGAACAACACTCCTGAATAAGAAATGCAGGATCTGTGCAACAGATGTACTCCATGACTGTTTTCTGAAAGCACACCTCCCTTTCCTGTTTACTCATTGATGAGCCACGATGAATAAGACTTTTTACCAGGTTGTAGTTCTACAATTCTTAAAAGCTGGAAAGGTTAAACGTCTCATAAATAAAATATCACTGTATCCATATTGTCTATCCCACTTTTGTCCCATGATTACTGTTATTCTTTGGTAAAATATTGCAATGTGTCCTAGGTCAGAAAATCTACTGACCCCATATCAATCCTGATTTTCTTTGGCTGTTGCATAGCTATTGCAACCCTGTCTGCATGTGATTGATGTTGTGTACTACTTGATGGATCCAGAGCATGGGTTGCCTCTACTGTTGATAGATCCCTGATCTTCTTTTGACTCTATCCAGCAAAGAGTGTTTATGACATCTTTCATATCCAAATGTACTTTGGTAGTGATATGTTGGGCTGGGTTTCTGGGCCATTCTACCTCAGAATCATGTTTCTCTGAGAGTTGTCATGAATGCTGAGCCTGAGAAGTTGGGGGTGACAGAAAATTTGACCATATTAAGTTGGGTAGTCCCGAACACAGCTCACAACCCTTGGTCAGCAAGCAGTGGGGGAACATCTGGTAAAATTGTAATAATCAGTACATGAACTCAGAGGCAAACATCTTTGCATCAATTTTGAAAACTACACAAAGTCTAGACTTAACTGTGGGTATGTCATTTGTGCCCTCATTGAAAGCAATAGAGAAAGCCTTAAAAAACTACAATATTTTGAATACAGTGGCATGATGTTCCACAAGTAAAATATTACAGAACATGGGCTGGGAATCTCCACAAAATCCACATAAAGCAGTATATGTAGTACATTGTTCCCATGCTATTGTTTTCTCAGGATAGTCTTCTACCGTGTACATCCATGTACTCAATTAAGGTTTGTTTTACATCAGCCAGCAGGACAGTCATCAGTGCCAGGAGTTGTTCTTTTTTATCCTTTTTTAGAATCTTTATTTAATTTCCTTTTTTTTTTAAATCAAAGACAACACGTTTTGATTGATGATGCACTTTCTGCAAAGAAACAACACATCTCCTCCATAACCACCAAACAATGAGTTTATTTAAGCTTTATGCATTTATCATTGTTTTCTTATTATGAACTCCTTCTAGGTAGCAATCTGACTATATGTTGAAGTCTACACGGTATATCACTGGGGAGTCATTTAGCTGGTCCAGTATCCCAGGTTGTTTGTAAACATAAAAAATGTGGGTCTTGGTATGGATCAACATTCAACATATACTCATTCAAGTCACAATTAATAATTCTTATGTGGAGTCCATCAGGTACAGGTGGATTCAAGTACAAACTGTCAAGCTACCCACTAGTGTTCCACCCCAAATAGGGAGGGTGTAGGTGTACACCCATACTGATACCACAGGGGTCCTGAATATCAAGAGGGTGGTGTGTAATGAAAGGTAGTGAGTTGGAGAATGGGAGGAGAGAACTTGAAGTGGAAACTATAAAAAGGTGAAATGGGTTCTGTTAGAAATGGGATTTCTGGTTGGCTAGGGCATGCGCCTAAGCCAGGCAGAAACCACCACTCTAGTCAGGGCAAGGGAGTTACACGCTGAAGATAACCCCTGCTCACCCCCTTGGTAGCTTGGCACGAGCAGTCAGGCTTATCCCAGAGGCAATGTGTAAAGCGTTTGCGCAACACACACACACACACAGCAGCAACACACTAGGCACACTACAAAAGAAACTCCACACAAGGTTATATAAAAAATAGCCTTTGTATTATCATAAACACATTAGATCATAACCACACATATACACTGTGCCAACTGACACTAGGCAATATTTAAAGGGGATTATATACAAGACAGGGCCAATCGGGTCACTGTCAGAACCATCACAAGCACAAGTAGTAAATGTAAAACACAACCAGTAACTACTGGCAAAATACTGTACTCAGCATTATCACATTAGCATTTGGGCATAATTATCAGCATAACGACATTATGCAATCTCTGCAGGCATAAACACATTATGCATAAACATCCTAAGCATAACATTAGCATAAAACACAGTATGCAGCAATCATATTAGGCATCACCATAAAAATGACCGAATGCCAACTGGCCTTTCACTGGGGCCCCAAAGGTCCTCTGTCCCAAATGTCAGGGCATCCAAGGTGCGCAAGGCGCTGGGGGCAGGGGAGTGTAACTCACCCCCTTCCTCATCATAAAATGAAAATGCCCCCGATCGGCACTCGTAGTGCCCAGCACCAACAGTGCCACCTGAGCTCAAAAAGAAATGCCCAACCATTGCAGCTGCCCTCTATCCGGTGGGGCAGCTGTAGGAAACTGGCTTGGGCACCACGGTGCCAGTAAAGCCCCACTCCGGGAGTTTAAATACAGAATTGCCCCCAACATTGGAGCGGCCCGCTCTCCTGTGGGACCACTCAGGGAAACAGGCACTAATACAACAGTGCCTCGTGAGCACCGACAATGCGCAGATTCAAGCCCCACTCACCGGGCTCTCCGGGGACTCCTCCGGTCTCCGTGGGGGCTGCGCTCACACAGCCCAGCCGCTTTGTCTTCATCACGCGCAGGATTTCTGGCACCGACAGGGTGCCTTGGCAGGCCCCGCCCACAGTACCGCTCCTCCTTTCACCCGGTCCGGGCACCAGTGAAGCGGGACTTTGGCAGGGAGCTTGCCAGGCTCCGGTCCTTCACCTATGAGCCTGCGAGGCTCCAACTTCAGCTTGGGAAGGCAGGGTAGGCTCCCGTTCACCCTCAGGCACGATTCTGCCTGTGTCGCGCTGCCTCTTTTTCGGCAGGCCGACCGGCCGTCTACTTCCCTATCCAGGCCCCGCCCACAGCCAGGCAATCTTTGCCTGTCTTCCTGGTCGGCCGCGAGTCTCTCTCTCTCCTCACAAGTGCGGGTTGGGCTCCCGCCCGTAAATAAAACCAAATGCGGGGTGGGCTCCCGCAAGCAGGAGCACATGTCCTGTGGGGTGGGCTCCCGCTTCTAGTAGCATAAAGGCGGGGTGGGCTCCCGCCTCAAAACACGCACAAATGCAGGGTGGGCTCCCGATTTCTCCCAGCAACTCGGGGGAATCCCTACGCTGGGGATTCCCTCTGAGGCAATGTGCAGCTCAGCGCTGCGAGCCCCAGCACTCCCCGTCCTGGGGATAAGAAAGGTAGCGCTCACGAGGCGCTAAGTCCAAAATGCAGAGGGGCAGAGCTGGGCACAAGCAGGCCAGCACGTAGGGACCCCCAAGAAGCTGCAGCTGGGTCCCACGGCGGTTCCTCCTGTCGCCCAGCAGTCCTTCGCCCCAGAACAGGTTCCAGCAAGCACAACCTTTTCATGGGGTCACAGCCCCAATATTTATAGTACCTTTTCCTTTGTCTGCCCTTGGCACAGGGCTTGGGGGAACCAGCCTGAACTGGTTCTGGGGGGTTTCGGAGCACTCTGTTTACACGGCTCCTCTTCCCTATTGTCAGGTGGGGGCTCTGTCATCAGACACACCACAGGGGGCGGAGCCAGCATTCACCTAGGCAGGCATAGACCTATTCAGGGTCAGGGGACTACTCCTCCCACTACTCCAAATGCAGGTCTCCCATTCAGCCTAGCGCTGACTCACCCTGCCCTCCCTGGAGCCACACACACCTCACCAGCCCCTGTCACGCCAAAGCCAGACATGCAATCCACATCAGGCAGGCAGACACATAGCACACAGAAATGCCAGCTTCTAGAAGTGGCATTTCTAAAATAGTGATAATAAATCTGTGCACACCATTGCGCAGCATTTAATATTACTATTCCAACCATACCAAACTTGACCACGCTGCTCCTCTCATATCAGGAATTACCACTGAAACACTTATCAGGGAATCCCCAGTGCATTCCTATGGGAGGGAAGCCTCACAGCAGTGAGAAACCAAAATGGCTGTTTGTCACTACCAGGACATGTCACACACTTAAGGTACATGTCCTACCTTTTACCTACAATGCATCCTGCCCATAGGGCTAGTTAGGGCCTAACTTAGGGGTGACTGACATGTAGTAAAAGGGGCGTCACAGACGTGGCACACACTTTAGGTGTCACGTCACAGCGGCAGTAGCACTGCACGCACAGGCCCTGCAATGGCAGAGGCCTGAGATAGGTTTGAAAGGCTACTTTGGTGGGTGGCGCAATCAGCGCTGCAAGCCCACCAGTAGCATTTAATTTACCGGCCCTGGGTATCTGAGATACCACTTTACAAGGGACTGACAGGTAAATTAAATATGCCAAACAGGTGTAGACCAATCTTACCATTTTTACCACAGAGAGCACACGCACTTTACACTGGACAGCAGTGCTAAAGTGCCCAGAGTCCTAGAACCACCTACACCATGTCAGAAAAAGGCTAGGAGGAAGGCAAAAAGTTCAGGATGACCCTGCAAAAAGGGCCAAGTCTAACACAACCCCCTTCCAGCCAAAACGCAAGGTAGACCAATCACCACCTTGATGGGCTTCCCTGCCTTGGGCGATAGAACACGGACGCGGGCCCGCAACTGCAGGGACACCTTCCAGTTCTACGTCACTCTGAACCCATGTGGTTCCCTCTGTCAAAGCTCCCAGGACCAACTAGGCTACCCCACTGGTACTCCCTAGCTGTCCACGGCCAGGACCAGGCCCTAGGCCATCCAGATGTCTCTGGTCCTCGCCAGTCCACAGAGTGGGGGGCAGTAACCCCTGGCACATAGTAACCATTGTCCACTCTTCCTCTCATCAGTGCAGTTCTAAACTGCCACTGATCCTCCAACCTAGGGTTCGCACCCTCAGGCTGACCAGAAGTCACGGGCGAGGCTCTCCTCCCCCTACCTCTCCTTCTAGGGTTCCGCACTCTCCTCCTTGGCGAGGCACCCTCAGAACACAACTCTCCCACCAGTTCAGGACCTATCTCCAGCAACTGGTCTCCCAACCTAGGGTCTAAACCCTCAGGTTGCCCCGGGGTCAGAGGCGAGATATCCCTCCCTCTGCACCCCCTTCCAGAGTTCTGCACCCTCCCACCTGGAGTGGTACCCCTTGAAGACAAACCGGTCAGGACACTGCTTACAGATGTCCTTCCCTCCAGGTCAGGCAGAACCTGAACCAGGCCTCCCAACCTAGGGGCTAAACCCTGCGGCTGAGCACTTGCCTGGCACGCCAGGACTTCTGGGGACGCACACAGTATCCCCCCGAGGGTAACACATGACTCACGTGTTGTGTGACAGTCTGCCTGGCGCAGATCTCCCGACCCCTGTCCATCTGACAGTGCGCGAAGATCCCCCAGGACAGAAGTGGTGTCACCATGGTCACTCCTAGGAGGCTCAGCCCTTCTGGCTGGCCCCTGACCCACTGGTTCTCCCACTGGGGAACACACCCCCCTCAATCTGGACTTCTGCACCCTCCACTTAGGAGCGGCACTGCCAGACACCAGAACCACTGGAGCTCCGTTTACAGATGCTCCAGGTTCTCCTGACACTTTGAGATCCCCCTCAAATGGCCTACTAGTACAGCCTAGGCCCCCGACCTGGTGTTCCCTTAGGGAACCCTCCAGGCCCTGAGACTGAGTTTTGGGCACCTTGGGACACAGCCCACACTCACTCCTTCTCCACTGAGACAGGACGTGAGCCCCTACACCAGGACCTAGCTGGGCTACTCTGAACCTCTGCCACCACACAGGACCGGAAGATACCTGAGCCACTCCTTTTAGGATCACTCCCCAATGCCTCTTAAAACCCTCCGTCACACAGCCAGAGGTCTGCCTCCCGTGCAAGCTCCCTGGGATCAGAGAACTCACACTCCAACAGGTGTTGGCATAACCACTGAAAACAATGACTGAACATGTGCTCTCTGACAACCAGATTGAAGAGCCCTTCAAAATCATTTGCCGTGCTACCCATCACCCAACCTTTCAGTGCATCACAACATTCATCCACAAACTCCCCCCAAGACTGGTGAGACAGTTTCCTACTGCCCCTGAACTTCAACCTATACCCTTCAGGTGTGACACCCTCTTCTTGGGAACTAGGTACCACGCTCTGGGATCTGGGAGTGGGACTTCCTGCACTGGACTCCATATTGCTGCCACCACTGGACCCCACCGTCACTGGTGAATCCAGACAACTAAAACTGTACTCAGGGGAAAATCTACCCTCCAGAGCTAGCTTTTCTCTGGCAAAGGCCCTCTCTGCCTCCGCCATCCTCTCCTGCGCTAAGACCCTCTCAGTCCCTAGCTTTTTCTCTTCAAGGCCCAACGCCTTGAGACTCAACTCCTGGGCCAACAAGGCCTTTTTCTCCTCCAAACCCAGCTGCGCTATCTCTTTGGCATACTCCGAGTGGAGCGTGTCCAAAGCCAGCTGATGCTCGCTTTCTTCCCTCCTATCCACCCACTCCTCTGGGGACAGGGAAAGGGATGGGGCACTGCCCCTGGCACTGGACCCAGCAAGGGACTCCCTATCTATAGGTTCCTCACTACCTACTGGCGTCCCTGCCCTGTCATTTTCTACCTCCTATGCAGACTCTTCAGGACCTCCCTCAAAACCACCACTTAGGTATGCGGAGGGGTAATCTGAAAGGTCCCCCCAGGGCTCTAAGGGTTCTCCCCTGCGGAGGGCTTCATAGAGGAACAGTTTTCTGAGGATGTTACCCACTATTGGTATCCCCCTCCCTTTGCAGAATTCCTCTAACTCCTCCCTGGTGTACTCCAAAAGGTCATCCTCATTATAGACTAACCCCATCTTGGCAAGATACACAACCCACAGTGCAACAGGAGAACACAATTCAAAAATGACACTTTCAGGAGAAATAAAACTCAGGAAAAATAATCCCCAAACCTGTGATTATCTAAATGCAGAGTTTGTAATGCAACCAGTTGTCGCTGTGGTACTGCGCGAACACAAGTCCTATCCTCACCGCTGACAAACAATGTTAGAAATGGGATTTCTGGTTGGCTAGGGCATGCGCCTAAGCCAGGCAGAAACCACCACTCTAGTCAGGGCAAGGGAGTTACACGCTGAAGATAACCCCTGCTCACCCCCTTGGTAGCTTGGCACGAGCAGTCAGGCTTATCCCAGAGGCAATGTGTAAAGCGTTTGCGCAACACACACACACAGCAGCAACACACAAGGTACACTACAAAAGAAACTCCACACAAGGTTATATACAAAATAGCCTTTGTATTATCATAAACACATTAGATCATAACCACACATATACACTGTGCCACCTGGCACTAGGCAATATTTACAGGGGATTATATACAAGACAGGGCCAATCGGGCCACTGTCAGAACCATCACAAGCACAAGTAGTAAATGTAAAACACAACCAGTAACTATTGGCAAAATACTGTACTCAGCATTATCACATTAGCATTTGGGCATAATTATCAGCATAACCACATTATGCAATCTCTGTAGGCATAAACACATTATGCATAAACATCCTAAGCATAACATTAGCATAAAACACAGTATGCAACAATCATATTAGGCTTCACCATAAAAATGACCGAAGGCCAACTGGCCATTCACTGGGGCCCCAAAGGCCCTTTGTCCTAAATGTCAGGGCATCCAAGGTGCGCAAGGCGCTGCGGGCGGGGGAGTGTAACTCACCCCCCTCCTCATCATGAAATGAAAATGCCCCTGATCGGCACTCATAGTGCCTAGCACCAACAGTGCCACCTGAACTCAAAAAGAAATGCCCAGCCGTTGCAACTGACCTCTATCCGGTGGGGCAGCTGTAGGAAACTGGCTTGGGCACCACGGTGCCAGTAAAACCCCACTCCGGGAGTTTAAAAACAGAATTGCCCCCAACGTTGGAGCGGCCCGCTCTACTGCAGGACCGCTCAGGGAAACAGGCACTAATACCACAGTGCCTCGTGAGCACTGACAATGTGCAGATTCGAGCCTCACTCTCCGGGCTGTCCGGGGACTACTCCGGTCTCCGTGGGGGCTGTGCTCACGCAGCCCAGCCGCTCCGTCCTCACCACGCGCAGGATTTCTGGCACCGACAGGGTGCCTCGGCAGGCCCCACCCACGGGACCGCTCCTCCTTTCACCCGGTCCGGGCACCGGTGACGCAGGACTTTGGCAGGGAGCTCGCCAGGCTCGTGTCCTTTACCTGTGAGCCTGCGAGGCTCCAACTTTGGCTTGGGAAGGCGGGGTAGGCTCCCGTTCACCCTCAGGCACGATTCTGCCTGTGTTGTGCTGCCTCTTCTTCGGCCGGCCGACCGTCCGTCTACTTCCCTATCCAGGCCCCGCCCACAGTCAGGCAATCTTTGCCTGTCTTCCTGGTCGGCCGCGAGTCTCTCTCTCTCCTCACAAGTGCGGGGTGGGCTCTCGCCCGTAAATAAAACCAAATGCTGGGTGGGCTCCCGCGAGCCGGAGCACACGAACAGCGGGGTGGGCTCCCACTTCTAGTAGCATAAAGGCGGGGTGGGCTCCCGCCTCAAAACACACACAAATGTGGGGTGGGCTCCCGATTTCTCCCAGCAACTCGGGGGAATCCCTATGCTGGGGATTCCCTCTGAGGCGATGTGCAGCTCAGCGCTGCGAAGCCCCAGCACTCCTCATCCTGGGGACAAGAAAGATAGCGCTCACGAGGCGCTAAGTCCAAAATGCAGAGGGGCAGAGCTGGGCACAGGCAGGCCAGCACGTAGGGACCCCCAGGAAGCTGCAGCTGGGTCCCACGGCGGTTTCTCCTGTCGCCCAGCAGTCCTTCGCCCCAGAACAGGTACCAGCAAGCCTAACCTTTTCATGGGGTCACAGCCCCAATATTTATAGTACCTTTTCCTTTGTCTGCCCTTGGCACAGGGCTTGGGGGAATAAGCCTGAACTGGTTCTGGGGTTTTTTGGAGCACTCTGTTTACAGGGCTCCTCTCCCCTATTGTCAGGTGGGGGCTCTGTCATCAGACACACCACAGGGGGGCGGAGCCAGCATTCACCTAGGCAGGCACAGACCTATTCAGGGTCAGGGGACTACTCCTCCCACTACTCCAAATGCAGGTCTCCCATTCAGCCTAGCGCTGACTCACCCTGCCCTCCCTGGAGCCACACACACCTCACCAGCCCTTGTCACTCCAAAGCCAGACATGCATCCACATCAGGCAGGCAGACACATAGCACACAGAAATGCCAACTTCAAGAAGTGGCATTTCTAAAATAGTGATAATAAATCTGCGCACACGATTGCGCAGCATTTATTATTACTATTCCAACCATACCACACTTGGCCACGCTGCTCCTCTCATATCAGGAATTACCACTGAAACACTTATCAGGGAATCCCCAATGCATTCCTATGGGAGGGCAGCCTCACAGCAGTGAGAAACCAAAATGGCTGTTAGTCACTACCAGGACATGTCACACACTTAAGGTACATGTCCTACCTTTTACCTACAATGCACCGTGCCCATAGGGCTAGCTAGGGCCTACCTTAAGGGTGACTGACATGCAGTAAAAGGGGGGTCACAGACGTGGCACACACTTTAGGTGTCACGTCACAGCGACAGTAGCACTGCGCGCACAGGCCCGGCAATGGCAGAGGCCTGAGATAGGTTTGAAAGGCTACTTTGGTGGGTGGCGCAATCAGCGCTGCAAGCCCACCAGTAGCATTTAATTTACCGGCCCTGGGTATCTGAGATACCACTTTACAAGGGACTGACAGGTAAATTAAATATGCCAAACAGGTGTAGACCAATCTTACCATGTTTACCACAGAGAGCACACGCACTTTACACTGGACGGCAGTGCTAAAGTGCCCAGAGTCCTAGAACCACCAACACCATGTCAGAAAAAAGGCTAGGAGGAAGGCAAAAAGTTCAGGGATGACCCTGCAAAAAGGGCCAAGTCCAACAGGCTCTCTAAAGAGAGTGGGCTAAGATGGAGAGTTGCAGTTCCTATCTAGTTGTGGGGAGAATGAGGCACATTCTTATGAGCTGTGAACATGGTATAGGTGAGGAGTGGAACAGGTGCATGTGAGACGGATGGGGAAGGCAGAGGACAAGGAGGGCCAAGGAGTCGAGGAAGGGGGCCAAGAGTGGGGCAAAGCTTTTTTACTTGACTGTCTTAACTATCCAAACGTCTTAGAATGTTTCAGTGTTTATACATAATTTTCTTGACATAGTTGTTAGACCTGTCAGCCTTAGGGTAGGCTTCCCCCAAACTTTGTTTTTTGCCTTTGCCCTCCACTTTTTACTGAAATTTGTTTTTGTTGGCCTTAGGTTCCCACAATCTTGAGCCCACACCTGAACTCAGCCTGAGTGAGTCCCTAACCCCAAAGTGGTTCCCCTTCAGTCCTGGACCCTTGGTTCTGGTGTTAAATGTGCCATGATAGCCAAATTCCAAAACTTAGGACATAAAATGTCTTTCACTAAAAACTGCTTTGAAAACCGAGAGAAGACAGTGGCCAACCTGCTCGTCTGGCCGCCCAAGGTGCTTTGCCAGTCGGCCTGACTTTGCAGTAGCTCCTGTTATCTTCTCCGCAGCAGCAAATCCTGGTCAACGGTCCTTTGCAGAAGAGGTATCTGGCCTCCTTGAACTCTTGTGGGCTACAGCCTCCTGCCTCGTCCCAATGGAAATTTTCAACTTCCAGAAAAGAGACAAGGGCCTGATCACGACTTTGGCGGTCTTGGGACTGCCGTCGCATCGGTGTCAGATTCACAGCCCGCCGACTAGGCGGTCCACCCGCCATATTACGATGTTGTCAGTTTGCTGAACAAAAGACCGCCGGAGCACCGCTGCCACAGCCAGCCATTCGCTGACCACCTTGACATCGGTAGGGGGAAAGCAGCGGTCAGAGGGCGGTACAGAGAAGTTCATCGCCGTTTGATTATGAGGTGGTTTTCCAACGAGTCGACCTGGCGAGTCAGCGAAATCGAAGGAATTGGGGTGCATACTCACTCATTTTCTTTTCTTCCCATCAGTCTCCCACGTGGATCCCTTCCTCCAGGTCCCCCCTTCACAGCAGCATCTTGAGCCCCGAAGAAAATGATCCTGTTTGCACCAAAATCCAGGTAAGTCAGTTTTGTACTATTTACCTATTGACTGGGCTGGGCACATATGGTTTGGACTCCAGCAAGGGGAAAGTACTGGAAGTGGGTACTTTTCCACGTGTCATGCATATGTGTTATGTTATGTTATGTTATTTTAATTTTATAAGGCGCACAGCTACCCTAGGGTTTCCCGGCGCCGCCTGAAAGGAGCCAACGCAGACAGAAGGGATCTACATATTAAATAGCCAGGTTTTTAAGTCCCTTCGGAAGTTCTCATACGAAGGTTCAATTCGAAGATCAATCGGGAGGGAGTTCCATAAGGAGGGGCGCAGATGGGAAAAAGAACGATCGCCCATGCGCACTAGTCTCGTCCTAGGAACAATAAACTTGGCCTGGGTGACTGAACGAAGTGCACAAGATGGCACATAAGGATGAACAAGAGTCTTCAAGTAAGGAGGTGCCTTTCCAGATTTTATCTTAAACATAAGACTCAGTGCCTTAAACTTAATGCGGCTTTCAATCCTGAGCCAATGAAGATCCCGAAGTGAACCGGAAATGGAAGCAGTTTTAGGTATCTTGCAAAGCAGCCTCGCAGCAGCATTCTGCGCTAGCTGTAGCTTGCGTAACACCTCCTTGGCGGCACCCAGATACAAGATGTTGCTGTAGTCCAGTCTTGAGGTGATAGGAGCCTGGACCACCGTACGTTGGGTAGAGGAAGGCAACATCCATAAGATTTTTTTTAGCCATCTAAGGATTGTGAAGCAAGTCGAGGCTACTCTCACTGCTTGCTGCTTCATGGACAGTTGGTCGTCAATTAAGACACCCAGGTTTTGAACTTGATGTTTAGGTTGGGGCAAAGGACCCATTTCAGTGGGCCAGTGCTGGGGGCCCCACAGGTCTTTATTTCGGCCCACAATCATCACTTCTGTTTTCTCGCCGTTAAGTTTCAACAGGTTGGTATGCATCCAGCCTGCAATATTCCTCAAGCCGGCCTGAAGTAAGGAAGGATTGAGAGCTGCATCAGCAGAGAGGGAGAACACAATCTGGGTGTCATCGGCATATGAAAAAAGGGACAACCCTGCTTCCTCAGCAATCCTCGCCATGGGTCTAACATAAATGTTGAATAGTAATGGGCTGAGGATAGAGCCTTGGGGAACCCCATAAGGGGAATTATGAATCTCGGAACATGCTGTCGGCGAGAAAACCTGAAACGTTCGATTAGTCAGGAAGTCAGCAAGCCACTTGAGTGCTTTATCAGTCACTCCCAGTAATTGCAGCGCCTGCAATAGCACGGAATGTGAGACAGTGTCAAATGCGGCACTTAGGTCCAAGAGTATAAGTGCCACAGTACCACCTGCGTCAACTTGCTGGCGCACCATATCTGTGGCCCCAAGCAAAGCGGTTTCAGTGGAAAGCCCGCTCTGAAACCTGATTGAGAGCCATGGAGGAAATTTTGGGAGGTCACAAAAGATGTCAATTGTGAATTGCATGCTTTTCCAAAATTTTGGAAAACACAGGAAGGAGGGAAATGGGCCTAAAATTAGATAATTGCGTGGGGTCAGCAGTGGCCTTCTTTAACAACGGCAAAACCATTGCGTGTTTCCAAATGGATGGAACAATAGCCTCTGCTAAAGAGGCATTAAGCAGCTCCATGATCAACATCAAGGATGATGGTGCAAATTTCTGAAGCACAGTAACAGGGATGGGATCTCTAGGGGAGCTAGATTTCAGGCTGCCCAATATTCGCCTGAAGGAATCAATGTCTAGGGGTGCCCAGCAGTCAAGGTTATCAGAATGTTTATCAAGCAAGTCAGGTTGTGCGGGCTCCTCATTAGTCGGAAAAAGGGAATTTCCGGAATGCTGTGAGGCATTATTAGGCGTAGATTCCCGAAATGAGTCATAAATTAATTCAACTTTCCTCAAAAAGAAAGTAGCAAGCTCCTCACAATGTGGGGCGCTCAAGTCAGGCGAAGCAGGCAGGCAATCAGCCCCAGACAGATTTTTTACAAGCTTAAATAATTGCTTAGAATTATTATGTGCTCTGGACATAACTGAAGTCACATAATCAGAGCGTGCAGACTTGCAAAGTGTATGATAAGCCCTTAGAGCCATTTTGTAGATTGATTTGGCCTCTGGAGCATATGTCATTCTCCAACGCCTCTCCAAGTTTTTACATTTGCTTTTTTCCGTTTTAAGAGCTCTGTAAACCAAGGGGCAGGCGGACGATGGTTGTTAGCCTTGGTAGCAGATAGAGGAAGGCAGGCCTCTACAGAGTTAAAAATCCAGCTTTGGACAGCAGCAACATTGTCTGCAAATGAAAGGCCAACTGTTGGGGCAGTTTTAGATAACATATTATTGAACACATCAGTGTTCAATTTTCCCCACTTCCTCGATTTGGCTGTTAGACCAGAGATCGTTGGAGGAAGATCGCGAGAGTGAACAGAGACTTGGAAGCCAACTAGAAAGTGATCAGACCACAGTACAGGCAAAGTTGGGGAGCAGTAAATATTGTGCAGGTTCGAGAAAATGGGGTCAAGTAGATGGCCCGCCACATGCGTGGGTCCCGAATTACAGAGCAACAGATTAACCGCAGCTAAGTCTGAGTTGAATGTCGCCCTAGTGGCACAGGTTATTTCTTCAAGATGCAAATTGAGATCACCAAATATGGTAAAATTAGTAGCGTCTACAAGATATGGCAGAACTTGACCCTGAAAAGATGCTGCCCAGGCCCCAGCAGCCCCGGTGATCAGTAAAGCAAAATTCCGGAAAAAGTAAATTGGGGGGTTAAAATAAGTCTAAAATGGCCAGCCTCGCAGCCCTGGAAGGGTAAACTATCAAATTTACAGGTGAAAGATTTCTTAAATATAATAGCTATACCTCCCCCGATTTTAATTCCCCTGTCTCTTCTAACAAGGGCATAATTAGGGGGCAGAGCAACTGCTATATCGGGGCCTGAGCTTCCATGAAGCCAAGTTTCGGTAAGGAAGATGGCATCTGGTTGCTCATTAAGCAAAAGGTCCAAAATATCTAGCTTGTGCTTAGCAAGTGAACGACAATTGATATAGAGAAAAGAGAAGACATTCTTCACTTCCTTACGGTAACTAACAAGAGGAGTCACCTGGGACTTATCAGAAGCTAGATTATGAACCTTACTAGGCTTAAATGCAAATCCACAACAGGAGCACAGTGAAGTCATAGATTCAAGATCAAGAAGACTACAGTCAGGGCGCATAATAGTCCTCAGTTGCTTAAGCTGAGAAGGAGAGTAATTATAGGTACACGGTTTAATAGGTCCAGCGTTCCTGGCCCCTAGTCCCGGCCGGGCTCGGACGGGCGCAGACGGGCTTGCCTTAGGCGCGCCTTTGGCGCGCCACCGGTGTTCGTCCGCTGCACGTCCGTCCCGTGTCCATTAAATAGTGAAATGGCCGGGCAGCAAAAGAGTGGAACGCTAACCGCCCCGACACGTGTCCCAAAAATGGCAGCCACGTACCGAGAGGAGCGTGGGCAAAGTAAAAGGAGTTTAACACACTCCGAACAAGACACAAATAAATACAATTCAATTTAAAACCCTTTCAGCCCCCTGATGTCCTAAGGACAGCGGAAAATCAAGTCAACAATATGGAAGGTTTCGTTTTAAAAAAATGTCAGCAATGGAATATTAAAAGTGCAAAATACGCAGCCAGCCTTTCAAGCGCTGCGCGTCCGTCCCGTGTCCATTAAATAGTGAAATGGCCGGGCGGCAAAAGAGTGGAACGCTAACCGCCCGACACGTGTCACAAAAATGGCCGCCACGTACCGAGAGGAGCGTGGGCAATGTAAAAGGAGTTTAACACACTCCGAACAAGACACAAATAAATACAATTCAATTTAAAACCCTTTCAGCCCCCTGATGTCCTAAGGACAGCGGAAAATCAAGTCAACAATATGGAAGGTTTCGTTTTTAAAAAATGTCAGCAATGGAATATTAAAAGTGCAAAATACGCAGCCAGCCTTTCAAGCCCTGCGCGTCCGTCCCGTGTCCATTAAATAGTGAAATGGCCGGGCGGCAAAAGAGTGGAACGCTAACCGCCCGACACGTGTTCCAAAAATGGCCGACACGTACCGAGAGGAGCGTGGGCAAAGTAAAAGGAGTTTAACATACTCCGAACAAGACACAAATAAATACAATTCAATTTAAAACCCTTTCAGCCCCCTGATGTCCTAAGGACAGCGGACAATCAAGTCAACAATATGGAAGGTTTAGTTTTTAAAAAATGTCAGCAATGGAATATTAAAAGTGCAAAATACGCAGCCAACCTTTCAAGCCTATGTGTACATTTAACACTTGTGCAGTCAAAATATACCCACCTGTATTGACACATATGAAAAAATATACACCGCCATCAGAAACACAGCCGCTGGGCCAGTGGTGACATCGCAATACTGGAGACTGCCGCTGGAGTGGTCTTCTTGGGAACACTGCCACAGCAGTACAGCGGTAAGACCACCAAACTCGTAATCAGGCCCTAAGTCTGAAGGTAGACTGTGACTTCATCCAGCAGCTCCCCGATGATGACTCCTCCTCAGACACTGCCTGCAGCCTTGCCCTGCTGAACTTTACCTCTTATGTCAAAGGTAAGCTCCGACCGAGCCCAATCCACTTTTTGTATCTGAATCGCTTTCCATTGGAGTCAGATACATTTTTCGACTTTGACCCAGGCTTGCGCAACTAATGTTCACGGTTGTCGCTTTGATCTTTTTGGGGCGAGAATTCACTTTAAACTTTAAAATTTCATAACTCCAGTTCTACTGATTGGAGTTTTCGTCAAATGGTGTCAAATAATTTATTAAAATGTATTCTATTTTTCTAAATTGGTGTGGAATTTTCTTCTCTTGTGTTTTTACATTATTACTGTGTTTTGTGCTGCATAAATACTTGACACTTTGCCTCTAAGTTAAGCCTGACTGCTTTTGTGCACAGCTGCCTGTGGGTTTAGAAC
Source organism: Calotriton arnoldi (assembly GCA_963921515.1). NCBI lineage: Eukaryota > Metazoa > Chordata > Amphibia > Caudata > Salamandridae > Calotriton > Calotriton arnoldi. Next base: position 221,926 of record CAWUFW010016075.1, read on the forward strand.
AGGTCAATTTAGTGACATTTGCGGTTCATCCTGACAGGGATTGTGGGTGTTGCTTGAAAGGGGTCTCACACCATTCAACCAACATCACAATTTCTCACAATAGTAAACTTGCACCTTCATCCATTTTGCTCTACGATGTCATCAGTAAGCTCAATTTGTCCTTTTTCAGTGTTATGTTTCATATAGGTACCCCAATCTAGGCTCAGGTAGCAACTTCACCTTTCACCTTTCACCTATATTCTTCCCTACGATTACACTACATAACTGTTCTTGGGACTGACCTTTTACCTAGTTACGGTACTGCATACAGGACGTGGGGTTTTCCCTGAAAACTAGCCTCATCCATTATGCGTGAGGATTCTTGGAAACTCAGCAGGACTACCATCTCCTGCATAATAACTATGTACAAGGGTCATTCCTTCCGTCATCCTAAGTCCGACATGACACAGCAAGGTATATCCCCTGAGGGTGCTACTTTTAGTATGTATACAACATATCTTGCTGAGGTAGTCAGAGGAGAAAAGGACTTCCATGCCGACACACTGGTGCAAGACGCTGAGGCTCCTGCACGCAGACACTCCAGCTCGCAGTGTTCTGACATCCCTTGCGGGGTGTCCATCTCAAGACCAAGACGGGGTCCCACAGTCTCTCACTTCAGGTAATGGGGTTGACTTTATCCTAGAGGGATTCTTGGCTTTAACACCTACATGCATGCTAGGCACAGTTAGGTACATCTAGTTAGGGTCGCATCCTAGGAGTACGCATTTACTACTGTCATGTATTTTATATACTTGCCTGTATTCATTGTTTTAACACAATGGTAGAAATCTACCATCCTTTTACCATGTTGGTGCTTATAATCATTTATATCTGTTAATGACTAGTGGTTGTTTCAGCACACCGATTTTACACTAGAATGACGCTGGTTCAATAAATGCTTATTGAGAAACGTCCCCACCGATTATTCTGTATATCTCTCTGAGAACAAGTGAGCACGAGTGACTGAGTGAAAAGTAATACACTGTTTCCACGATCCCTGATGGGACAGGGTTGTCATGTTCGATAGTTGCCAAGAACTATTCTCTCCTTGGTAAGAAGGGTTTCTAGTGGCACTGCGAGCTAGCTGGTATACAGGCTAACATATCCGATAGGGGTGTCTATAATCAGTCTGACACCAATCCTATAGTGTATGTTGTCTAAACGCGCAGATCCTATATAGGGTTATAGGAACTACACGACATCAGATTGCTAGGTGTATGAATCCCATGGCGGGAGAATATTTACTAATGTTTCACGCAGTGCAGCAAGGCAATTTGCTGTGCTGCGTTGCGTGGATTGGAGACAGCTAAACAGCACCATTGTTACCAAGAAATGGCACAGTTTATCTCCCTCTATCCACTGGTGCTGACGAACACTAACACACTCACCCTTGCACCATGCTGCAAAGGTGCCTGCATTATAGGCAAGGATACCTTCCTGCACAATAACAATCATATTCCTCTTTCTATGTGTGTTGAAGAATGCAGTACACAAGGAAAGAGGAAGTAACAAGGAGAAAGAAAATATTTCTCCTCTTTCTGCCTCTGTTGGGTAGGACACTATTTTGGCACACACCCAGGATTAAAGTGCTTGTAAATCTAGGTTTTCATCAAAATAAATGGGTGGATTCACGAGAACGTACATGGCCAAACATGTAATGACCATCCGTTGCTAAGTAACACAAGGCAACACTAGGTGCTGCCTTGCGTTACTTTATATTTCTTAAGCCACAAAAAGCTACACAAGTAGAATTTGCGTGGCTTAGTGGATTTTGCGTCGGGGCACAACCCTGGCACAAAATCTTAGTAAATCTGGGCCTTAGTTGGAAAACCCCCTACACAAAGGCTGCTCAGCTATGGGTCATACGTTGTACCTTTCAAAAAGTTGTCTTTTGACTGGCTTTAAAAGGGTACCCTTTTCAAAAGTTTAATTTCAGAAGCAAAATTCGTGAAATTTCTAAATGTTCAGAATCACACAATTTTGAGTAACTTTATTCAAGCAAGTGTGCACTGCAGAAATCGAAATATCTCAATCTGCAGGAGACTGATTTGCATAGAAAATGTCTCACCAAGAGATATTTTTTGATCAAGCCACTCTCTTGCTAGTGTCTTGCAGGACTTTCTTACATGAGTAACACACTCATGTATCAAAGCCATGCGAGATACATGCAAAGCGCATTTCAGCCTGAAAGCAAAATTTCACATTATTTCGGAAAATGGTCATGGAACTTCAAGAATTATTCGAACGTTCCTCAAAACATACCCTGTAGAAAGTGATTTTTATCCAAAAGTAATCAGTAAGCAGCCTATTATGTTAAAAAAAACTCTATTCAGGATAGTTATAACAAAGATAGGTAAGATGCTAAAAATCTGTAAATGTTAAAATGCTTTTCAACAGCAAATTATGCAGGAAACATTCTCCAATAGGTCGTATAACTCAGATGTGTGGAGAAGTCGCGTCCCTATCTCTGTCAGTTTTGTTGGTAGTACGAAGACGTGACTACCCATGTTTGGCATTCAAAAGAATTCGCCAATCAGAGCAAACAGGATATGCTCTGCACAGACACCAAAACCCATTGCATTGTATACAGTAAGTCCAGTAAATGTTCTTATCTTTTGATGTTGTCATCCACCTTGTCTCAGAGGGCTTTCAGACCTTCGGCATCTTTCCTCAGCCTATTCGTTTACGTAGAATGCTTTTTTCATCAATGTGACACAAATGTAATACTTCTATCTCACAACACTGATTCTGCTCTTCTTAGATTAGGACCTTATATTACATGATTTCTGAATGCTCTGAAGTTAATATGTCCTGTTTTCAAATATGGAACCCCTCACAAGGATGTCGGATAGCATGCTCCGTCGCTTGCTTCCAAATAAATCTTTGATTGCACCGTGACAAAGGAGTGATTTCTATTGCATGTCCAAAGAATGGCTACTACTGATTCCCAAATCGCATGGCAAATCAAAAAACGTTGTTTAGGAATCAATGTGTCAGCGAAACAGTGCAAACAGCATACACAAAATTGCTAAAATACCACCATTTGTATCCTGATTCTTCACCGTGCAAATTAAGTAAAGATTATCAACCTGTATTGACATATTGACAGGCCATCATTGCAGCCTCACAATGTTTGGGACCAATATGCTTTATTTAATACTTAGGCCCTGATCTACAAGAAAATGTCGCAGCAATGCAAGCCATCTAGCTGCGCCATGCTGCTTCATTTTCAAAGCAAAGGGATGCGTCGTATTAACAATAATACAACGCATCCCTGTGCTTTCCCCAGTGCTGGCGCACAATTGGCTGCCATGCGCCAGGACAATCACCCTTACGCCATGTTGCAAAGGATCTTGCGCTGCGGGGATGATTGTTTTTGTGCAGGAAGGTGCATCTTCCTTCATAAAAACAATCATTAATGGCATTTTCATCTTGCAGCACGCACAGAAAGAGGAAAAAATTAGGAGAAATAAAAGTATTTCTCCTCGTTGCCCCATTCCTATGCCTCCCCTGGGGAGGCGTATGATTCTGACGCATTCCCAGTTTTACAAAATGTTGTGAATCTGGGAATGTGTCAAGTTCCATGGATGTTGCGTATGAACACCCAAAGCAACACCCATGAAACGCCTCTTTGACGCAGAGTAATGCGTGAAAGGGGCCCATATTTACAAGGCCATGAAGAGTCATGCAGGGTAACTTTACGCGGCCTTGTAAATATGGGCAATCCCAATGAACCGCTGGTGCATCAAAAAAAGTGACGCACCAGCGACGCAATGGGCTTGTAAATAAGCCCCTGAGTTGTCATAAAATGAGTTATCATTTTGGAATTGGCTATCCTTACTAACAAAGTTGCTGCACTGTGTTGTGTCGCCTGGAGAGAGCAGAACTGCGTCATATTATATTCAAAGAAATTGCACAGTTCTGCTCTCACCATGAGCTACGGCACTTTGTGCTCCCCTGCAGCAGGCAGGGACCCTGGCTCCATAGTGTAAGGGTGTTGGTGTTGTGGTCAGGATATTTTTGGGCAGGAATGGGTACTTTACTGCACAAAGACTATCTTTTGAGGCTCTTTCCTCTTTGTATGTGTGACACAGAACGAGGCACACATGCAAAAAGGAAATAAAAAGAAGAAAGAAAGATATTTTTTCTTGTTAGGCCAGCCTCAGGGAAGGGTAGGATGTTGGCACAAATCCATGTCTAGAACCTTTTGTAGCTATGGGTTTGCAGCAAAATCCTTGGGTGGATGCACCCATGGAAAGCCTCCCTAACGCGAATTAGCGTAAGGCAGTGCAAATGCACTGTGCTGCGTTACTTTTACCAAATGGTTATTTGTGCTGCTTTGTAAATGAAGAAAAGGAACTTGCATCCGGTTTGATTAAAAAATTAAAGCAAACCCAACGCAAAACCTTTGCAAGTCTGCTCCTCCAATGAAAGAGGTTTTCCTTACTGCTGTGAACACAGACAGAAAATCTACAGTAGTTCTTTGCATAAATGGTTTCAATTCCTGACAGTACCATGTGGAGATGCAACATCAAAGGAAGAGTTGTGTGGCCTATTGTTCCTATTCCCCTCCCGGGTGACTAGTTTCTTTTAGTAGTCACTGTTAACACTATTCATTCATTCCTGCTGCCAGTGGCCATGCTATTGTCTTCCAGGAGGAGAGTCCTTAATGGCCAACCACAGAGGTGTATTCAGCCTTTGGAGCAGGGCTGGGGGCAAACCAGAAATTCACAGTCAGAACATGGTAGACTTTTCTAAAGATACTTTTCCTCTAAAGTTGTCAAAACTCTATTTTTAAATCAAATTGGAAAATAACATTGATGGCTCACTCTATAATTTTCCCATCCCAAGATAAGTTAAAGGGTCTTTTTGGATCTTTTACATACTAGGCATGTTCATGGAAAATGTACCTATACCTGTAAACATTTTATTTGTAGCTGTTCACTGTTGGAGCATATTTTTCCTTAATACTTAGCATGCACCACTTTGTATTTTAAGCACTCATCCCTGTGGACTTACAAGGCACACTTTAGAGGTGGTTTAGCTAATATAAAGTAGTTTTATTCTACATAGCAAGGACACTTTTCCTTGCTATGTTACACTGCAGTGCTTTAAAATTAGAGCACGGCCAGAGCACAATTGTGCTCCCTGAAGCCCTATATTTTTGTCACATATGTGGGTGGTATAAATACATACTACAGCCTACATATGACATCTAACTACCAAACCACTGGGGCAAATCTGTGCCATCTACCATTGCCTTACATGAAAGTTTAGTAAACCAACTGGAGAAAACTAATTTATAGTATAGTTTTAGGGATAGAGCACACACACTTGAATGGAATGGCAGTGTTTCCGTGCACAGTGTCACAATACCAGCAAACATAGAGAGCATAGAAACGAGAACATTTGAGGTGATCATGCAGAAAAAAACAAATTTGCTGCATTTTGCTAACAAAAACCTGCCTATGATATTTTGTGTTTTCTATGTATGTACTTAAACTATTAGTGTTTGACTTGTCTGAGACTGTGGCCGTATGATCCAAAGTGAGCACTGAAAATCTCTGTCAAAGTTTTGGGCTGGCTTGTCTGATAGCTGTAGAGCGAGCATAGTGCTATTTTGCCACTTAAGTAAGTGGTAAATAGTTGATTGTGACAGGAACTTTAAAAGCATATCTAAAGTAAACAACATAACGTAACACAATAACATACTCAAAGCAACATAACAACACAATTACAACTTAACTGCACAACACAATAAAAAAAGTTAAAACTCAATACTACAACCACAATACAATACAACATCATCAGATTGCAAAAATGCTACACAAAAACACAGCAGCAAAAAACAAAGAACATCAGCACTATATCAAAATGCCATACAACAAATATGCACAAACTTTCTTGTCACACATTACCACCTCCAGAAAACAGCTTTCATAATACAGTGGTAACTAATGTTTGCACTACACACTGCATTATCTTACCACCAAGGATGTGAATTTCAGGCCAGTCAAAAATGTTTTGTCATCAGCCCTATGCCTCTACAGGTACTTGCAGTGCTCACTTTATGTGATATGGCCCAGGGCCACATCACAAAACATTTTTGACTGGTGCTATTTCATGTCACCAAGGACATGAACTTAGGTCAGTCAAAATTGTTTTGACATCCAGCCCTGTGTCTTTACAGGTACTTGCAGTGCTCACTTTAGGTGATAAGGCCCCAGGGCCACATCACAAAACATTTTTGACGTGCTATTTCATGTCACCAAGGACATGAACTTAGGTCAGTCAAAATTGTTTTGACATCCAGCCCTGTGTCTTTACAGGTACTTGCAGTGCTCACTTTAGGTGATAAGGCCCCAGGGCCACATCACAAAACATTTTTACTGGTGCTATTTCCTGTCACCAAGCACGTGAACTTAGGCCAGTCAAAATTGTTTTGCAATCCAGCCCTGTGTCTTTACATGCATTTGCAGTGCTCACTTTACGTGATAAGGCCCCAGAGTCACATCACAAAACCTTTTTGACTGGTTCTATTTCCATTGCCATAAAAGGGTGAACCTCAGTACAGCAGTGGCTAATGACTGAAATTATAATGGCTGTGACCCAGGAAGTCGTGTCTACCCTGTGCACCACTGAACGGTGTTTGACAATTTCCTTGGTGGTAAGTTAAGGCAGTGCATGGTACAAACACCTTTTACCACAGTATTATGAAAGCACGTTTTTGGATTTGATCATGTGTGGCGAGAATGTGTGTCCAGATTTGTTGTGTAGCATTTTGTTGTGGTGTTTTATCTTGCACTGCTATGTTTGGTACCTGTATTGTTGCAAAGTAATGTTGTATTGTACTGTGGTTGTTGTGAGGCATTTTTTTATTTTTCTCGTTGGACTTGGCCCTCTCTGGAGGGTCACCCTCAAACGTTTTGTCTTTATCCTCCACTTTTTTGCTGAATTCGTTTGTGTTGACCCTGGGACTCTGTGAACTTTACCACTGCTAATCAGTGCTAAAGGGCTTGTGCTCTCTCCTCTAAACATGCTAGAATTGGCATACACCCAATTGGCATATTTAATTCACTTTTAAGTCCCTAGTAAAGTAGTACTACATGTGCCCAGGGTCTGTAAATTAAATGCTGCTAGTGGACTTGCAGCACTGATGGTTCCAACCACTTAGGTAGCCCTTTAAACATATCTCAGGCCTGCCATTATGGTCTGTGTATGCAGTTTTAAACTGCCATTTTGATCTGGCAAAATAAACCTTTTGCCAGACCCAAGCCTTTCCTATTAAATACATATAAGTCTCCCCTAAGGTAGGCCCTGAACACCCAAAAGGGCAGGGCACAATGTATTTAAAATGCTTTTTTTAAAGTTTTAAGTTTTACATGTCCTAATAGTAAACAAAGCTTCCAAATTAGATTTTCAATACTGCAAGGCCTGCCTATCCCTAAGGATAACATTGGATTTACCTTATTACATTTAATAAGCTGTAACTTCCAAATGGGAACAGATAAACAGTTCATGTTTGGTGTCTTTAGAATTGTAATGAAAAATCCTTTTTTAATGCATAGTCATATTTTGAATTATATTTCTGAAAATTACACTAGCAGTTTTCTGCCTTAGCCATTTAGTGCTTGGAGCCTGTCTCTGGGTCACAGGACTGTGTGTAGAGAGCTTAGGTGTGCCTGGATGGGCCATCAATGGCACGATGGGAAGGCGGAGTTAGGCACAGGTCCACTGACACATGAATAGGCTGTGTCCTGCCTTTACACAAAGGATTGCATAACCCCTGTAGTTAGTCTGGAGCCGGGCAGGGGAGGCAGGAAACCTGAGCACTTCAAAGAGAATCCTCTAGAGGTTTCTACCACTTCAAAGAAGGCACCAGGTATACATTTAGGATCTCAGACACTAACTCTTCATTACAACTGTGGACCTGTGGATAGTACAGAAGTAGGACTGCTATGCTGATTTATTGCCAGAAGTTCTGCCATTCTGCTGCCCTACTACTCCGCTTCTTTGCTGCCTGCTGCCATTTTTGCCGAGATGGAAGATTTAACCTGCACCCTTCATTCCAGGATGAAGTGACTCCAAGGGTCAGCCAGCTAGCCCCCTGTTCTGAGCTACAGGGACATAACAAGCTCCAGAGGCTCCCTGCAACTGGACCTACCTGAGCCCTGCTGGCCTCTGCTGTAGTGAGTTCCTGACTCCCAAGTGGTGCCCCTCAGGTCCTGGGCCCTTAGTGTGGCCTCAGCTGAACTCTCCTAAAGTTTTTGGGCTCTTCGCAAACATTCCCGTTTGCGCCAACATCTTGCTTCCTGCACTGCCCACCAACGCAAAGTGCCAAAAAACCCGACTCTTCGTGCTGCAGTGACCGCCCAGCAGCATGAGGTCTGCAATTCGCACCACAGCATCAACAGCTCGCAGTGACTGCCAATGCGAAGCCCCAGCAAGGACCCTCCGCAACGCGGACAGGAACTTCGTGCAACAGTGATGACTGTCTGCAATGCCCAGCCTGCTCTTCACGTTACATCAATGACCATCTGCTACGCTCTCCCTGCTCAGTGCGGGCCTTCTACAGTGAGCAGAACTTGTTGCGCTGGACTTTAAAGGTAACTCTTTCAGTGGGACTAACCCGGTCCCTGTATCTGGACCATGCTCCATTGGTGTCAGCCTGAGCTTGTGACTTTCACATGATCTCACCCGACCAGATAGCCATGAGTGGCTCTCCGTGCTTTTTGGCACTATTTCAACCTAAATCTTTAAAATTCTCTGGTTCCACTGATTGGATTTTTGTCATTTTGGTCTTGTTTTATTTATTAAAGTTTACTCTGTGTTTCTAATCTGGTGGGGTATCCTTTTGGTGTTGTGTTTTCACTTAATTACTGTTTGAAGTGTTGCATAAATACATTACACTTTGCCTCTAAGTTACACCTGACTGCTCTGTGCCAAGCTACCAGAGGGTTGAGCTCAGTTTAATTTGGGGTTTTCTTGTGACTTCACTTTGACAAAGATTGTGGTTGTTGTGGTTCAACCCCCTCAACCAGTAACCCAATTGGTTATGGTTCTGTTCTGTTGCCCATTGTGTTTGGTGGAGTCATGTTGCTTTTTGTATGTTAGTATGATGTGTTCTGTTCTTTACTATAGATTTGTCAAGAAATGTTGCTACATTTGCATCCAAAGGCAACCAATGCCTGTGGCAAGCCACCATTCACCACTGCCTAAGGTAGGAAAATAGCATTGCACCAGCTGTCAAACTAGTTTAGACTCCAGTCAGTCCAAAACTGTGGCATAGATCTTGAGTCTTATCAAATAAAGTGAGCACAGTGAGTGCTAAGTTAAGACACCGAGGGCCAGGTCACTAAACATTTTTACTGGCACTATTTCATGTCCTTGGCGGTAAGCTAAGGCAGTGTTTGGTTCAAACACCTTTTACCACAGTATTATTAAAGCAGGTTTCTGAAAGTGGTACTGTGTGAAAAGAACACTTGTGCATATTTGTTGCATGGAATTTGATTATAGTGGTGAGGTTCCTGTTGTTTTTGTGCTTCTATTCTTTTGCAACAGTGTTATTGCAATATGATGCTGTTGTGTTGTTCTGTGGTTGTTGCATTGTGTTCTGTTTTGAATGTTGTGTTGAATTAGGCCCCATTATGCTTTCATTGTGTTATGTTGTTTTGTGCATGCTATTGTGCTATGTTCTGTTGTTTATGTTAGATAAATCAGCAAATGCTACATCTGTAGTCAAAAGCAGTACATGCCTTTCAAGCTCCTTGGAAATGCACCTATTATCCACCACCCAAAATTGTAAAATAGCTCTTCAACTATTTAGGACACCAGTCAACCCAAAACAGTGGCAGGGACTTTGTCATACATTTGCCCCATGCAGTGCTCACTTTATGTGATATATACAGCCCAGTATCTAAAATTAGTACTTTTAGTGCTCATTTTGGGTGACATTTAGGTGCTTATTACAAGCCCCTTGCGCGCTGGTGCGTCATTTTTAATCTGGGAATAAGTGATGCATTGGCAGCGTAAGGGATTTGTAAATAAGCCCCTTAGTTTGTTAGGGCTGTATCCCAGAAAGGGAGCACTAGCAGCACTAAGTTAAGACTCAGGGGGAGATTTTCAAAACTTTTGCGTTGGTTTAGCGTCACAAAAGTGACGCTAACCAGCGCAATTTATTTTTTTGCTATTTTCTTTCCAGCGCAAAACTTGTTCTACGCTGGAAAGCACCCTTTAAGTAGCGCACAGCAGCGCGAAGCACTGCTTTGCGTTACTTTGCGCCGAGGGGGCGTTACATGGGTGGTACATGGGCGTTCCCATGCAACCACCCATGTCTTTTGACGCAAAACCATATTTACAAATATTTGTAAACATGGTTTTGCGCCAAAAGTTAACGCCCCTTCAAAGGAGGCGTCAACAGGAGAAATGCTTTAATTTCTCTGTGCTTTTCCGACTTTCCATGCGTGCTGCACTGTGCAGCACGTATGCAAAGTGGGAAAAGCTTTGCATCGTGCCTTGCATAGCATTTTGTACAGGAAGGGTACCCTTCCTGTACAAAACCTATGCTACACTCATGCACACACCCTAGCGCTGCGGCGCTAAGGTGTGTGCATGGCGCACGGCAGCTGAAATCAGTGCCGGCGCAAGGGAAAGGGGAGGAGAGAGCCATATCTCTGAAGATATGGCGCTTTCCTGCTCCCTCCCTGTCGCGCAACATGGCGCAGCCTCGCGGGGGGCTGCGCTGCGTTGCGCAACTTTTTGGTAAATCTCCCCCACAGTCTTTGCCACAGTTTTGCCCTGACTGGTGTCTCTAATAGTTAAAGCGCTGTGGCAGCACTATTTTACCACTTTAGACAGTGGAAATGTGTTGATTGTTTGAGGAGCTTTTGAGGCATGTGTGCTTTTGGCTGGAAAATAGTAGCATTTGTTGACATATCTGACGTAAATGACTGAACGAATGCCATTAGGATCTTGGTAGGATCTCGAAATATAGAATGACGTGTTCCTACAAGGATTCTTTTAACTACTTATCTATCTTAGGCCTTCCTAATAAGGTTTCCTCGAATTACTACACTTGAAACTCCTTACAAAGGAGTGTCCACAACTAAAAGTACAGCCACCATCTAAAGAAAATTAAATTAATGAAGATAAGCACTACCAAGCACTACCCAAAACAATACCTCACTGGCACGTGGGGAGAACTAACATAACTCATTACTGCCAGCTATTATCATGACAGTACCTCACTGGCAAAATAGGGACTGCAGACAAGATTACTGACAGCTATACCTCAGTGGAAGAAAGGAAGATAATTAGACAAGGCTACTGACAGCTTCTACTATCACCATACCTCACTGACAGGGTGTAGAAACCTGCAATTGCTGAAATTATATTTAAACATCCAATACTCATCAGCTCAGAGGAAAAATAACTTCTACAGACACACTCACCCAGGTGCCAATGGGACAGTGCCAATAATAAGCAGATGCCAGTCACAAACACCTAAACAAGATAAACTAAATTTAGGGGTATATTCACAAGAACCTGTGATAACTACCGCAAGAGTAGCTTAACGCAACTTTCAATAACGCAGCCTATCACGGGAAAATAATCCAGTGTCAACGTGGAATTCACAACAAGGCGGTACCATGCGATAGTCACCAGATAACGCGTCAAATGCCAGCGTGGAAATCAACACCACGCCCAAAAAATGCGAAACGCGAGAAATCATGCGATGAGGCCAATCGCGGTACAAAAAGCTGTGAAAAGCAGCCTCAGGCCTGCAACTCCCACGCGTCTGGCGGGCAATTGCACCATAAAAACCACAGGCACAACACACCAGAAACAAGCCAAAGCACGTAGCAACATCCATGCACCCTGACCCAGCACAGAGGGCAACGCGAACCCCACAACCCCCACAGACCACCAGCAAGGAACAACGGGGTCGGGGAAGGCCAAGGAGAAAATGGAGAGGAAGACGGGGTGCAGACCGCAGGAAAACAAGACCAAGGCCACGGAGGCGACAGAACACTACCAGCAAATGACCCACAAGCAGACCGCCTGGAATGCAGTCACAGAGCCCAGGAGGCCAATCCAGGAGGCCAAGAGGCTCCGCCAGGACGTGACAACCTAAACCAGGCACAAACCCGCTGCCAACAGGAAGGCAGCAACGGTGACAGGAGGTGGCAGTCCAGCGACACAGGAGGAGCAGGAGGAAAGCCAGGCCACAGTCATCAGTGTGGAGAGGGTGCAAGGAGTAGAGAGTACGGACACAGCTCGACAGGACCTGACACAACAACTGGGGGGATGGGGGGTGATGGGCTCTATGCCACACATGCACAATGAGGTGTAGCACACTGCACGTCCACAATTACCCAGGGACATGTCCCCCATCCCCGTAGCACACTGCAGCACACACACATAGCAATCACAGCACATACCATGACAATGTGGCACAAAGTGCAACACCCACACTGCAGAACAGGGGACACAACTGGGTCCACCCAGGCGCAGAAACAGAACAATCACATTGGACAGAGCAGGAAACTGTGAGATGCACATCTACCCCTACAACCCCACATCAGCCATGTAGGCCAAATGTACACTGTCCCAACTCAAATAGCCACCACCGCCCAAAAAGACACAATGTACATTGTCACACAGTCTGCATGTCGACAAGAAAAAGGTGCCAATACAATGCCAACATGCACCTCCCCTTCACAAGGCAGAGGGACAAACAACACTTCCAGCAGGTCTGAACAGACAACCCATCAGTGATGCCCGAGACGAACACCACACCCCTGACCCCGACGCCCTACAACAGCCCATGGACATCCCACACAACCCACCACCAGGACCAGGGCAGACAAGCTACTCAGAGGAGAACTCAGACTCTGCAACAGACCACACAGCATGAAGCACCCGCAATCACGGCTGCCTCCCTACACGTCACCCACCCACACATGGCACCCCAATGCCAGGTGGCCGAACACCAAAAGGAGGTGGCCCAACAGGTGAGGGTGTTGCCTAACCCATGAAATGCGAAGTAGAACACGTACGTGGGTGTCCAATCCCCTTCAGGGACCCCCTACACCCCACAAAGGAGACCCACACCTCCACAGAGACACATGCACATATCATGTTGAACTGGCTATGGACACGTGCGCCCGGCCCCTTTATTTGCAGGGCCACATGTACAGTGACGCCTGTGCTGGATGTGTGTGGGGTGAGTATAAGCCAGCCCACACGGAGTGCTTGGTGCTGGCAACAACCTGAAAAGTGACACCAGTGTCATGGAAACAGAAAACACCAGCATAACAGAGTCAAATGCAGAGCAACATGGAGGGATCCAGAGTAAGGACACAGGTCACCCAATATTCAGTCTGGACGTTCCGTGAGTTGCAGTGCACTGAGGTAGGGGCACTAGAGAAGAGCGCGCTCATGTGAAGGAATTGCTAGGATTGTGACCCTTCGGGTTAGTCCTGATGCAGATGCAGTGGGGTGTGGTACACCTGCATCAACTTCCTCATCAACATCACAGGTCTCCCACACTGCCTGAGGTGACAGTTGCGTCCGCAGTCCACAGCGCAATACCCAGTATCAGATCAGGGTGTGTAGCTTGACTACCGCCACCAGTCTGCATTCCTGCCTTGGGGCTACTGCCACCTGACCTCCCATTGTCTGTGCCTTCTCCCATCTGCACACTTGACACATCATACTCCTCATGGTCCCAGGTCTTCCCCACTGCATGAGGTGACATTGCTGCGCAACCTCACAACAGCACTGAGTCACTGGCACCTGGAGTGCTGAGCAGGGCATCAGGCCGATGATGGCATCCACGACAGGTCTGGGCAACTCCGTAGGTCTGTCAGGACCACCCTTTCGACTCTGGCAGATGGCGGTTGAAGGTGGTCCTTGCGGTGGTGGCGTGTGCCTCCTGCGGTGATGCGACGTCCGGGCCGGTCAAGACTCGATGCCATGTGTGGGTCCTTGTGGCCCGCAGTTGGGGCCGGAGGAGGCGGACAGCACAGGGCCACAGACACATGGCGTTGATCCCCCCAAGACCATCACTACAGAGGCCATTCAATGTCTCAGAAGAAGGGGTCCCAGGACTGACCAGTACAGAGTTAGTGGCCCCGGATGCAGTGCAGCCGGCACAGGCACCCAGCCAAAGGACGGTGACTTGCGGTGCAGTCAGATGGGCCATGCGACCTGAGCCGGTCCCCATCAATGTCCGAGGTGTATGTTGCGGAGGGTTTCGGGGGACAGTGGAAGGTGTCCTCCAGGGCATGATGCGGAAGGTCTGATGTTATCTGGAAGCAGCAAATGGAGGAGTGGAAAGCACAACCCTCGTCCTCACCAACAATTCAGGATCAGCTACATGAGGATGAAAACTAGCCCCTAGTCCATGGACTTAAACGCCACCAATGTCCGACCAGTGAGTGTCCATGAATGTCGGGGAACAAACTTAGTGGCACAGGTGCTGTGAGGGGGTGCAGTCTGCGATGATGCCCGTACACAGATGTGAACTCCAAGAATGCCAAATCAAGGCTCTGTGACCTACTGGACCGCAGTGTAGGCCGGAGGCAGCGGTCAGCAGTGGCCCACAGCCACGGGTCCTTGGCTCGCGAGGCACAGAGTTGGTGACACAGTGGCAGTTGTCGGTAGTGTTCAATCACCTCCGTGACGCTGTTCCTGTTCCCTCCGGACTGCAATGTGTCATCCTCTTACGCCCCTCCGTGCGTGCGAGGAAATGTATTCTGCCTTCTGAATTACCGATGTTCAGTTACAAATCAGTGATCCCACTCGTGCGCATCGTAGGCTGAGGGCAGTTGTCCGCGTAGGCCCACAGACACGTGTGGTTGTGATGCCATGCACAGACTTGTTGCCACCACATCAGAGGGTGTATAGTGTATTGTTCTCTGCCTTAAATGATGTTCACTGCCATAGTGTAATCAAGACTCAGTTCCAAATGTGTGACCTACCTGACCGTGGTGTAGGCCTGAGGCAGAGGTCAGCACGGCCCATTCACCGAGTGTCGCCGGCATAGGTAGGATGGCCCCACTGGCCTGCGTAGTTCAGGTTCAGTGGCACCACGTGTAGCAGGCTGGCGTTGAACAGGGTTAGTGGCATCACGTGTAGCAGGCTGGCATTGAACAGGGTTAGTGGCACCACGTGTAGCAGGCTGGCGTTGAACAGGGTTAGTGGCACCACGTGTAGCAGGCTGGCGTTGAACAGGGTTAGTGGCACCTCGTGTAGCAGGCTGGTGTTGAACAGGGTTAGTGGCACCACGTGTCGCAGGATGCCCATATGGAACTCTGCCTCACTGATCGGGGGGTCTGGTGCTGTGGCCGCTGGCCCGGATGTGAGGTCACTGCCATTCATGACTCAAGACACAGTTCCACATGTGGGACCTACTGTTCCGAAGAGTAGGCCGGGGGCGGCAGTAGAGTACGTCAACGAAAAAGGAATAAAGCGGGCTGGTGTTGTGGCAGCTGTGATGGTCTGAGGTGGCTGCCAAGGTCTCTGGCCTCGGGCTTGTGGCTTGCGCCGGCACGTGGTGGGCCCTCCTTGACACACGCCGGTGTCGGAAGGTGATCAGTGTGGTCTGGCTGCGCAGGGGCTGGCCTGACGGGTACGTGGACCAGCGTGCCGGGGTCCGGCAGGCGCACGGCATCTCAGGCAACTCCGCTCACATGGCGAGGTGGGAGGCGCCGCCCTGGCAGAGACGTGGGTCTTTCCGGAAGTGGACCATGCCCAGGCCTACGTGGTTTTTATTCACACCCCTACACTGGCGTGGCGTACGCCGGGCCATCCCACTCCGCTGACGCTTAGGGGGGGCGTAACAGGCAACATTTCCACGAGGTCCCCCACTGGCTGTGGTGACATGGTGGCGTCCACTGTCCACTACACTCCATATGCAAGCGGTGTATGTCGCCATGGATATGGGTGTGTTCTGCATTCTGCGAGGTGTCCAGCACATCTCCGGCACTCTTGGCATGGTGTACTTTCCCAATCATGGTTCTCCTGCATCCTTCACACATGCCTGGTTGCCACCTCTCCCCACATTTGGCTAGTATGTGGCTGAGGTGCCATGCCGTTGCTGTCTCATTTTCAGGGCTTGCCCATGTGGACATTGTAAGTTGTTCTGTCGTGTCTGGTGGGTGGGCATATTGTTGTGCCTGTTGTATGTGATTTTGTGACGTGTGCATTGCCCGAGTTGTGAGTTGCATGGTTGTGGTGTTGAGGTGTGTGGGGTGGTCATTTGTATATTGCCAAGGGGCTGTACATTTCCCTTGTTGCCATCCTGGGGACGCTGGTTGATGATGGACTGTCGGAGGATGAAGGTATCATGCACACTGGCTGTGTATTTGAAGGCGACATTGTTGGGTGTTCCACGGTGTTCTGTTGTTGCCTGCACATTGGTGTGAGACGTGTGCTTCCTGTTGCGGTGATTGTGTGTTGTGTCACCAGGGGGCACAGGTAGTACATGTGTGCTGTGTGTTGCCCCCAACACGTGCGTGCATCCTGCTATGGCGTCTGGTCCTTGCTTGGTCTCCAGCGGATCCTGCGCATTGTGTTGTACGTATGGGGACTGGGGTACCAGGGTGATGGAGAGTGTCCAGGACAGGTGTGGGGGACTTGGATGTGGCTGGCTGTGGGACTCCTCCGACTCTGGCGGGTGTTGGATGGGGGTCTCAGGGCCCAACAGGTGCAGCCACACCATCAGCTTTGTGTGGGGTGGGATGTTGGTTGTCCGCTGTGTTGTTGCCGTAGGCCTGTAAGGCAATGATGGTCAGGATGCGTAGTTGGTTGTCCCTTTCAGCCTGTAGTGGAAGGTGACATTGTCAGATGTTGGGTCTGTGCGGCTGGTACGTTTCCTGGGGTTCCGCTGTCTTTGTCTGCGCTGCGTCTGTGTTGGTCCGGGGGGGGGGTGTTCCGGGTGTGGAATGGGGTCCTGGGGTGGTGGGGGTGGGTGTTGTGGCCCTCTTGGTTGTCCGGGCTGCATGATGTGTGGCTCCATGGCATCTGTTGCCCTTCGTTTGTGGCCCTGGGCTGTGCTCCCTTTAGTGGTGCTGGCTGCCGTCCGACTTTACACCAGGTCAGAGCAGGTGTAGATTTCCTGGTGCTAACGCGCCTTATCGCCTGTTTTGTGTTTTTATCGCGGATGTGGCTGGTCTTGTGAATGTTGAGGTGTGCTGTTGTCTCTGCTTTTGTCACGGGAACGCCTACTCTGCATCTCATTAGCGATATTTGCGAGGGTCCTCTGTGGCGATGTTTTTTGCGGCTGCTATCTCGGGTAAACTGGTGCTGTGGGCTGTTAACACCGGCTTGTGAATGGGGGGGCAAATTTATCACGACTTTGGCTGCGATAAAGTGCTGTTAATTCGGCGATAACTCCTTGTGAATATGCTCCTTAGTCTTTTTCCAACAAGTCTAGGAATTCACTAACATGAAGGACTGAGCTTACAATAAGATCGAGCCTGTTTCACTGCTTTATAAATGGTTTAAAGAAACTGGATGTGAGTCATAAAAAACGGAAGTCACGTGCTGTTTTGCTCAGAGGGAAAAGTCTAGAGCACACATCCTAGTTTACCCTAATTTCTGTGAGAACACTGTGAGACGCTCACCTCTGATCATGCTACTGAGAGGTTTAACACAAACAGCCATTTACCACTACCTAAAGGGGTAAAATAGTAAAAAAAGATTGTGTGTCAATTTGTGTCTCAAAGGTGCAAATTATTAGTAAATATATCCCACAGTGTGATATGGCCTTATATTTTATCTCGGACTTCAGATTATTAGGACTATCATTCCCAAGCATATATACCTACCTGCAGCTCTATATAAATGTTTATAATAAATACAATAAAATACAAATAAAATAGAAAATGCACAACTTCAGTGGACTGCAGAAAGATTTGATTTATAACCAAGCCAGAAAAATGTTGGGACGTTTATAATCAGTAAAATAAATTCTCTTGTTTTTCACCATTTACGCCAGGAGATATTCTTTTTTTCATTGTACATGGTTGATTTTCTTTTTATTTAAAAATAATTAATTCAGGCAGTACTGTGCGTCTGAATATGATAGCATGTAACAGTTGGACTTGCAAAACTTCTTGCCAGAAATCCTTTTGGGTAAAAAAAGCAAGAAATGCAAGCAGTAAGCCAAACAGGATGCTTACAAAAATATTGAATTATTCAGTAAACAAACTGACAGGATAGATAAGGAACCCTCTCCCCAAACAGGACTTTCCTGCTATCTTTTGAGCACTCAAAATTTTTAACAGAGTTGAATTCCAATTCAAGTTATCTGCCGGATGCAAGATTCAGTAGCTCAGAGGCTGATTGCCGTGCCCTTGTGCTGTGTCTGTGTCGCGGACGGCGGATGCGAGGTGGAAATTTACTCCTTTACATAATGGCCATATGGTGCATAATTAAGTCTCTTTCATGTTTGCCTACACGAGGCCCGTGAATTTAATGTCAGGAAACGCAAATTTTTATCTGCGGACTTCAGAACTTCACCCCTACTCCCGCCCCTTGTCTTGAGCGCTTGCCTTACTGCCTTCAGTTTTCCTTAGCAGGTCTTTCACTTTCCACTAATGCCGGTGACATTTCACAAGCTTCGACAAACGCAGCTTGTTTGTTCAACGGTGAGCCTGACACACATTATGGTATGCTTGAGTGACCTTGGTGTACCGTCTATGCTTGCCGCACCGTTGCGTCAGATCATTGGGCTCCACAGATTTAATCATATTTACATTATTTCAGATCACATAGACAGGTCACCTTCAATAGACAGGTCACCTTCGATCAAATGAGGAGATAGCCATGGAACGCATGTCATGATGTGCATTATGTGTGGTAACCTTCTTGTTGGCGGTAATATTACCCTCCATGCATTGTCTTCGTGCACCGATCGTGGTATTAAAGGGATGTTGTCACATTGACAGTGCACCAAACTGCACATACTCTGTTACATCGAAGGTAGATGTTGCAAAGTCTAGGCCCGGGTGGAATCCGCAGAGTTGCGCTAAGCGGAACTCCACAAAGTCGCAAAAAAACTCTGCTGCGCTACGCAACGTTACGCTTGCAGGCAGAGTTTGCCAGTGTGCCTGTTCGCATTGCGATGGGGACGCTGAGTGTGTTTTCGCATTCCAAATCACGCACGAACGGCACCACACGGTTCTCATGGGCGTCCTTGCGTTCCAAATCACACTTGAACGTCACCACGTGGTCCGCATGGGTGCTTCCATCTTGTTTTTTTGCTTTCTGTTATGGTGTAAATCTTAATCCCTCTTTACTCTCTTTAATCCTCCCCCTTTAAAACGTATCTACCCCTCATTTTTATTTTTAGGTCTCGCCTACGCAGCGCGCATGCGCTGTATAGGAAAAAGACCTTTGGCAATCGATTCCCTTTTTCTGCCGAAAACGTGCACGCGTTGCATTGCTTTCAATGGCAACGCGTGCACGTTTGGCGATTCCCTTGCGGGAGCGAGCTTGGAAACCATCTGTTAGTAATTAACAGATGGTTCCTGCTCGCTCCCGCAAGGGAAACAGGCGCAGGCCCCCCCTCCTCTCTCCCCTCCCCCTGCTGCCGCGCGAGGCGTGTGTGCTTGTTTTTTTATGGCATTCTCTCTAATCATGACTCGGGCACTGCAGCGGGAAGCTGCGACCTCCCACTCCAGACTGAAGAAGTGGAAACAATAAGCGCATGCAAAGGATGTGGAGGCAAAAGAAGTATCACCGATTTAACACTACGCACTCTGAGGAACCCCTCCCTGCGGTGCCAATAGTGTGATTGTGGACAAAAGCCTTAACCGGATCCGAGTGACTAATACCCATTAATTGAACATTTCCACATGCCTGCTCGCATATTAGGGCTGCGGGTTTCCAGTGTCTCCCCTTGAAGCGGCAAACAGTGGACTGCACATGTGCATTCATTGGACGCAGGGCACGAGAGCAAACAGCCGCGAGCGCAGTGCTGGCGACCAGCTGTGGTGCACACTAAATGTCCTGGGTGCAGTGCGCACCGTCCCAGCGGGAGCTGTAGTGCACAGTTCCCTCTGGCAGCGACGCTGCAGAGGAGCCCCAGGTAGAGTGGAGAGAAGAACCAGCAGACGGCTGCAGTGCACAGCAGCAGCCAAGGGGCCGTGCCTAGTACCAGGAGCCTCTCACAGTGCACACTAACTGCCCCAGTGCACACAGTACCAGCAGAAAGCGTGGTGCACATTAGCAGCCCCTGGGACAGTGCACACAATGCCAGCAGGCAGTGGCACAGCACATTGGAATTAAATTACACAAAGTCGTTTTTTTTTGTTTTTTTTAAGCATTGCTAGATTAAACGATTTTCCCAGAACGTCGAGCCGGCACTGGGATTCGAACCTTCTTCCGCGGTTCCAATGCCGACTTCTTTGGCGGTATGCCACATCTAGGCTGGGTTGTGGGTGCTCTGCAGTGTTTCTACATACACAGATGGCTTGTTTATACCTTAGAGGCTGTTTTACTTTATTAATTGAAGTATCCTGATCACTCTAATATGTTTCTGTGTCACTCCCGAGCACATTTGGCCCATTTCTTTCAAAGGAACTCTGCTCGGCTCTGGCTCTGAATAGAGGTCCGGAGGGCGGCACTAAATGAGAGATTGTAGCCCCTGTCTGGAAGGTGGGGTGTGTGACCGCATCTTGCCATGGTTTGTCTAGTTATATGTACACTGCTAATAATGTCTGTCCTTGTCTTCTTGGCGAATGAAGGGTCGTGCCGCACACTGATGGTTGGGTGTAATGGGGTTGAGTGCTGATCCTATACAACACAGTTTTGGTTAAAGTATTGCCTGTGAGGTTTTTGTACTTCTCATAATTTCATGGTAGTTTGGTTGTGCCCTCAGTGGAAGTCAAATCTCTGTGCTTTGCTGGGAGCCAGTGACGTGCTGTGTTCACTGGTAGTTTCAAAGTGTATTCATTGTGTTTGCACCGATGGCTACTTTAATGTTTGCAGTCACTGGAAAAAAAATGTGATTTGAGCAGTCAGTAAGTGCATACTTGCCACTTAATCTGTCATCTCTTGCACAATTTGCCAATTTTTACAAACATCTTTCTAACGCGAACGTATCAAAAGTTTTTTTTAAAAATGTATTTCACTATTAACGCAGTTTCATGTTCACCTACACATAAATCACTTATTGGGTCACCTGGTGAGTGGTCTAATATTTTTCTGCATCACTGTGAGCGTAAAACGATACCTGAAAAGCAACATGCTTTGTGGGGGTTAAGATAGTTATTCATAACCATGTTTCATATTTTATCTGTGTGAATACTTAACATTCGTATTTTCTGCCTATCTCAAACGTGCGCGATAACTCAAAACACATGGCTAGCTGTGGCGCGCGCGCGCACCACTCGCGTGCTTGTATTCAGCGCGGCGCCCATTTCATGAGCGCCGTGCTTTCATCTTCAAAACGCGATCTCCCCACTCAGCACGGCGCTCTGCTTTTTGATGTTAGTCGCTATTGTGGATGCAATAAAAGTGCAAGTCGATATTAAAACTACAATATTATAACATACAACCAGCTCGATAACATGGAAAGAGCCAACTACCATTGCGCCTTCTGCTCCCTTTTCATGTGAAATACGTGTTTCTATGAACCATGGTAAAATTGGGCAAATATTCCATGTACACTGTATTATTTGTACATACCAGCTTTGATGCAACATTATTAGCCTTGTATTATTGATGACAAATCTTTGTTTAAATGCTGCCAATGTCACTATCTGATTTTCAATATGCAATGAATGTCATCCTGGAACCCGGTTGGGTGGAATTTGAGCTATATAATATAGTTACACTATAATTAAAGAAAATAAGCATAAAAAGCAACCCAAGTCTCACTGGACATGAGACTGCTTATTTGACTGCATCCCAGGTGACGATTTAATTATGTTTTTACACACGACCCTTATAAATATTTCAATTGCCATTAGTTTATGGATAAATGTCCAGCCCTTCACCCAGAAGATTTGTATTGAAAGCCTATCTAAATAGCACTGAAATTAAAGAAAATGTAAACCAGAACATAAGGGTCAGAAGAGTACCCCTCCCCCATCCTCAGACCAAAACCTCCCAGAGAGAAAAGGAACTGACGAAAATGGAAAATGCAGTGCAAAATATTTAAGGACACGTGTATCGCTCAAATACGTTTCGAAACTTGAAAACTCGGGAAAAATGGCCACACGTACACACTGCACGTTTTCATCTCTCATTCGCGGTTTGAAATAACCTGCATTGGCTTTGTTTGGTGTTATGATGCGGGTGTGGAAGTCACATTGAAGGAAGGGGAGGCGTCGCTGCTCCCCTCCCCCTCCGGCTACCAGGCCTGACCCCTCTGCCCGGCGCCTCATTTGCAATGTGTCAGAGCCAGGAGGGGCGCAGGGAGCAGGGCTCCTAGGAGATTTCCACGCAAAGGGTGAAATCTGCATCACACAGCGGGCTCCGGGGGCGGCCTGCTTCCTTTCAAGGCACTGGCGGACAAAGTGAGCCTTCACAGAGCACCTGGGGCTTCACGCCAGAGGTGCAGCCGGTAGGGCTGCCTGCCACAGACTATCTGTGCAGCATAGCCCTTTTAGGTCTCAACCCTGCAGTCTTCATTTCTGAAAACATCATAACACAGCCACCTTCCTCCCATTGCAACACAATAGCAGATTAAGACCTCAGAGGTGAACAGGCAAGCAACACCTATGTGGGATGAATACATCAGCACAACATGCCTGTTTTGTTTTATGTTTGATATTACAGACTTAGCTGCAAGAAGCAGCAGGGACCATTGTAGAGGTTTTTAGGTCTGCCTTAAGCCATGACCTGTTGTTATCAATCTAAACAAGCATTGGCATAGCCAATAGGTCTCGCCTTTGGGACCTTATAAGTGTTTAGCCATGCAACACTTGATGTTGCTGCACCAAGGATATTGTGCTGGATAACTAAACACTGATAAGGTCCCAAAGGCGAGACCTATTGGCTATGCCAATGCTTGTTTATATTAGTGTGTGTCTTTGTGTTTTTGTATTTTGCGTTTTGGGGATATTTTTTTTCGTGACTTTCTATATTTTGTATTTTGTTTATTTCCCCTTACTTCCTGCTTCTTTCCTTTCCTTTTCTTTTTTTCTAACCCACCCAGCACTATGGCAGAGGGAGGACAACTACATTGCAGGCGGTGCCGCCGCCCAGTTGTGCAGCCCCGGGCGATCTTTGGTTAGGAGGAGGTGGCACCACTTGTTTTTTTTATGCAGCGCCACCTCCCCTCCATGCAGTTAGTAGGCGGCAGGTCTGGCAGTGAATAGCCCTTGTGAGAGCGTTGGCTGTGTTGATGCGTACGGTGCAACAGCCAGGTTCGGCGCACCGTCCATCAGCTGATGCGCCCCTGGGCGGATATGTTGGACCAAGACCAGGACCTGCTGGACCTGCTAGGCATCGAGATTCCGGGGCTCGGTGAGTATTAATTATTTGTTGTGTTTGTGTTCTACAATGCTAACATGTTTTTTCCGAATAGCAAGTTATGTTTAGTTTACGCTGGAATATTATTATGTGATCCAGTTTCTAGTTTCTGCTAGGCAGGTGCTTGAAAGGACTAGGTAATCGTACTCATCATTGGCCCTTGCTTTGGATGATTAGTTAAGAAGCTATTGCAGACTGTCCTCCTGTCACCATAGTGAATCAGTGATAACAGAGTTAGCATTCTCTCTGTGACTTTGTTTATGTAGCTCATACAGTCCCTTGCTAACACAGATGTGTAGTATGCATCTATGCATTGCAAAAAGGGAGACTGAGTTGGTCCATCACGGGGGTTGAACTTGAGATTGAGAAATGAGAATAGAATCAAAGATCATTCACTGCAATGCATTACTTACAAATGTAGTTTATGTTAAGGAAATTTGGAATAGGGATTTTAGGATTAGTATGGGCAACTCAACGATAGTCGATAGATTCGAAACTAGTACTATAAGTGATCTGTTTAAGAGAAGTACAATTATGTGACTGCGTTTGCCTTTCATAATAATTTTGTGGAGATTAACTGAATCACTAATTTGTTTTTTTTTCCTTATTCATTTCCCAAGGGCCAGAAGAGGGACGTTGTCAAGGGTCCAGGAGTAGCTGTCAGAAGGATCCAACCACCAGCGCCACTGCCGAGGGCTCTGCTACCCCAGTAAGTCCTATTATTTATTTATTATTTCTCTAATGTTGGGTTTTGTTATGATTATTGTGTGCTTAGGGTAGAATCTTGGGGTATATTAGAATGTTGGTGCTGGGTTCCAGGATGACAGTTGCTGCCTGGAGGCTGGTGAGAAATAAAGTATCTCTGACACCCTTACCTGCCGTCTTCCTTCCATGGCGACGAGGACGGGATACAAACCCACTTGTGCAAAACACAATGGATTAAATTTATGTTTCATTCCTGTTATCCCTGCATTATCATTTTTTTCCTTATATTATATGTTTTTCTTTTTTGGTAGCTGATTTTTCCGGTCACTAGTACACTAAGTTATCTTCTGCTTTGTTGGAAAACTTTCCCTCTCTCCTATATATATATCTTGTGGTACTGTAAGAGCGAGACTAAGAATAACACAATTTTTTGGTACTCTACTGTCTACCGTGAAGATTGGAGGCCCAAGTAAGCTAGTATTATGATAAAATATTCATCATGTATGTTTGTTGAGAAGGCTTTCTTTTTCCTGCTCATGCTCTAACAGTTGAGTTTACGAGAGAGTGGCCATGGTCTCATGGACCCCCCCACCAATGTTTTGTGCTGTCTCATTCATTTTCAATTATACAATATACCAGCAGTTTTCCATGACAGTACAGCATGGTTGGAAAAAAAGTATGAGGTCCCACTCCCATTGCATTTGCCAACCAACAGCATATGTCTTTCATTGAGAATCGGGATACGCCTGGCTTGTCTAGCATTGTTTGAATCAACCAAATGCCCAGAGTGATATTTTTGTTAGAAGATACTGCAGTAGTAACCGAAATGTAGTGATGTATTGCAGTTGTATATTTTGGGTGAAAAAATTAAAAGGTGGCGTATCTGGCATCTAGAATATGTATAATATTTTATTCTTGCCACACAGACCACCTGTGATGCCGGCTCCAGTGCCGCTGCAGGAGGCGAGTCAGTTGGAGGGGGAGAAGTGGCATCAGGTACGGGTACTGTTAAGTCACATATTTGTTTGCTTATTGACAATTATACTCACTACCTAGTACCAGGGTGTCGTCACCTCGTGACGATGAACCTCCCCAAGCTTGACCAGCTGCAGTGGTGGTTGAGTTATTATGGCCTCTTCTGCAACTCACCAAAAGCTCACATAATGAGCGTTGATGGCTTGAGGGAAATGTGAAATAATGGAATGTTAAAAGAATGGAAAATGGTATATGAGTGAAAGGGTGGGTGGGTGAAAGGGTGCGTGGGTGGGTAAAGGGATGGATGGGCGAAAGGATGGCTGAAAGAAAGGGTGGATATTGAATGGATGGATAATGGATTGGAAATGTTGGTGAAAGACTGGATGAGAGAAAGTAGCGCTTAATCATGGTGGCTACGGGTGAATTAGAATGAAAGGATGAATGAATATTTGGATTGATTTGCTGAATAAGCAAGCCAGCTCTTCTCATGGAGAAGGGCATGCTGCTCACCTACTTCACTTACTTTGTTTATGTAGCGTTATTAAAGCTGTGGTTCAAATTGGAGGGTATTTTTTATTTTTTGTTCTACTCCCTTGACTCACTGTATTTGTTAAGTGAGCCAGATGTATCACACCCATCATTGATCAACTCCCTCCCCACCCATGGCATTTTTCCACTTATGACCGAAGTGCAGTATAGTTCAATTTATGACGTCATGTGACTGCAGTAGTGTTGGATATGCAATGTGCGTCTGCTTCAGTTATTGCGACATTTACAAAGTTTTCAATGCATTGCAAACCAAACACTCAAGTTGTGTTTCCCTACACCCACTAGGTCACCTCCTCGTACTTCACTCCTATATTTTTCCCTAATTTCTTTCATCCCAGCCTACAAAAAAATTGGAAACTGCATTCATGGCATGTACCACATTTGATTTTAGCATGTGAAGTGAAGTGATTCCAGAATATATTTCATGGTTTATTATAACAGATTCATGTTACACCTGTTCAGACTTTTCCCTTTTGACTTTCGTTGACTAGTACAGTGACTGAATAAGCCAAAGATGACGAATCGATGATCAGTGTAGTGACCCCTCTACTCTATATCAAAAGCTCTACCCTACCCACCTAATCCCCCACTTTGCCCTACAGTAGAGTAAGTCAAGTTTCCTTTCCTTACTTAATGCCCAGCGAATTAATTTGTTGGAAATAATATGTGGTGGTGGGCGAGGCTAGTGAGTGAAGTGAAAGTAAGTGCATGATTTGATGTCCAGTTTGCTGTATGGGATACACTGTGATGAACGTGCCAAATACAATCTATATAGCCTGTTCCTTTCCCTGTAGTGCAGGCCACCATTTTCCCCAATGTCTACTTACAGCAGACAGGATAATATGAATATCCACATTTCATATGTGAGGTGTGCAAAACCAAAGGGGATGATGGACGGAGTGTTGAACATTGCAAGCACTCACCCCCAGTCAACTGATCTGGGTTTAATCCATCATCATTCTTTAGCTCACTCCGCCACCCCAGTTCAGACATGGCCATATGCAAATCAGTCTGACCCTGTGCCTCATGGGAACAGTCCAGTGTGACATAGTATGTTATTTGTTATTTATCTGTCTCTTTGGAGTCAGGGTACAAAGAGAAATGCATTTGGAGAAGAGCATGGCCATTGAATTAAAGATAGATGATTCTCAACTACAGCTTCCCCAGCTGCAGACAGTAGTAAAATACCAGACGCACTGGCTAGCAATGGACAGAGCTTCATTATTTTAGCACAACACACAACTTGTAATCCATAGTGCATAATGCCATACTCATTAATGAGAGGTAATTTATTTTTCTACTCAAATTGTCGGTTTAAAGTTCCTTGAAAAGACTTTAGAAGAAAAAAAAATCACAGTTTTTTTAATCCGGTGTTATTCTGCCTTAATACTTTTCTGCCACACAGTCAGTGATTTTTCTGAAAGGCATGTGTGAGTATAACAAAATTGGCCTTCTGACTCTCCTAATCATAATCACATTTCAATGGCCCTAGGGGACCAGCAATGTACTGCTACTGTGCCACCCACTAATTTAATACAATTGTTTGCACAGAGCATTATTTACAATTTGTCTTTTTCCTTTTTCTTTTTCTCAATATAGCTACTCCTGCTGGCACACCCGTAGGACCCAGCAGGCAGAAGAAAGCAGCCTGTCTGTGGCGGCAGAGGCTGGGGCATATCCAGCAAGAATACCAGCAGCTGGTAGTCCTGGAAGAGGAGGAGTAGGAAATAAATGCCTCTCTGGTGGGCCCCAGTGCCCAGTGCAGCGGGCCCCCCTCAGCCGCCAACTGCTGCCACCCCCTCCCACACTAACAACAGACCATTGCTGCACTGCATCCTGTAGTTGCTGGACACCATCCAAGGCCAGCTCACCATGGATGGAGCAGACCCTGGACCAGCTCCAGACAGAGCTCCATAATTCCCTCTTCTAGCTCTTGTTATAATTTTTTGTTTTGGTGGGGGGGACTTGTTGTGGCTTAAGGGAGTTGGGAGTAGACCGGGTTTAACTTTCTTTGGACATTTGGGACATTGGATCTTGGGTCAATTCAGTTAGTTTGTTTGGGGAGAGGGGTGGGCATGTTGTGTGGGTGGAGATGGTGGGTAAAAAGTAGGGGGAATTTATAGTTTATCTAAATGTATGCCTGAAGTAGTTTGTTTTACTTTTACTTTGCACTGCTGCCTTAAGTTTTTATGCAGCCTGTTTATGTGCTTGTAAGAGAGAGTGTACTGCTTAGTTTTAGAGTTATACCTCTCTAACTATCTTGACCATTAGGGGAATGCTGCCATGACCTACATTGTCTGCAACAACCTAGATAAACGACAGTAGCAGTTAGTTACTTTCTGACTAAGTTAACTAGTTCACTTCACTCCATAGTAGTTTTACCTGAATATAGACGAAGCAATAACAGGGAAGGTATCACAACATTACAAGTGAGGTGCCACTCCCAGTTTCAACCCAGGTGAGCTCCAACTGTAGGATTAATCAACAGAATGATTATCCATCGTAGGCAACCAAATGGCAATAAAAATACTGAGGTAGTGGGTAATATATAAATGCTTTACAACGAATTGACACCAGAGCGCAACACATTGATGACACAAGAATTCCTGATAGTGATAAAAAACAAAAAGATTTGGCTAATGTCGAGCTAGTAGTAACTTAGTTATGAAATCCTTGAGTCATAAAAAATGGACTCAAAGTCTGCAGTGGATAAGCTTAGGTTAGGCTTTTATGGTTACGCAACACAAGGCCTGAATGATATTGTAGACTGAGGTTCTTCATTCTATATCCAGAATATGGATCACTTTATATGCACGGGTGGGTAAATGGGGCCAGTGTGGGCTATTGCTTAGAAGATCCTGCAGTAAGTTGGTGTTGCTTTCACCACATCCGCACTTTTGTGTGTTATCCACTGATGGTGTAAATTAAGCCACACGTCAATAAATCACACAGCCCAGGGGAAGAAAGTTAGGGGTTTGATGAATGGATGAGGAGGGGGATTTGGGGAAAGTTTTGACAAAGACAAACACTACACAAGGACAACATTCATTTCGGCAATGAGCAGCACATCATTCGTCATCAATCTGTTGTGGCAGGAAACAAAGGAATGAGTATGACAGAGTACAGGTAAATGTTTTCAAACAGTTCTTCTGCCCCCGAGACCCAACTTATCAGATATCTAAATGGTCTGTCTTCTAGGTTGGGAGTGAAGTGAACCCACCCACCCAGTTCTCCAAATAAGATTGCTACAAGAAAAATGAAAGCATCTGCATTCTTCTCGAGAATGTCCATCACTCTTGGGGGCCTGTCTGTTCTGGTCCGGTAGGTAATCAAGAGTGTTGAGCTCATTTTTTGCCTTTCGTTCGTGCAGGAGACTGGATTTAGCAGGCATGTTGATTGTAAAACAAACTGTAATTTAGAGTCAAGGAGAAGGACAGAAGGAAGGTAAAAGCTTTGTGAAGAGTGTATCAAGAAGACTCAGAGGCAAAGCAAAAATATACAAAGGGGGACTCAGAGTTTCACTTTTGCCACAAGTCCAACACACACACCCAAACACACACCAGCATTTCACAAAATGCACCTCTCTTCATTCCACATAGCTGAGTACTATGCCTCAAACTCTTTGGTTACCTTTGAAATTAAGTCAATAACTTCTTGCTTCTAGCTGTTGATTAGGTAGTCTCGCAGCTCCCGCCCTAAGTTCTTCCATCCTCCTCCTGACTCTGAGTAACTCCGTCCCAGACCAGTCATCCTGATCCGAACAAAATAGACGTGTAGTGTACTGCTATAGTGTTGAAGAACAAGTAGAGAAACAGAAATGCAGAATTTTGCATAGATTTTTGTTTGTTAACTAAAGTGGCTGTTCAGGTCTCTGAAGAACCAGAAAAATAGAGAGGACCCTGCAATTAAATCTGGCTAAGTGTGAAAGGGCCAATTACCTCCAGGGAAAAAAAAGGATTGACCATCACTCAGGCCCCAAACATTGCAAATCAATCATCTCAAGGAAGATCCAGCATTATAGTTCAAAACACCCTCCATCACTGTCAGCCACCACATGAATTGAATCATCAATCATCATCCCTCACATAATCAATCAATCACCATTGCAATATTTATAGTTACCTCTTCCAATCCAACCATGGGTAGTTAGGTATTCATCTTTGATGCAGGCAACACATTGGAATTTGATATTAGCAGGCACTCTTGTAAATCAACAATCTTCGGGAGCAGACCTGATAGTTCTAAGTGATGCAAAAAGGGATAGGAAAGAGGCATGTGAGGGGGCAGGCTTTGTCTTGAATGTCATGAAGGAATTGTAGAGGCTTCTTAAATGCACACTGGTCCAACTGCAATCCGGCAATATATGTGACTAAAAAATGGTGGAGCAGCATAAATCTGACAGAAAAATAATAATGTTCCACTAGCAACTCTTTTTTCAACGAGAAATATTAAAAGCATTCTATAGGGGCACTGGCATACTTAGTCCAGGAAGTAGAGTTCATCCTCAAACTCAGGTGGTTCACCCAGTAGTTGATCAGAGAACACTGGAACATATTGTGGATGGTCATTGGTGCTGCCACTTGCTCAACCTGTTTTGCCACCGCCTCTGCACTGGACTTGAGCCGTGCCAATTGAAACAAATACAATGCAGAGGTTGGGTCCGGTCCTTCTGTTGCTGTTGTTGCCGGTGTTCTTGCTGATGGTGTTGTTGGCTGCTGTGAGACAAGACTGCCCTCTCTGGAAGTTCAAGGCAGCACCCCAGAGCTGCGGGGTGGGACTTGAAGTTCCAGCCATTCTTCTTCCAAGTCTCTGGCTTGCTCTACAATCTACCTCTTGTGTTTTAAAACATCCCCTTCAGAAAAGGGAACGAAAGTGGACAGAATTGTTTTGTACCGTGGATCAAGTAGTGTGGCCTTTGGACGCACGGATGTAATGTTGCAGCCTTGTATTACAAGCCAAGCGAAGGATTAAGCTCTCAACCAAGGCATGCGCTTCTGTCCTTTCATTCACACACTGCGGGGGCGAACCTTTCAGACACCTTCTTTACCTGGTTCCGTAGGAGATGCAACAGTGAGATAGCTTGGCCCATCATACTGTCCTTGCTAATTTCCCATGTGAAAACCTCAAAAGACAGTTGCATCTGTGTCAGGCATTTAACTAGGCCCCATTCGTCCACATCCATGGTTATAGCTTTCCCAACTGCATCCCCTCCTCTTAGAATGTCATAGTTATTGATCTGTTTCTCCTGCTCAAACAGACGTTGCAACATGTAAAAGGGCGAGTTCCAACGTGTTGGCACCTCCTGTATCGGGGCTTTAACTGATGCTCTATTATTGTGCTGAATAATCTGCACCTGCTTCCGGGCTTTAAAAGAATGGCTGAAATGAGTGCAGATTCTTTTGCAGGTGGTCAGTATGTTGCTGACTATGTCTTCTTTTTTGAGGAAGTCTTGCACCACCAGGTTGATGCAATGGGCCAAACAGAGGACCCTGAAATATCCTCCTTCTGACATGGCCCTGACTATGTTACTGCCATTGCCTGTGGCAACAAATCCATTCTGAGATCTCTTGGTCACAGCTATTCATACACCTTGCTGTTAAATTCCTCCAAGATGTTTGCAGCTGTATGTAATTATCCCATGGCAAACATTGGCACTGCTGCATGCCGCCGAACGCTCCTAAAATTGTCTTCAGGGCCAAGACCTACAGATATCTTTTGTTTTACCCTTCAAAAGAGATCAAGTGTGCAGTGAAGCACATGTAATCAGTCGATTGGCAACTGGTCCACATGTCTGTTGTCAGGTAGATGGTGTGAACAACACTTTGCTGTGAAGCTTGTCCAACCAACTGGAACAGCAACTCTTGCAAATTAGTCCGACTTGGTACCTTCCATTTCGGGAAGATGGCTGCCACAAATTCTAAGAATCCCACTTCTTCCACAAAAGAAAATAGAGGAGGTCCTGCACTAACATTTTTGCCAGCTTTCCATTGTACAAATGTGAGGTTGGGAGCTTTCGCTTGTAGGGTCCATCTTTCCTAAACATGTTCAGAATAGTAGCCTGGATTTTCTTCTTTTGTGGGGCCAATGACACAGGCAACTTTTGTGAAGTAGATGGTGATGACAGACTCAATGTGCATTATGGTGGGGCAGTGCCTGTATGCCGTGGTGTCTCCACCTCACTCAGAGTCTGTGCCATAGAGAAGTGGCTGAGGTGGGTGATTCTGTTGCTGCACTGGTGGGGACAGGTCTGCCTGGCGTGAAGATGTCACCCTCTTCTTCCTCATCATTACCTTCGACTGTTATTGGACTTGTAGCTGATGTTCCCTGGCTCTCCTCACCACCATGACCATGTTCAGCAATTTTTTTAAGGTGCTCCTCCAACTTGATTGTGTGGTGTTTTTTCATTTGGGTAATTTGGCCTTTAGTACTATAATTTGTACCAGGCTTACCTCGACAAACATTCTTGTGGCAAATATTGCATACTGCAATATGCTCCCCCTCTTTGCTAACCGTAAAAAAGTCCCAAACTGGGGAGAAGTACTTTTTTACTGTGCCACTACCAATGCCTGAAGAAGAACTAGAGGTAGGAGGGCATGTTGTTGATTGCCTCTCTGCTTCTCCTCCGGTAGGGGTTGTTGCAGGTCTCAGCTGGGGCTTTGCGAATATGGGAGCCAGTGGTGTTGCTACCTGTGCCACATCCCTCAGAGCAGGTTGACTAACGATGTCAAAATCCTCTGTGTCACCTTCCACTATGACTGCCACGCCGTTGTCATCCTCCTCATCATCCCATTCCATAAGTCTAAGTCTTTCAGGAACTTTTCTTTTCCCTTGCCTCTCCTGTTGTCTCCTGTGCTCAGCCGGGCTCCACTCCATGTCCCTATCATCACCATCAGAAGTGGTGCTTGGAGAAGGTGGTGGAGTAGTACCCTTCCTTTTCCTTGCTGGAGATCTGGGAGCCTATGATTCTAAAAGAGGAGGTTCTTGCTCGGAAGGAAGCTCAACCTACTGGTCTGCTCCAACATCAGGAAAATGTACTATTGCTGGCTGTGGCTGCCGTCCAATTTGCTCTGTTTCCTGAAATGACTGTGTGCTACTTTGCGAAAGGGATACATCCAATTCAACATCACTACTCGTCAGCATTGACTCGACTGCAGTGGCTGCCTCACTGACAGACACGGTCCTGGGCTTAGGTTGGGGTGGTGCTGTTGATGCAAGAGTGCTGCTCCCAGCTTGCTCCCCGGAGGCCGGTGCAGCAGGCACACGTTTGATGAAAAAGGATCTGGCCGCAATGCCAGTGGTGGAAAGTTGCTTCTTCTCACTGGCCATTTTCTTGGCAGCATCTTTTTTGGGGGCCATCTTCTTAAAGCTTTCAGTTGGCAGTTGCACCAAGCTGCACAAGTTGAAGTGATTAGAGGGCTGACATGTATAGACCTTCTGTTTGGTAGTACTGTGGGTGATGTCTCTTCTCTTATGCACCTAAAAGCAAAGAAGCAACAAAAACATTTAGTGTGAAAAGTAGCATTGTTTGCAGTTTGAATTAGTACAGACAAAGGCAATATTAGTGTGGTTGGTTTTTTTAACTTAGATAACAAGTTTAAAGTCAAACCACACCATCATACCATAATTCCACATCAGAACATAACACACAAAATACAGAATGATAGAGCTCTTTCCTTTATGTCCATATATTCTAAAGGAAACACCTATGGCACTCAGACTCAGGGAACTAAATGGGTAAATGGAATACTAATCTTTTAAAAAATGAATGATGCCAGAGTCTAAAATGACCACAGCCAGGGTGTCCACCAGGAGGAAATTGAATTATATACCTAAAAAACTGAATGCTGTTGTGCGGCTGTGTGCCTATGGTGGATGGATAGATGGATGGATGATGGATCGACCGAGGCAAAACAGGAAGAAATTCTTTACATTAAAAAAAATGTAATAACATTTAAAAAAACATTGCAAAAAAATAAAAATAAAAAAGTAAAATTAAAAAAATTTAAATTAAAAAATGAAATTTAATTTTTCTTTAAAAATACATAAAAAATTTAAATTAAGAAAATTAAAATAAAAAAAATAAATAAAAAAATGTAAATACAAAAAATGAACAATAAGTGGAATTATCCTCAAATATATTATTAAACTGATATCTCATACTTCCATGCAAGCCTATGGCAAAAGCACATTGGCTGGACGCACAAAATGGCTGCCAGCCAGTGCCACATGGTCAACAACAACAATGAACAAGAAACCATGGGGAACAAAGAAGAACACATGCAAGCCTATGGCAAAATCACTCTGACTGTCTACACAAAATGGCCGTCAGCCTCGTGATCACAACAACAACCAGCAAGGAGGCATGGCCACAACAAAAAACACTTGCAGGCCTATGGCAAACACATTGGCTGGCTACATAAAATGGCAGCCAGCCATATCGTCACAGCAACAACCAGCAAGGAGGTATCACCACAACAAAGAACACATGCAGGCCTATGTTAAAAGCACACTGGCTGGCTACACAAAATGGCCACCAGCCACATGGTCACAGCAACAACAACAACCAGCAAGGATGCATGGCCACAACAAAGAACACATTCAGGCCTATGTCAAAAGTACACTGGCTGCCTACACAAAATGCCGCCAGTCACATGGTCACAGCAACAATGAGCAGGAAGCATGTAAACCAAAGATCACATACAGGGCTAAGGACACTGACTAAAAATGGCCCCTGGCTACATGGCATGGGGAACAAGGACAAAAGGTGGCCTATGTCAAACACACTCACACATTGGCCAGACAAAGGAGGCATGGCAACACAGAAAAAAGAACATTAATTTAGCAATGCCAAAAACGAAAATTAACTGGGCTAACAAATTTACAACACACATCCTCCAAAGGCATCAAATATAATTATCCCACCTATACACTGTTTGCAGAAAACAAAATGTGAAATACCCCAACAAAAACACATTTTGCAATTTAATCCAATACCGTCCTTGGCCTAAATGATGTTTTAATTCATAAGACATCACAGAAACAGTTGTTTTGTGCACCAATAGCTACTACTGGGCCTACTGGTTGGAAAGCCCATTGAACTTCCTTCCTGTTGGAGAAAAAAGTAAAAAAAAAAAAAAAGTCTTCTCACACAAAAAACCCCCAACTCCAACGGCCAGTTGGAGAAGCAAATCCACTTGAAAAGCCTCTAAGCTGCATCTCGAACACGAAAGCTGCTCGAGTGCTCCGTTTGTGATCACGGACGGCACTACATTGGCGCTGCTGCATGCGGAAGTTGTGCAAGTGAGCGCGAAGGCTCACAGGAGCTCGCTAGAAGTGCAAAGGAGCACGAAGTCTCGTGCACGTTCGCAATCGGTCAGAGAGTATCGTGGCACTTGCGAGTAAGCGACAAAACAAATCTTGAGAGCACAAATGGAAAAAAAACCTCCGCTTCGTGCCCGAAAGGCAGAATTCAGGAACTCCATGCTCCTCCGCGGAGCGCCCGAATTCTGTAAACTCCGTGAGTGGAGTGGAGTTTTACACCCATGCCTAGTAAAGGTGTGGGCCCTAGGCCCACATGCTATGAAAATAATGGACACAGACACATTGTTACTGCACACATAACTTGCCTCTTTTATTGCCAGTGTCACCTGACCAGTAACGCCTGTGTTGGATGGGTGTGGGGTGTGAGTATAAGCCGATCTTCGTGGGAGTTACTGGTAAAACACTAGGGGGCATATTTACGACAAAGTGGCAGAGCGCGGCGTTAGCAACCTTGGCTTAACGCTGTGCTTCACGACTTCCAAAACACAGGGCTGCACAATATTTACAAGGATACGGTGCAGCCGTGCATTTCTCCCTGCACTAATTTTAGCTGCCTAGCACCAACAAAGACACCCTTGCACCATAGTGCAAGGGTGCCTGCGTTGTAGGGGAAGATTGTTTATGTGCAGGAAGGTGTTCCTTCCTGAACATAAACAACCTGAAATGGCACTTTGAAACTTCTATGTGTGCTGCTTAATGCAGCACACCTAGAAGTTGCAAAACGTCATTTCTTTATTGATTGTTTATGTGCAGGAAGGGTCACTTTCCTGCACATAAACAATCAATGGCCTGTTGCTGTTTCTATTTGTGCTGCACAGTGCTGCACACATAGAAACAGCAAAAACGAGGAGAAATGAAGCATTTCTCCTTGTTGCGCCTGTTTAAGACCAGGTTTTCCCTGGTCTTAATTTTGGCGCTGCCCCATATTTACTCTGCCTTGTAAATATGGGGCAGCGTCAAAATCAATGGGTGTTGCTGTGGAACGCCCACCACAACACATTGGCCACCCTTTTCACGCTAAGTAAAGCGTGAAAGGGGGCCTTATTCACAAGGCGGCGTTAAGCAATGTTAAGTGGCTCAACGCTGCCTTGTGAATAAGGCGAAGTCCCTTTCGCCACCACAACGTTAGAAAATGTGACTCGGTGGTGGTGATTGTGGCTTGTAAATATGCCCCTAGACTGTGTCCAGCAGGACACATTCCTCCCAAACTTTATTAAAAACAAAAACAAGTCAACCTATGGAAATAAAACAATATACACATGACACCACTTAGGGGCATATTATCAAGCACGGCGTTAAAATTATCGCCGGTTTAGCGGCAGAAAACTGCCGCTAAAGCGGCGATAATGGGCTTGATAATATGCCCTGGAGAATTCCAATAGAAGCCCATGTTCACACCAGAACATGGACTTCTATTGGAATTCTCCAGGGCATATTATCAAGCCCATTATCGCCGCTTTAGCGGCAGTTTTCTGCCGCTAAACCGGCGATAATTTTTAACGCCGTTCTTGATAATATGCCCCTTAGTCTTTCAGCCTCAAGAGGCAGTCCACAGTACAGTGGTGGTCAGGTGCAGATGGAAGCATCCGGGCATCTCTGCCCGTGTCCATGTTTTATCCAGCTACCACTGAGCATGAACACTGTGTAGACGGAGTCCAGATTCTTTGGCAGCCTGTCCTTTGGATCAGTCTCAACTCAGGCACTGATAGTAAGTCTTGATGCCCTCTTTGTGATGTGGTTGGTGTCGATAGTTCAAATTTCGGGCATCAGGAGTGGCGGTGGAGTCCCACTGCGGAGGTGTACTCTTGGGGCGCCTTCGCACCATGATGACAAGTCTTGCCAGGACTGGGATGGCGTCGACGATGCTTGGGATGTTTTCCTCTGAAGCCTTGGTGCCTTCCTGTACCTTGTCGGTGCAGCAGTTTCCAGACCATTTCTCATAACAGTATTCCCTCGTGCAGGAATGCCCTTGAGACCCTTTCATCTTGTTGCCATGGGACCGAGTGGACTGTGCAGGGCTGCTTGTGGGCTGCGTGGGGTCCACTGCAGGATCACTGACAGACTCACAGCTGAGTCATTTGTGCAACCGCCATGGTAGGTCACACCATGGTCGATGTGCTTGCCAACAGGACTCAGGTGTGGGTATGCTATCAGATAGTCTCTGGACATTTGGTCTCTCACATTGCCAGGAGTGTCTCTGTCTCTTTATGCTATGTGGGTGTAAGGCTCCACCCTGGTGATGAGTTGCTCCTTCATTGGATCAGGTGATGCACATGTCAATGATGATGTAGTTGCCGTTAGACTAGGACAAAAGGTGGTGATGATTTGCTTGGGGCTAGGGTGACTGGAGGGAGTTCGCAGCCATGCAGCACGGTATCTTTGATGGTGCCGTTCTTCACCCTTGGCATGTGCGGTTGTGAGCAGAGATACCATCTGTCTCAAGCAGCAGATGCTTGGGAACTGACGGTCGCACTGGGAAGCGTGGGATAGAGAAGCAGTTTGCGGTTGCAGGCGGCTTACTTTTGGTTCTCCTGCTGTGGTGTCGCCAGGGACGTCGCTCTGCCTTGGTGGCTGGCTTGCGTCTGTGGGGGCACACTGCAGAAGGTCTCTTCACTCTGTGATCTTGTGCTCTTGCTCATCTGTGGTCGTCCAGTCCTTCAGTGTGACAGGTCAGGTTACATGCTCTTCTCCTTCTTCCTCGGTTCTTGTTTACAGTGTGGCATCCTGCCGTGTGTCGTCAGTTCTCCTCACTGGGACCTCCTGCCTGCTTCTGTCACGTTTGTTGGACTGCACATCTTCTCCCATCTCAGACCACTCGCCGGTACTGTCCTGTCTGCAGGACTGGGCATCTTCTTGCATGTGCGTCAGCCATTGCGTGGACGACATTGAAGGTGGTTACTGCACACATAACTGGCCACGAGCATGTGCACACAGGCTCTTTTATTGCCAGGGTCACCTGACCAGTGACGCCTACGTTGGATGGGTGTGGGGTGTGAGTATAAGCCAGCCCTCGAGGGAGTGGCTGGTAAAACACTAGACTGTGTCCATCAGGAAACTACAGGTGTGACAAATACATCAGCATTGCTGCATCCTAGATAGAGAACATGGTACTGCAGACACATCGGTTCTCTGGATTACACAAGACACTGGGGACCTGACCAACCGGAGACATTTATTTTAGAGAACACGTCAAGCAGTAGACTAGAGGGGAAACACTAAACCAAAGTGCCCCACATGTGCATCACTAGAAGCACCTGAGTTTAAACTATTGTTACATAATTGATACAGTTGGAAGCAAAACCATTGTAGTTCAAGTTACATTTCCCCCAGGTACAAAATATGCAGTGGCATAGCCACTATTTGTGCAGCAGGTGCAGTGGCATCAGGGCCCAGAGCTTTGAGGGGTCCATTAAACACTGACAACATTGCACGTTACTTCCCAATCATTAACCATAATTAAGCAAAGGGGCAATTTTTCTTGCTTGCACCTGGGCCCTTGGCATCCTTGTGAGGCTCCTGAAAATCTGCACAATTATTTTGCGGGTGGCCACAGGGACATACAAAGAAATGCAAATTGCTACATTTGTCCTTATACAAAGTAATTTCATCAATAGTGAGAAACAGATAAGGTTCAGGCATCAGACAACTTTATTTATTTCCTTCCCCCATCTGAACCCTCCACAGTAACCGAAAATGGGGGTTGATAACTTCGGAGTGTAGTTACTCGACTTTAAGAGTGGAGTCGTGAGGGTCCTCTGGAAAATAAGAAATTACCGGAGGAATTGTTCTTGATTCCCCTGGTTATATCCCTGGATAATCTCTACCAGAGACACCAGAGTGAAATACATCAGGGCCCAGATTTACTAACCAAACCCAGGCGCAAAGTGTAGTGTTGGGATTTACTTCCCAGCACAAATTATAATTTTCATTGGAAAGTTGCCTGAAGCTTTGTGTCAAGGGGGCAAGCCATTGGTGGTACATAGCAGTTCCCATGCAATCACCCATGGGTTTTGATTCAATTCCCTATCTACAACCATTTGTAGACAGGGTTCTGAGCCAAAAATGATGCCTCCTCAAGGAAGGTGTAACAGTGGAGCAACTTTTAAAAATCTACACATTTTTCTAATTTTGCATGTGTGCTGCACTGTTTTACAAAGCTGCAATGAAAATTCCAACAGCACAGAGGACCTAAATTGTAGCACATCCATGTCAGCAAGCTCTGACAAAGCCAAACACTTTTTGTTCAGTACATGCATAGAGACACAAAACATGTATTTGAGCTCATATGTAGATGTACATATGTGGCAGAGCAGCACTGTTAGAAATTGGGTTTTTGGTTGGCAGAGATATGGACCCTGTCCAAGCAGGAACCACAATACTAGTCAGGGTAAGTCAGATACACATCATAAATTAATCTGTGCTCACCCCCTGGTAGTCAGGCTTCAATTAAGAGGCAATGTGTAAAGTATTTGTGCATAACACAACAAAAAGACTCCATACCAGTTTAGAAAAATGAAGAATGATTTTATAAATAAAACAAGACCAAAACAACAAAAACCCAATAAGTAGATCCTGAGATATACAATTTTAAAGATTTAGGTGAAAATAGCGCAAACAATCGCAAAGCGCCAACTGTGGTTATCTGGTTGCGCCGGACTGGGACAAAGTCACAAGTTCAGGCTGACCACGAAGGAACATGGGCCAGATACAGGGACCGTACTTGGAGCCGCTGAACATAGTACCTTAAATTCTGGTGCACGGTCTGCGCGGCATTGCTTTGTGAGGCTTTGCGTCATCTGGCATTGGTTCTGAGAAGCTGTGCAATGAGGCTTTGCAGGGCTAGCCATCATTTTGCATTGGTCCCGGGTCACTGTGTGGTGAGGCTTTGCAGGGCTTCGCATCGCTGTGTGTTGGTTCCAATAGACTAGCAGCTGTGAGGCTTTGGGGGCTTCACGCCACCCAGGATCGATTCCAGTGAGGCTGGCAGCTGTGTGGCGAGGCTGTGCAGGGCTTCACATTGCTCTGCTGTGGTTGCTTTGAGGAGCACAGAGGGCACCGCACATTAGGTCCACTTCCAAGGGTCCAGGACTGGGGTGGTACAACTTTACAAATCAGACTCACAGATGGCAGAGTCCAGGTGCAGAATCAGGTTGGTTGAAAGTCCTTTGTGTCCCTGAGACTTCAGATAACAGGAGACCAGTCAGCTGGCGCTTGAAGTCACTCTGGGTTCTGGGTTGTAGAAATTCAGGTCCAGTCCTCCTCACTCCCAGGAAAGTGGGCAGCAGGCACAGGTCAGCACAGCAGAGCAGGAGTCCAGCAGAGTGGCAGTCCTTGTAGCAGCACAGCAGTTCTTCTTCCTGCCAGAGTATCCACAGGTCCAGAAGTGTACTAAGTTGCTGGTCTCAGTGGACCAGTACTTATACCTAGTTGGGCCTTTGAAGTGGGGAGACCTCAAAGAGATGTCTTTGAAGTGCAAAAGTACCTGCCCTGGCCCCAGACTCACTACAGGGGGGTATGCAACCCATTGTATGGGGATAGGACACAACCCTTTCAGGTGTAAGTGTCAGTTTCTCCCCTCCATCCTGCTCAGGATGGCCCATCAGGATGCAGATGGCCACTCAGTAACACCTACCCTTCCTTTGTGTGTGACTGTCTGGAGGGAATGCACAGCTGTCACCCAACCCAGACATGTATACAGAGACTGGCAGTGTTAGAAAATGTCAGTTAGGTGGCCTGCACAAGTGATGGGTCTACATTTGTCCTCCAATGGGGTCCAAACACTCCATTGTAGCGCTTGACTCTCATAGGGTAGCGAAACAGAGCAGTCCAAGGCCTACTCAGGGGAGATTTTGGCTAGTAATCACCATTCACAGATACACAATAATAAAACTCAATAAATGATTGTCCAGTCTGTGCTTTTTCTTTTGAAAAAGGGAAAAGTACTTTTATTACACACACACTACTCAATACTATACAGTAATTCACAATGTTCATAAGCTGATGGAAATACTTCTAGATGACGTTGAGTACTCAATCTTGTCCCTCACAAAGGGAAATTTAGACCGACAAACCATATGTCAGAAACATTCACTTGTATGCAGCTGCAATACTTGAGCATAACGTTGGGTGACAACACTTAATATTGGCAATAATGCATGCAAATGTTGATCACGAGTGGCTATCAGCCTCATTATTTCACTTAAAGAGGTGCAAGCAAAATCTATAGGCATGTCTGAATGATTTGTGCTATTAAAATTACTTCTACAATGAAATACACAATTTAAACATTACCCCTCAAGAATATCATATTTAAAATTGCACAAATGTGCAATTCCCATCTTTTGCCCCTTGAGAACGCCAACTCACATTACACCACTTAGAGCCACAAGGACTGCAGGCAAAGTCTGTGCACCTAGACGGCACAGCATTCCCAGCTGAAGAGCAACAGCTCCAGCTGAGGAAGTGCTTCCAAAGCCAAGGAAATCCTAGGGGGTTATCATTTTAGAGTCTCACCCAACTTACGGTGGGGACTCTGGAATTCTTTTCAGCTCCCCCTGCATTTTTGCAACATTGTGGTGGTGACTCCATTCTCCTGGGGCCACCACAAAGCCAAAATGAGTGGTTTGGTGAAGAAATGCAGCCAGGAACCATAGGACATTATGGTTTGCTCCACCGTGAGCATGTACATATTTAAACAGCGGTTCTCCCGCTGTGTAGGGATAGCACCACATCAGTTTCCTATTGTTTTCTTTCGTTTTTCATGCAAGGACTCACCTCGCTTTTCTTCTTCTCAGAGTGCCTGGTCCCACCCAGGCACCTTGTGTGCAGCTTCATTGTGGGACAGCCTCTTGAGCCCACCTCAGGATGACCCAAGCCAGATCCCGGCCTGCAGCAGCACTCCTTTGAGCAACCCTAGGGGCCAGCTGCGTCTTCTGCCTTGCCCGCTCCTGCGGGTAAGGTGCCGCAGCATGTGATGGTCTACCTTTCCCCCAGTCACAGG
Source organism: Calotriton arnoldi (assembly GCA_963921515.1). Classification (NCBI taxonomy): domain Eukaryota; kingdom Metazoa; phylum Chordata; class Amphibia; order Caudata; family Salamandridae; genus Calotriton; species Calotriton arnoldi. Next base: position 264,005 of record CAWUFW010016075.1, read on the forward strand.
TACGGGGAGCTGGGAGGACCAGCCACACTTGGGGGGAGCACGGTGGCACGTCCCCTCCATTTCAAGCAACTCGGGCCCAGGGATGGGATCTGGGTCCCTTCCTGGCTAATACAGAGGATCGCGATGGCATTGCCTCGTCTTCATCAGGGCCCACGGATGGGGTCCTGGGCCCCCTTCCTCCTCAACAGGGGGCAGCGCAATGGCACCTCCACCCACGATTGACTTCTCGGTGCCCAGGGAAGGGGTCCTGGGCCATTCCCTCTCCTGTAGGGAAAGCATGACGGAGCTTCCCCGCAGACTTTCTTCTTGGGGGAAGTCTCTGGGCCCTGGCGCACCCTGAGGACATGGCTAGAAACTGCATCTGAGCCAGACGCACTTCATCGCTGGTGCAGCCAGAAAGGTTGGCTGCCTCACTGACAGACACGGTCCTGAGCTTAGGTTGGGGTGGTGCTGTTGATGCAGGAGTGCTGCTCCCAGCTTGCTCCCCGGAGGCCGGTGCAGCAGGCACACGTTTGATGAAAAAGGATCTGGCCGCAATGCCAGTGGTGGAAAGTTGCTTCTTCTCACTGGCCATTTTCTTGGCAGCATCTTTTTTGGGGGCCATCTTCTTAAAGCTTTCAGTTGGCAGTTGCACCAAGCTGCACAAGTTGAAGTGATTAGAGGGCTGACATGTATAGACCTTCTGTTTGGTAGTACTGTGGGTGATGTCTCTTCTCTTATGCACCTAAAAGCAAAGAAGCAACAAAAACATTTAGTGTGAAAAGTAGCATTGTTTGCAGTTTGAATTAGTACAGACAAAGGCAATATTAGTGTGGTTGGTTTTTTAACTTAGATAACAAGTTTAAAGTCAAACCACACCATCATACCATAATTCCACATCAGAACATAACACACAAAATACAGAATGATAGAGCTCTTTCCTTTATGTCCATATATTCTAAAGGAAACACCTATGGCACTCAGACTCAGGGAACTAAATGGGTAAATGGAATACTAATCTTTTAAAAAATGAATGATGCCAGAGTCTAAAATGACCACAGCCAGGGTGTCCACCAGGAGGAAATTGAATTATATACCTAAAAAACTGAATGCTGTTGTGCGGCTGTGTGCCTATGGTGGATGGATAGATGGATGGATGATGGATCGACCGAGGCAAAACAGGAAGGAATTCTTTACATTAAAAAAATGTAATAACATTTAAAAAAACATTGCAAAAAATAAAAGTAAAAAGTAAAATTAAAAAAATTAAAATTAAAAATTAAATTTAATTTTTCTTTAAAAATACATAAAAAATTTAAATTAAGAAAATTAAAATAAAAAATTAAATAAAAAAATGTAAATACAAAAAATGAACAATAAGTGGAATTATCCTCAAATATATTATTAAACTGATATCTCATACTTCCATGCAAGCCTATGGCAAAAGCACATTGGCTGGACGCACAAAATGGCTGCCAGCCAGTGCCACATGGTCAACAACAACAATGAACAAGAAACCATGGGGAACAAAGAAGAACACATGCAAGCCTATGGCAAAATCACTCTGACTGTCTACACAAAATGGCCGTCAGCCTCGTGATCACAACAACAACCAGCAAGGAGGCATGGCCACAACAAAAAACACTTGCAGGCCTAAGGCAAAAACACATTGGCTGGCTACATAAAATGGCAGCCAGCCATATCGTCACAGCAACAACCAGCAAGGAGGTATCACCACAACAAAGAACACATGCAGGCCTATGTTAAAAGCACACTGGCTGGCTACACAAAATGGCCACCAGCCACATGGTCACAGCAACAACAACAACCAGCAAGGATGCATGGCCACAACAAAGAACACATTCAGGCCTATGTCAAAAGTACACTGGCTGCCTACACAAAATGCTGCCAGTCACATGGTCACAGCAACAACGAGCAGGAAGCATGTAAACCAAAGATCACATACAGGGCTAAGGACACTGACTAAAAATGGCTCCTGGCCACATGGCATGGGGAACAAAGACAAAAGGTGGCCAATGTCAAACACACTCACACATTGGCCAGGCAAAGGAGGCATGGCAACACAGAAAAAAGAACATTAATTTAGCAATGCCAAAAACGAAAATTAACTGGGCTAACAAATTTACAACACACATACTCCAAAGGCATCAAATATAATTATCCCACCTATACACTGTTTGCAGAAAACAAAATGTGAAATACTCCAACAAAAACACATTTTGTAAATTAATCCAATACCGTCCTTGGCCTAAATGATGTTTTAATTCATAAGACATCACAGAAACAGTTGTTTTGTGCACCAATAGCTACTACTGGGCCTACTGAATGGAAAGCCCATTGGCAGACTAGGCCACATAGTGAATTAAATGAATAGTGCTCATTTATTAAAAAAAAAATAGAGAGAATGTTTTGAACTGTGCACTATTTTTACTTTACAAAAGAAGAAAAATTGCATGCAGAAAAATAACTAGGCCCCTACTGAAGCTGCAGGCCAGCCACCACAAAACATTTTAAAAATTGTATAAAAGTGCAAATAAATCTTGGTCCATGCCCCCAATCAAACAAACAACACCCTTATATACCAGTTTTTCAACTTACTTGTAAAATCTAAAAAACAAAGTCCTTACATCCAATTGTATATATGCAGCAGATATGAGAGTGATCCTTCCAGCTCCAAATCCCAGTGAAAAGTGACCAAGAGATGGACAAAGCACTGGGAGGAGCGTGCTGGACAGGAACAGGAAGCTGGAGTCTCTGGGGAACTTCCTTCCTGTTGGAGAAAAAAGTTAAAAAAAAAAAAAAGTCTTCTCACAAAAAACCCCAACTCCAACGGCCAGTTGGAGAAGCAAATCCACTTGAAAAGCCTCTAAGCTGCATCTCGAACACGAAAGCTGCTCGAGTGCTCCGTTTGTGATCACGGACGGCACTACATTGGCGCTGCCGCATGCGGAAGTTGTGCAAGTGAGCGCGAAGGCTCACAGGAGCTCGCTAGAAGTGCAAAGGAGCACGAAGTCTCGTGCACGTTCGCAATCGGTCAGAGAGCATCGTGGCACTTGCGAGTAAGCGACAAAACAAATCTTGAGAGCACAAATGGAAAAAAAAACTCCGCTTCGTGCCCGAAAGGCAGAATTCAGGAACTCCATGCTCCTCCGCGGAGCGCCCGAATTCTGTAAACTCCGTGAGTGGAGTGGAGTTTTACACCCATGCCTAGTAAAGGTGTGGGCCCTAGGCCCACATGCTATGAAAATAATGGACACAGACACATTGTTACTGCACACATAACTGGCCTCTTTTATTGCCAGTGTCACCTGACCTGTAACGCCTGTGTTGGATGGGTGTGGGGTGTGAGTATAAGCCGATCTTCGTGGGAGTTACTGGTAAAACACTAGGGGGCATATTTACGACGAAGTGGCAGAGCGCGGCGTTAGCAACCTTGGCTTAACGCTGTGCTTCACGACTTCCAAAACACAGGGCTGCACAATATTTACAAGGATACGGTGCAGCCGTGCATTTCTCCCTGCACTAATTTTAGCTGCCTAGCACCAACAAAGACACCCTTGCACCATAATGCAAGGGTGCCTGCATTCTATTTGTGCTGCACAGTGCTGCACACATAGAAACAGCAAAAACGAGGAGAAATGAAGCATTTCTCCTTGTTGCGCCTGTTTAAGACCAGGTTTTCCCTGGTCTTAATTTTGGCACTGCCCCATATTTACTCTGCCTTGTAAATATGGGGCAGCGTCAAAATCAATGGGTGTTGCTGTGGAACGCCCACCACAACACATTGGCCACCCTTTTCACGCTAAGTAAAGCGTGAAAGGGGGCCTTATTCACAAGGCGGCGTTAAGCAATGTTAAGTGGCTCAACGCTGCCTTGTAAATAAGGCGAAGTCCCTTTCGCTACCACAACGTTAGAAAATGTGACTCGGTGGTGGTGATTGTGGCTTGTAAATATGCCCCTAGACTGTGTCCAGCAGGACACATTCCTCCCAAACTTTATTAAAAACAAAAACAAGTCAACCTATGGAAATAAAACAATATACACATGACACCACTTAGTCTTTCAGCCTCAAGAGGCAGTCCACAGTACAGTGGTGGTCAGGTGCAGATGGAAGCATCCGGGCATCTCTGCCCGTGTCCATGTTTTATCCAGCTACCACTGAGCATGAACACTGTGTAGACGGAGTCCAGATTCTTTGGCAGCCTGTCCTTTGGATCAGACTCTACTCAGGCACTGATAGTAAGTCTTGATGCCCTCTTTGTGATGTGGTTGGTGTCGATAGTTCAAATTTCGGGCATCAGGAGTGGCGGTGGAGTCCCACTGCGGAGGTGTACTCTTGGGGCGCCTTCGCACCATGATGACAAGTCTTGCCAGGACTGGGATGGCGTCGACGATGCTTGGGATGTTTTCCTCTGTGTAGGAAGGTGGAATCTGACTATATGGTTGCCCCCACTTTTTTTATGGTGTTTTGCTGGTTTATGACTTAGTTGGACTGGGATCCTGCTATTCAGGGCCCCAGTCTATCTGCTTTCTCTGTAAAAAGGTTTCCATGTGCCTTAGGCACATCACTGATTGGAATCTGGAGTGCCCTTATAAGTCCCTTGTATATGGTATACTATGTACCAAGGGCATAGGTACCTCAGAGGCCTACCAGGGGCTGCAGCATGTATTATGCCACCCCTGGAAGGCCATCCAAACTGACACCACAGGTCTGCTACTGCAGCCTGGGTAAGGTGGTGCATGCACTCCTTACTGTGATATAGGTTACCTATATCACTAAATACATACACACATATAAACCTATAAGTCACTCCTAAGGCAGGCCTTATCAATCCTAAAGGCAGAGTGCATGGTTCCTATGTGAGAGGGTGCCCCTGCATGAGCAGGGCCCCTCTGCAGCATTCGGAGACCATCTCTGATGCTGTTTGTAGTGCAGCCTGACCATATACTCTTAAGCGCATTATATCCTCGCGGTAAAATGCTAACTTTGGAATGGCTGCACCTAAACATGTCGTGTTTGGTGTCAAACATCTTGGAATACTACCCCCCGCCAATTCTGGCGGCGGGGGTAGCATTCCACCCTTCTAGAGGGAAAGACATGTTAACTCTGACTAACCCGGTAACTTCTCTCCAAAGCCCTGGCATCACAAAATGGATGCTGCTGCCACAGACACGAGTCTGGCCTCCTGCTGCTGGACGAAACTCCGGCAGGGGAGGCCTGGACAATAGGTTTCCTGTCCCAGGGAGGTGTGACCACCTCCCCAGACAGGATAATGTGTATTGGGGCTGGGCGGGAGCATCATCTGTGTGCTTTGAAGTCCTGCACTGGGGGCACATTTGGTGTCCCTAGTGCATACCCCAGTTCAAACCGGATCAGGGGCTTCCAGCCCCTGCTTTGGCGTGAACTGGACAAAGGGAAAGGGTGTAGCCACCCTCTGCCCTGACCCACCCATAGGTGGGGCCACAGAGTAGTCCAACCCCTATCTTTAGTATAAAGATAGGAACCCAGTCCTTAGGACTTTAGATTATCCCTGGACGAAACTCTGAAACAGAATCCTGGACCTTCGATGCTCTACTCACGATTAGAGGACAGAAGAATCTCCCTTGGGGTCAAGGAGTGACTCCCTGCTTGGCAGGCACCAAAGAAGCATCTGTCCGGTTCGCATTTCTGAAGCTCCTGTCGGACGCCGAAGTCATCGCATCACCAGAGGTGGATTCTCAGACTTCCCGAGGCTACCCTGAGTCCCCAGCAAAGCTGAGGCCCGTGGCTATCGTGGGTGACTTGAGACTGTGACCCCTGGACACCGAGCACATTTGCAAGTGCATCCTCTTCTGGGTCTCTCAAGAAGTCGTGCTTTGGGCTCCGAGTAGCCCTAGCCTCCAGCACCACTTACACCGAAGATCACTGGCCCCCACTCCATGAGTGTCCTGTAAGCCAGATCCACGTGCGGCGTCACGAGGCTCCTTCGCGGTCGCTAGCCCATTGGCTAGTAGCCCTTAACAAAGGCCAATCCTTTTCTACCTTGGCATCCTGGTTGCTCCAGGCCTGCCCTCACTTACCCTCGCTGGGTGAGTTCCACAGACCTTGCTGGTCTGCACCATCGACGATCTACATCTTCACCGAGACTTGCCATTGCCAAGGCTTGTTGGGTCCAATCCGGTCGCCGATGCCTCAGCACTTGACAGACATCGTGTACCAGCCCGAATCCTGCTCCTGGTTGCTGACAACGCCTCCTGGACCTCGTGGCTGAAGAGTCAAGACGACCGTCAACGCACCTGAATCACTCGACATCGGTGGGCATCTGTCCATCGCCTTCCTGGTCACTGGCTACTGACCCAGACTCTGTCCCCTCTGCTTTCAGGTTCTTCAGAACTCCGATCCACTCTTGGATCCACCCGGACACTTTTCTCTTGGCCGCCAGCAGCACTTTGCAGCCGATCGCCATTCGAATCGACGACGAAACCCGACCCCGAAAGGCACCTATGCACCCGGCTTCCTGGGTGAGGTAACACGAGTACTCCGGTGCTCCCGTGGGTAGAGACTCTTCAAAGTCCTAGATCTCAAAGGGTTTTGTCCTAGTCCTCTTTTAAGTGTCCCTTTTCTCTAATTTCCCGATCACGACTTTCTCCATAGAAGTCAACGGCGTATCGCGGTTGTGTATTTACACTGCACGCGTCTCCCGTGGGTCCCCTGTGTCACTACCTTGGGTGGTTCCTTGTGGTCCAAGCACTTCTAGAGGCTCTAGGCCTAGTGTCTAGTTCAGTCGTGGTTCGCATACCACTTTATTGGTATATGGTTTGGTACGCCCCTAGGGCCCAAACGTGTATTTGTGCTATTACTGTGTTTAAATATCTTCTAACTTATGTATTTCGAACTCTAGCCTCATAAAGAGACTAGAGGGGTGTGTTTAGCAATAAATACATATATTTTGAATATATACCTGGTGTGGTGCTCTTTCATTTGATCACTCAAGAGATTATAGACTGGTAAAACAAGCTGCTTTACATTCCTTCAAGACTTATCCTGAAGGCTGCTCTCCATAGCTACCACTAGGATAGCTTTCAATAAGGTTGTCTTTAACCTATCTCCAATAAGGGGTTGTTTGGACTGGTGCAAGGTGCCCACTATAATTAGTGGACAGCATATGCCAGGCCAACTTCTCACACTCTGAAGCCTTGGTGCCTTCCTGTACCTTGTCGGTGCAGCAGTTTCCAGACCATTTCTCATAACAGTATTCCCTCGTGCAGGAATACCCTTGAGACCCTTTCATCTTGTTGCCATGGGACCGAGTGGACTGTGCAGGGCTGCTTGTGGGCTGCTTGGGGCCCACTGCAGGATCACTGACAGACTCACAGCTGAGTCATTTGTGCAACCGCCATGGTAGGTCACACCATGGTCGATGTGCTTGCCAACAGGACTCAGGTGTGGGTATGCTATCAGATAGTCTCTGGACATTTGGTCTCTCACGTTGCCAGGAGTGTCTCTGTCTCTTTATGCTATATGGGTGTAAGGCTCCACCCTGGTGATGAGTTGCTCCTTCATTGGATCAGGTGATGCACATGTCAATGATGATGTAGTTGCCGTTAGACTAGGACAAAAGGTGGTGATGATTTGCTTGGGGCTAGGGTGACTGGAGGGACTTCGCAGCCATGCAGTATGGTATCTTTGATGGTGCCGTTCTTCACCCTTGGCATGTGCGGTTGCGAGCAGAGATACCATCTGTCTCAAGCAGCAGATGCTTGGGAACTGACGGTCGCACTGGGAAGCGTGGGATAGAGATGCAGTTTGCGGTTGCAGGCGGCTTACTTTTGGTTCTCCTGCTGTGGTGTCGCCAGGGACGTCGCTCTGCCTTGGTGGCTGGCTTGCGTCGTTGGGGGCACACTGCAGAAGGTCTCTTCACTCTGTGATCATGTGCTCTTGCTCATCTGTGGTCGTCCAGTCCTTCAGTGTGACAGGTCAGGTTACATGCTCTTCTCCTTCTTCCTCGGTTCTTGTTTACAGTGTGGCATCCTGCCGTGTGTCGTCAGTTCTCCTCACTGGGACCTCCTGCCTGCTTCTGTCACGTTTGTTGGACTGCACATCTTCTCCCATCTCAGACCACTCGCCGGTACTGTCCTGTCTGCAGGACTGGGCATCTTCTTTCATGTGCGTCAGCCATTGCGTGGACGACATTGAAGGTGGTTACTGCACACATAACTGGCCACGAGCATGTGCACACAGGCTCTTTTATTGCCAGGGTCACCTGACCAGTGACGCCTACGTTGGATGGGTGTGGGGTGTGAGTATAAGCCAGCCCTCGAGGAGTGGCTGGTAAAACACTAGACTGTGTCCATCAGGAAACTACAGGTGTGACAAATACATCAGCATTGCTGCATCCTAGATAGAGAACATGGTACTGCAGACACATCGGTTCTCTGGATTACACAAGACACTGGGGACCTGACCAACCAGAGACATTTATTTTAGAGAACACGTCAAGCAGTAGACTAGAGGGGAAACACTAAACCAAAGTGCCCCACATGTGCATCACTAGAAGCACCTGAGTTTAAACTATTGTTACATAATTGATACAGTTGGAAGCAAAACCATTGTAGTTCAAGTTACATTTCCCCCAGGTACAAAATATGCAGTGGCATAGCCACTATTTGTGCAGCAGGTGCAGTGGCATCAGGGCCCAGAGCTTTGAGGGGTCCATTAAACACTGACAACATTGCACGTTACTTCCCAATCATTAACCATAATTAGGCAAAGGGGCCATTTTTCTTGCTTGCACCTGGGCCCTTGGCATCCTTGTGAGGCTCCTGAAAATCTGCACAATTATTTTGCGGGTGGCCACAGGGACATACAAAAAAATGCAAATTGCTACATTTGTCCTTATACAAAGTAATTTCATCAATAGTGAGAAACAGATAAGGTTCAGGCATCAGACAACTTTATTTATTTCCTTCCCCCATCTGAACCCTCCACAGTAACCGAAAATGGGGGTTGATAACTTCGGAGTGTAGTTACTCGACTTTAAGAGTGGAGTCGTGAGGGTCCTCTGGAAAATAAGAAATTACTGGAGGAATTGTTCTTGATTCCCCTGGTTATATCCCTGGATAATCTCTACCAGAGACACCAGAGTGAAATACATCAGGGCCCAGATTTACTAACCAAACCCAGGCGCAAAGTGTAGTGTTGGGATTTACTTCCCAGCACAAATTATAATTTGCATTGGAAAGTTGCCTGAAGCTTTATGTCAAGGGGGCAAGCCATTGGTGGTACATAGCAGTTCCCATGCAATCACCCATGGGATTTGATTCAATTCCCTATCTACAACCATTTGTAGACAGGGTTCTGAGCCAAAAAATGATGCCTCCTCAAGGAAGGTGTAACAGTGGAGAAACTTTTAAAAGTCTACACATTTTTCTAATTTTGCATGTGTGCTGCACTGTTTTACAAAGCTGCAATGAAAATTCCAACAGCACAGAGGGCCTAAATTGTAGCACGTCCATGTCAGCAAGCTCTGACAAAGCCAAACACTTTTTGTTCAGTACATGCATAGAGACACAAAACATGTCTTAGAGCTCATATGTAGATGTACATATGTGGCAGAGCAGCACTGTTAGAAATTGGGTTTTTGGTTGGCAGAGATATGGACCCTGTCCAAGCAGGAACCACAATCCTAGTCAGGGTAAGTCAGATACACATCATAAATTAATCTGTGCTCACCCCCTGGTAGTCAGGCTTAAATTAAGAGGCAATGTGTAAAGTATTTGTGCATAACACAACAAAAAGACTCCATACCATTTTAGAAAAATGAAGAATGATTTTATAAATAAAACAAGACCAAAGCAACAAAAACCCAATAAGTAGATCCTGAGATATACAATTTTAAAGATTTAGGTGAAAATAGCGCAAACAATCGCAAAGCGCCAACTGTGGTTATCTGGTTGCGCCGGACTGGGACAAAGTCACAAGTTCAGGCTGACCACGAAGGAACATGGGCCAGATACAGGGACCGTACTTGGAGCCGCTGAACACAGTACCTTAAATTCTGGTGCACGGTCTGCGCGGCATTGCTTTGTGAGGCTTTGCGTCATCTGGCATTGGTTCTGAGAAGCTGTGCAATGAGGCTTTGCAGGGCTAGCCATCATTTTGCGTTGGTCCCGGGTCACTGTGTGGTGAGGCTTTGCAGGGCTTGGCATCACTGTGTGTTGGTTCCAATAGACTAGCAGCTGTGAGGCTTTGGGGGCTTCACGCCACCCAGGATCGATTCCAGTGAGGCTGGCAGCTGTGTGGCGAGGCTGTGCAGGGCTTCACATTGCTCTGCTGTGGTTGCTTTGAGGAGCACAGAGGGCACCGCACATTAGGCCCACTTCCAAGGGTCCAGGACTGGGGTGGTACAACTTTACAAGTCAGACTCACAGTTGGCAGAGTCCAGGTGCAGGATCAGGTTGGTTGAAAGTCCTTTGTGTCCCTGAGACTTCAGATAACAGGAGACCAGTCAGCTGGCGCTTGAAGTCACTCTGGGTTCTGGGTTGTAGAAATTCAGGTCCAGTCCTCCTCACTCCCAGGAAAGTGGGCAGCAGGCACAGGTCAGCACAGCAGAGCAGGAGTCCAGCAGAGTGGCAGTCCTTGTAGCAGCACAGCAGTTCTTCTTCCTGCCAGAGTATCCACAGGTCCAGAAGTGTACTAAGTTGCTGGTGTCAGTGGACCAGTACTTATACCTAGTTGGGCCTTTGAAGTGGGGAGACCTCAAAGAGATGTCTTTGAAGTGCAAAAGTACCTGCCCTGGCTCCAGACTCACTACCCCATTGTATGGGGATAGGACACAACCCTTTCAGGTGTAAGTGTCAGTTGCTCCCCTCCATCCTGCTCAGGATGGCCCATCAGGATGCAGATGGCCACTCAGTCACACCTACCCTTCCTTTGTGTGTGACTGTCTGGAGGGAATGCACAGCTGTCACCCAACCCAGACATGTATACAGAGACTGGCAGTGTTAGAAAATGTCAGTTAGGTGGCCTGCACAAGTGATGGGTCTACATTTGTCCTCCAATGGGGTCCAAACACCCCATTGTAGCGCTTGACTCTCATAGGGTAGCGAAACAGAGCAGTCCAAGGCCTACTCAGGGGAGATTTTGGCTAGTAATCACCATTCACAGATACACAATAATAAAACCCAATAAATGATTGTCCAGTCTGTGCTTTTTCTTTTGAAAAAGGGAAAAGTACTTTTATTACACACACACTACTCAATACTATACAGTAATTCACAATGTTCATAAGCTGATGGAAATACTTCTAGATGACATTGAGTACTCAATCTTGACCCTCACAAAGGGAAATTTAGACCGACAAACCATATGTCAGAAACATTCACTTGTATGCAGCTGCAATACTTGAGCATAACGTTGGGTGACAACACTTAATATTGGCAATAATGCATGCAAATGTTGATCACGAGTGGCTATCAGTCTCATTATTTCACTTAAAGAGGTGCAAGCAAAATCTATAGGCATGTCTGAATGATTTGTGCTATTAAAATTACTTCTACAATGAAATACACAATTTAAACATTACCCTCAAGAATATCATATTTAAAATTGCACAAATGTGCAATTCCCATCTTTCGCCCCTTGAGAACGCCAACTCACATTACACCACTTAGAGCCACAAGGACTGCAGGCAAAGTCTGTGCACCTAGACGGCACAGCATTCCCAGCTGAAGAGCAAAAGCTCCTGCTGAGGAAGTGCTTCCAAAGCCAAGGAAATCGTAGGGGGTTATCATTTTAGAGTCTCACCCAACTTACGGTGGGGACTCTGGAATTCTTTTCACCTCCCCCTGCATTTTTGCAACATTGTGGTGGTGACTCCATTCTCCTGGGGCCACCACAAAGCCAAAATGAGTGGTTTGGTGAAGAAATGCAGCCAGGAACCATAGGACATTATGGGTTGCTCCACCGTGAGCATGTACATATTTAAACAGCGGTTCTCCCGCTGTGTAGGGATAGCACCACATCAGTTTCCTATTGTTTTCTTTCGTTTTTCATGCAAGGACTCACCTCGCTTTTCTTCTTCTCAGAGTGCCTGGTCCCACCCAGGCACCTTGTGTGCAGCTTCATTGTGGGACAGCCTCTTGAGCCCACCTCAGGATGACCCAAGCCAGATCCCGGCCCGCAGCAGCACTCCTTTGAGCAACCCTAGGGGCCAGCTGCGTCTTCTGCCTTGCCCGCTCCTGCGGGTAAGGTGCCGCAGCATGTGAAGGTCTACCATTCCCCCAGTCACTGGTACGGGGAGCTGGGAGGACCAGCCACACTTGGGGGGAGCACGGTGGCACGTCCCCTCCATTTCAAGCAACTCGGGCTCAGGGATGGGATCTGGGTCCCTTCCTGGCTAATACAGAGGATCACGATGGCATGACCTCGTCTTCATCAGGGCCAACGGATGGGGTCCTGGGCCCACTTCCTCCTCAACAGGGGGCAGCGCAATGGCACCTCCACCCACGATTGACTTCTCGGTGCCCAGGGAAGGGGTCCTGGGCCATTCCCTCTCCTGTAGGGAAAGCATGACGGAGCTTCCCCGCAGACTTTCTTCTTGGGGGAAGTCTCTGGGCCCTGGCGCACCCTGAGGACATGGCTAGAAACTGCATCTGAGCTAGACGCACTTCATCGCCGGTGCAGCCAGAAAGGTCAAAGGTTGCAAAACGTCAAAAGGGAATATGTAGGGGGCCCGTTGGGCCGGTTTTGGCAATTTTGGTCTTGTTCTGCTCCTGGTGGCCTGCCCTAGCCACGAGGAGCACCTCCTTCAGGCCTCCTGGCCTCTAAGAGGACAGACCTTGCTGGGAGTTGATTTCACTGGCTCCTTGAGCCAGCCTTTCACTTTGTTTCCTCTCTTGGCTTCTTTTCCTCCTTGCGCAGAAGCCCAGTCTTTCCAAAGCTGGTCCTCATGGGGCATAAGGGACCGGCATCCCTGGACCTGGGTGAGTACCCCACTGGTCCTGTGGTCGATCAGAGGCAGAGTCCTTAGTCCAGATGGCAGTCAGGGGGTTCTTCCTTCCAAATGTCCATGGCGTTGGGCTCCATTCCCAGTGTTCAGCAGAAAAGCACATTCAAGAGAGAGCTCTTCCTTCCTGCACAAGACCTTTTAAGTGGGAGTGTCCAGCAGGGCTGCACCTCTGGCCTATCCTGAGGTGCCACATTACTTCTCCGCCCTGGTTTCAACCTTCCTGCACAGCCTTTTGGGATACTTCAAGATGGCATCACCCCGGAGTCACTTGCCACATGTGCTCTGGGGGTCTCAGCTCCACCCCTCGCTGACATCACTGCCAGGGCCTGCCACAGCAAAACTTCAAAGGAGACCCCCTCCTGGTTTGGCTCCAGGGTCTGGGGTCCCTCCCTTTGTATAGTGGGCTTGGACCTGCCCTCTTCCTGGCACAGTATGACAGCTGTCTGATTGATGCAGTGCAATTCACCCCACTCATTCCTTCTGAGGAGCTGACCTAATCAAGGTAAATTGCTCTCTTTGTGGGGGGATGCCTTTGTTCCTGCTGCTTGAGAGAAAAGTAATTAACCCAGCCCAGCAGGGTGACAAAATGCCTTGGCTCTGATCCCGAGCTGAGCCAGAAAACCATGACATTCCTGAATGACCTATAAGCTGACTTTGGACTTTACAGCATTGGGCTTTTCAGACAGGTTGTACTGTACAGTGGTATGACCCTGGTGTCTTTCGACCAAGGGGTAGCGAAGCTGCACTTTAAGGCAGTCTTCCCAATAGTGTATAATGGAGGGTCACTGCAGACCAGACAGTAAAGCACACTGACTTTTCCTATCTTTGTAAGCAACATTATAAGGCCTATCCCAGGTCAATACCCAAACCTGCAGAGTCCCTTCTTTGCCAGGCTACCTGTGCGCAGTTCCTGGGCATGGCACAACAGGAGTCTCCCACATGGAGCCCTCACACGTGTGCACACACGTGTGTGGACATGTGTTCACATGTATCCAGCCAAGTGCCTCTTACCCTTGCTGCACCAGACTTATCTTAAAAGGTGGACACTGGCGGTAAACAAGCACAGTCCATTTTACCATGAGTTTACCATGGGTGAGTCCCAGGTTATGGGGCTCCCCCACAGCAAAAGGTCAAAAATCAGGTGATCAAAACCCAAAAAATCCAGGCCGATTAGATGGTCTGAACCACAATCTCACAAGCAGAAGGCACCAAATGGCTAAAGTAAGAAAATGCCAACTTTCTAAAAGTGGGATTTTCAGAATTGCAATTTAAAATCCAACTTCACCATAAGTTGTGTTTTTAAATTGTGATTCCAGAGACACCAAATCTGGGGTCCCATCCCTTCCTAATTGGTAATTGCACTTATAAAACGTAATAAGGCAATCCCAATGTTATCCTATGGGAGAGATAGGCCTTGCCGTAGTAAAAAGTGAATTTATTTCACTACCAGGACATGTAAAACTTAAAAGTGCATGTCCTACATTTTAAATGAACTGCACCCTACCCATGGCCTGTCCAGGGTCTACCTTAGCAGTGACCTATATGTAATAAAAAGTAAGGTTTGGGCCTTGCAAGTAGGTTACTTGCCATGTAGACATGGCAGTTTAAAACTGTACTGACAGGCTCTCCATTGGTAGGCTAGAGACATGTTTAAAGGGCTACTTAAGTGGGTGGCACAATCAGTGCTGCAGGCCCACTAGTAGCCTTTAAGAGATAGGCCCTGGGCACAAATAGTAAGCCAATGTTACCATGATAAGTATAGAGCACATGCACTTTAGCGCTAATTAGCAGTGGTAAAGTGCCCAGATTCTTAAAGCCCACAAAAGTGAGGTGAGAAAAAGAGGAGGAGGAAGGCAAAAACTTTGGGGTGACCGTGCAGAAAGGGCCATTTACAACAAGCACACTTATACACTTCAAGGCACAGAAATCCATGCACCTATTCACAGAAATTATGAGACACCAACACACACAGTCCACCAGATATGCAGTCACCTATGCACAGAAATCAACTGACATATTAGCATGCATACAGTCTTACACCATTACACACTTGGATTCAAGTGCACACAGATTAACTCACAGAGAAACACCCACAGACAACACACAAATAGGAATACATACACTTCCAGTCAGCAATCAGAACTGTTTGGCAGACAGACAGAGGCATGCGAGTGGAAACAAATTACACATAAATGCATGCATACCCTGAAAGTACAGACTTTGAAAGGTGGTAAGTTATGGAGGGGTATGGGAAAGAAGTTGACTGCCAGTTGTGTTCTCGATGCACTTAATTCTATGCTTGAAGTAGATGGTGGGACCAAGCTACAGTCCATTGGCATAATTTAAGCATGACAGGAACAGGGCACTAGTGGTGTGCACCCTGTAAGGTCATCCATTGTGAAGAAAAATGCAGCATGCAAAACATTTCATTGTATAAAAGGCACCTTTGGTCATATGATTTGCCTACAGTGCAAAGGAGAGGTTGAAGTCCAAGATCACTCAAATTGGGGTTGTGGAGGTTGAGTTCTTGAGTAGACAAGGTGGGTGGCTGGCATTTTGCCCAGGATATGTGTAGGACATGGCCTTTTCTGCAGGGTCACTCCCAAACCTTTTGCCTTTACCCCTCCTGTTTGCTGAGTTCATTTTTATTAGCTTTAGGACTGCACTTTAGGACTGCTAGCCAGTGCTAAAATGCTTGTGCACTCTCCCTAAAGCATAGTCAAATTGTCCTAAACCTAATTGGGCAATTTAATTTACTTGGAAGTCCCTAGTAAATGTTAATACATGTACCTAGGGCCTGTAAAGTAAATGCTACTATTGGGCCTCCAACACTCATTGTGCCACCCACTAATGTAGTCCTTTACAACATATCTATCCCAGGACTGCCACTGCAACCTGCAGTGCAGTTTTAAAATGCCATTTCGACCTGGAAAACTAAGCCTATTGCCAGGCGTAAACCTTCTTTTTTAAAACCTATAAGTCACCACTAAGGTAGGACCTAAAGACGCATAGGGCAAAGTGCATGGTATTTGAAAAGTAGGACAAGTGTGTTTAAATTTTACATATCAGGACAGTGAAAATTTCCTAAAGTTGTTTTTCACTTTTGTAAGGCCTATCTCTTCCATTGGCTAACACTGGTTACCTTATTACATTTAATAAGTTCTAACTTTATATTTCGAGCACATAGAAAAATTATGTTTACATTCAAATGAATTGTAATTTTAAAACCTCCTTCATGGTAAATGTAAGAAATTGGGCAATTGGTTGAGGAGTGTGGAAGCCTCACTCAGGCAACAAACACCAACCTTGTCAGGGTGAACCACAAAAGTCACCAATTTAACCTGTGCTTAACCCACTGGTACCTTGGCACAAACACATTCATGCTTATCTTAAAGACAATGTGTGAAGTATGTATGCAGTACACAAACAGTAATAAAGTGAAATCACAACACAAGAAAAACCCGAAACCAATTTAAACAAATAGAGTCAATTTTAATTAATAACATTACACCAAAATGAATTCAATCCAATCAGTAGAACCGAAGTCATGAATTTTTAAAGTTTGTAGTGAATAATAGTGCCAAAATGAACAAAGAAATACCCACAGTTATCTGGTCATGTGACACAAGTGCAAAGTCACAAGTTCAGGCCCACCGCGATGGAGTATGGGCAAGGTACTGGACCGAGTTCCCGTCCTCTGGGAGTTGTACCTCTGTGTCCTTAGTGCCAAGATGCAAGGTCCTGCTTTAGTCTGCACCACACTACGTTGGTTCTGGTGAAGCCGCCAGTCAAGAGCTGCCTGGTGTTGCACTGAGAGGTACTACGTCAAGTTGCATAGCACTACAACAGTTCAGACAAAACTGCCGATCAGGAGCTGTGGGGTCATGCTTCAGGCTGGGTTATGCTGCGTCGGTTCTGATGGAACTGTCGATCAGGAGCTGCGAGGTGCTGCGATGCAAGGTCCTGCAGAGGGTTGTGTCTCACTTTGTTGGATCCCTTCAATTGCACTGGGAGAAGTACACTCTGACTCCAGCCAAAGGTCCAGGACTTGGGGAGCACCTCTTGAGGGTCAGGACTCACTCCAACAGAGGTCAGCAGCAGGGCTCAGGCAGGTCCCCACTTTTTGTGGGGAGCTGGATTTTCTGGATTCCTATGCCAGACCTGATATCTGACTCCTGGTGCTCTTCCCCTGCTTGTAGGGGGACCTTATGAAGCAGCAAAACAATATCTGTGCAGGTCCAGGAGAACCATCCAGGGTCCCCAGTTGGTCAATTACCTCAGCTGTTCGTCAGGGGGCATAATGGGCCCAACACCACTGGCACTAAGGAGACCTATTATAGTCCTGGGAATTCAGAGGGAGGCATTTGATCCCTTTGCTGGGGAGCAGAGTAATCACCTTGTCCAAATAGTGGGGACAAAGGCTGGGAATCTACTTCTGTGCTGAGTAAGATAAATATGACAAGTCCTAAAGTACCATAATAAGTGTGGATAGGATGTTAGGGACCATAAAATCTACACTCAGGTGTATGTTTGATCCCAGATTGATACCTCTCTCGACCCTGTAGGCCTCAGTGGAGTGCAACTGTATTTTGGGGCAGATTTTGTCAAGATTGCTCCTCTCCTGGTCGTGTGTGTGTGTGCGGGGCATAGCAACACAGGAATAAGAGAGGCCGAGCAGAGTGGAAGAGCACTTCACGTTATAGTTAGATGCATGCGATTCTTCCGTCCAGCCCCTCCCTCCACTTACCTGATTGGTTGCTCGGGTGCTCGTCTTCGTTCCTCGAGGGGCTCCTCTCCTTGATTTTCCGTTGCTCGTCCGGCTCAGCAGGAACTTGCTTGCTGCTCCGGTCTGAATCCTGAGCATTCTTCGGCGGATTCCTTTCCTGGCTTCTCTGTGTTCATCCGGGCCCGATAGGACCTTCACTGGAATCCATTTTGCTATATTTTTGTTTCTTGTTTTTGGCCGTGGGGGCCTTCATGATGATTTCTAAAGAGAATAGTGAAAAAGACAAACAACTCACAAGAATCCATGCACTTAAGGTGGTAACATTTATATTGCTTTGTTTACATGTGATATAAACGTTTCTGATATATGTCTCCATGGTGTATGGAGATCCTGCTTCCTTGCTACACATTGCTTGATGGCTGTAGGAACCATATAAATATAAATTAGTCTCCTGAGTATTAAGGGGCTGATTATTTCATTGTTTCTTAGCCCTGCACATTTTTCTGTATACTTTGTATTTTACTTTACCCCTATTCATTTTCGGGAAAATATGTTTTTTTCCTGGTTTTTAATGGATATGACTAATTGGGGCTTTAATGGAATTCCACGGTAATCAACTCATAGGTTAGTTTACCATATAGATTTATAATTACACTTTCCCTGGTATACTAGGTATCATACCCCTAATGCCTTTATTTTCTTCATAGATGATACAGCTGATTCTGTTCTCTGAAATCTTGTATACTGTATATACTTTAGCGGAAGAGGGACCTCATTCAGGTAGTTATATCTATCAAAAGGATCATAATTGTCTGTAAGCATTATACACGCACATGGTAATAGAATTCACCTTATTTTCACTACAGAAATCACATAAAGACCACACAACAAAGAGCCATGCCTGAAGTGCATTGGTAACGTGTCTCTCTTTTCCTTTCCTTGTTTTGTTTCCCCTCTTCCTCCAATTCCTCCGTGTTGGGTTTGACCTTAATAGGCTTACACTGGTGGGTGTGGGAAGTTGGAACCTTACTTCAGATCTTGCATCTCCCCCCTGTGAAAACAACAGGTGAGAATTACAGAGCGCGATGCCCATGTTAATCTTTCTCCTGGGCGAGATGGAAGAATGCCAGATCACATTAGCTGATGTGGCTCATATGATAGGGAATCTGCAGAAAGAAACCCAAGCTCTTACTCTTAGGGTAGATGCCTTACAACAAGGCTCCTTTCCTGCTGCCTCCGCAGATCTTAATGCTGGGGCTTTTGGTAACTGTTTTCTTCTGGTCTTGCCTCTTCAAGTGGGAGTCATCCAGTGTTTCACGTAACGACTCCTCCCACTATACCCCTCGCTCCTCCTGAGAGATTTTTGGGAGACCGTGACAAGTTTGCTACTTTTATAAATCAGTGCAAATTACATTTCATGTGTAAGGCGTCTTGCTTCCCTACTGAACAAGATAAAGTAGCGTTTGTATTGTCCTATTTAGGGGGAACAGCGGACACTTGGTCTATCCCATTAGTGGAGCGAAATGACCCCTTATTATACAACTATGCAGAGTTTAAAGAAAATTACGTATATTTTTGGAAAGACATTCATTCATGCAATCCGTAGACACCGAACTCTTAAATCTAAAATAAGGTTCTAAAGACTTGATGACTTACATTTCCAACTTCAATAGGTTAGTGGCTGAGGCCAGGTGGCCAGAGGCCAAACGAAGTGCTCTGTTTTATAAAGGACTCAAAAATGAACAAAAAGACGTGTTGGCGTAAGTAGTGAATCCCCCTGAGTCTTGTAATGCCCTAATTGACCTTGTAGTCAAATTAGATCATAGATTACAGGAGAGGAGGCGAGAGAAAGGATGTCTTGAATCCAAGTTAGTTGTGTATAAAGACAAGAAGGTAGACTCTGAAAAAACCACAGAAGAACCTGAGCCTATGCAAATAGGTAGCGTTAGGGGCCCTCTGAGCAATGAAGAGACAAAGCGTTGCAGAGGTAAGAAGTTATGTTTATATTGTGGGAAACAAGGACACTTCTTACACAACTGCCCTGTAAAACCTAAAAGGCGTAATGAGCCGGGAAACTGAAGAGCCCGAAGTCTACAGAGACAAGCTCTTCAAGTAGATCAGGATTAATAGGTTCCCAACTCCTGGCTCAGAATCATGCTTTATCCCCTCTCCATCATTTCCTAATAAAAGCGCAATTGTTATGGGGAAATCAGTCCATAGACGTGCAGATTATGATTGACTCCGGCGCTACAGGGAGTTTTATTGACATTCAATCGGTCAAAGGTATGGAACTCACTGTTGTATCGAAGACTGTTGTAGATGAAGCAAAAACTATTGACAGAAGTAACATAAAATACAGTCCTGTTACCCATGCTACTGCTGAACTGGAACTCATTATAAATGACCAACATAGTGAAACAGTTCAGTTTGATCTCATGTAACCACCCCAATTCAAAGCAATTTTAGGCATTCCTTGGCTAACGCAACATAATCCGAACATTGGAGACACCGTTCTTTATCTTTTTCTTCTGAGTTTTGCGGGCTCCATTGCAAGAAACAACTGGTACCACAGAAAGATATTGCTGTCCTTGAGGATTCTAATGTACCTGAGTAATTAGAACGCTTGAGAGAAAATCACCTATATGTGAAACTGGATAAGTGTGAATTCCACACATCAAAAGTGACCTTTTTGGGTTTTGTGCCATCTCCTAAGGTGGTAACATTGGATCCACAAAAGATAATGGCCATCATGCATTGGCCTTCCCCATCTAATGTAAGGGGAGTGCAGAGCTTCCTGGGGTTTGCCAACTTTTATAGATGTTTCATTGATAATTTTTCAGCCCTTGCAACTCCCTTTACTAGGTTGTTTAAAAAAGGGGTTTCCTTCTGCTGGCCTTCTGAGGCTGAAGAAGCCTTTACCAAACTAAAAAATGCTTTTGAACCTGCCCTTGTTCTGAGACATCCTGATTCATCTCAACCGTTTATAGTTGAAGCTGATGCATAGCAAGTGGCCATTGGGGAAATACTGTCACAAAGAGATAAGGACATTGGGCATTCACATCCTGTGGCCTTTTATTCTCACAAATTGAACCCTGCAGAACAAAATTATTTTGTGGGTGATAGGGAACTTCTAGCCATAAAACGCACCTTTGTAGAATGGCGCCAATATTTGTTGGGTGCTCTGCATGCAGTTACCGTTTTCACTTATCATAGAAACTTGCATTTTTTAAGACAGCCAGAGCCCTTTCTATGAGACAACTGCGTTGGACACACTATTTTAAAATTTTTGATTTTGTAATACAATTTCAGGCTGGAACAAAACATGAAAAGGCAGATGTGTTATCACGATACGGCTATGAAGAAGTAGAAGTTGCCATTGATCATCCCCTTATTATACCACAAGAACGCATTCTGGGGGCCATATGTTCAGAAGAGACCTTTTTGAATGAGGTGTTACAAGCACACAATTGTAAAGAAGTTGAGGACCTGGAACAGAAACACACTGGGATAAGAATACTAGATCTTCTTTATGTCCAAGGGGGTTTGGTGATTCCTACAAAACTCTTACAACAGCAAACTCTTGAATGGTGCCACTCTCACATGTTCTCGGGGCATCCAGGTTACAAGAAAACCATTGAACTTCTCAGAAGATCCTTTTGGCGGCCGGCTATGGTTCAGGATACCAACCAGTAAATCCAACAATGTAATGTCTGTGCTCAGAGTAAATGTTCTAACCAAGTCCCTGCTGGGTTATTGACTCCTATGCCCACACCTCCTAGCCATGGCATTCCATTTCCATGGACTTTATTGTAGAGTTACCACAAACCATTTGAGGGTACACCATCATTTTGGTAGTTGTTGACATGTTGACTAAGATGTCACACTTTGTTCCTTTGAAAAACCTGCCTACTTCTAAAGAGTTAGCTACCATATTTCTACAACATGTAGTATGATTATAGGGCCTTCCATCTTTTATTGTATCAGACCTGGGTCCCCAATTTGTGTCTAAATTCTGGAAGGGGTTGGGGTCCTTATTGCACATTGATTTACGTCTTTATTCTGCACATCATCCTCAGACAGACAGTCAGACAGAAAGAGTGAACCAATGTGTAGAACAATACCTAAGGTGTCAATTACTTCTCTCCTCGGCTGATTGAGATACATTTTTATGGGCGGCTGAATTTACTTTCAATAATGGGAAGCATTCTTCTATTGGTTTCTCTCCTTTTTTTGTAATCATGGGCTCAATCCTCGTTTTCTACTTTTACCCCCTCCTGTTTCCACACCTACTCCCGCTGCCTTAGAATTTGTACACCACATTCAAGAGACACAAAAGACAGCCCAAATGAACCTAAACAAAGCTAAGGTGTAGAAGGAGAGTGCGAATCTCCATCGCCGGCCATCCCCTGTCTATGCAATCGGAGACAGAGTGTGGTTGTCCGCATATAACATTGCAGTGAAGGTAACACGAAAGTTCAAACCTCGTTTCATTGGTCCATAAACCATTGTAAAAGTAATTAATCCAGTAGCCTTGAAATTGGACCTCCCTTCCTCTCTCAAAGTCCACCCGGTTTTTCATGTTTCTTTATTAAATCCGGTGGTACCAGGAACCCTTTTACCTGTTCAACCCCCTCCAGTATTGGTTGACGATGAATCTGAATATGAGGTGGAGGCTATTGTGGATTCCCATAGAGTGAGACGTCAAAAACAATATCTTATTCATTGGAAAGTGTATGGGCCGGAGGATCGAACGTGGGAATCCGCTAGTCATGTCCATGCCCCACGATTGTTGTGTTTATTCTTTAGACGCTATCCTGGTAAACCCAAACTGGTAGGGGGGGGTTTTGGGGGAGTGTACACTCGAGATTGCTCTGCTCCCGGTCATGTGTGTGTGCGGGGCGGAGCAAGACTGGAATAAGAGAGGCTGAGCGGAACGGAAGAGCGCTTCGTGTTATAGTTAGACGCGTGTGATTCTTCCATCCGGCCCCTCTCTCCGCTTGCCTGATTGTCTTCCGGGTAGCTCGGGTGCTCATCTTGGTTCCTCGACGGGCTCCACTCCCGGCTCTTCCAATGCTCGTCTGGCTCGGCAGGAACTTGCTCGATGCTCCAGTCTGAATCCTCAGCCTTCTTCAGCTGGATAATTTCCTGGCTTCTCTGTGTTCATCCGGGGCCAATAGAACCTCCACTCGGCTACATTGAGTATTTTGGCATTTCCTAGCCATTTTGCTACATCTCTGATTCTCGTTCTCCACCGTGGGGGCCTTTACGATGATTCCTAAAGAGAATAGTGAAAAAGACATAACATCTTACAAAGAATCTACGCACTTAAGGCGGTAACATTTATATTGCTTTGAGTATTTACATGTGATATAAACTTATCTGATATATGTTTCCACGGTGTATGGAGAGCCTGCTTCCTTGCTACACATTGCTTGATAGCTGTAAGAACAATATAAATATAAATTAGTCTCCTGAGTATTAAGGGGCTGATTATTTCATTGTATCTTAGCCGTGCACATTTTTGTGCATACTTTGTTTTTTACTTTATCCCTATTCATTTTCGGTAAAATATGTTTTTTGTTTTTTTCCTTGTTTTTAATGAATATGACTAAGTGGGGCTTTAATGGAATTCCACAGTAATCAACTCATAGGTTAGTTTACCATATAAATGTATAATGACACTTTCCTTGTTATACTAGGTATCATACCCCTAATGCTTTCATTTTCTTCATAGATCTTACAGCTGATTCTGTTCTCTGAAACCTTATATACTGTATATACTTAAGCCGAAGAGGGACCTTATTCAGGTAGTTGTATTTATAGGAAGGATGATAATTGTTTGTAAGCATTATACACGCACATGGTAATAGAATTCACTTTATTTTTACTACAGGAATCACATAAAGTCACACAACAAAGATCCATACCTGAAGTGCATTGGTGACGTGTCTCCCTTTTCCTTTCCATGTTTTGTTTCCCCTCTTCCCCCAATTCCACCATGTTGGCTGTGAGCTTGTTGGGCTTACACTGGTGGGTGTGGGAAGTTGGGACCTTACTTCCGATCTTGCATCTCATCCCTGAGGAAACAACAGGTGAGAATTACAGATTTAGCCTGTACTGTGTAATACCTTACAAGCACCACAGTCCTTCAGTAAGCTTTGCAGACCTACACTATGACTGCCATAAAGGTGTACTCTTCTGACTCTTTATGTTCAGATGCTCCAGGAAATCCTTGAAGTTGCGACTGTTAATAGGCGGGCCATTATCAGACTTCAAAATGGCTGGAAAGCCCCATGTCACAAAGATGCCATCTAGTCTCTCATTGACTCACTCATGAGTTGTGGATGAGAGATATTCTATTAATGGAACATGTGAGTGCTCCTCCACAATTACCATCCCATGTCCATTATTGAATGGACCAAATAAATCGATGGCTATTTTCTCCCATTCATACATGTTAAGAGTATGTTGAGTAATATCTGTACAATTGCATACATGACAGGCCTTGAGTTTCCTTTCAACCCTCTCATCTAAATATGGAAACAAACTTGGTCTTGGAGAGCTCATTTGGTGGCAACAATACCACGCTGTCCTTCGTGAGCTGCTTCAATTATTTTCTGTTGCAGACTATCTAGAATTAGGATTCTTGACCCTCGCAGTATAACACCTTTCTGTATTATTGACAGTTTATCTTTAATGTTTTAGTATTTTTGGTATTCACCCTCACTGGTGAGAGGTTGAGTGTGTCGGTTTCATGACTGATGTGCAATTATATCTTTCAACTTCAGCATGTCACTATCATGACTCATAGCAGTGTTGATCTGGGCTAACGCTATAGCAGCTGGCATTTTTGATTTTACAATGAAATTCATGTAGGCTTCTGCCATCTTGGATGGAGTACCCTGACCTTTTATAGGCACTCTGGAAAGAAGTCAGCAGGGTTTTGATTCTTCAGGTGGAGAGGTGTGGCTCAATGTGGAGAAGTGTGGCTCAATGGTTAGAGCGGCAGACCCTGATGCAGAGATCTGGCCCGGGACCAGGGTTAAATTCCCGCCTCGGCGGGTCTTGGGCTCAATTTCCTCGGACCTGATAATTCTCGCCTCGGTGCCTATTCTAATCATGGGTCCCACTCTGCAACTCTGGGCAATAGCTTGCTTAATCTCCAAAACGGCCCCAACAGCGCTGGGATGCCTGGCTTCACCCTGGGGGTGCCCAGGAGTGGACATTTCACAGGGAAAAGCCAGGAAGGGTTCCACAGCGGTATGCGTACAGCGCCAGGACACCCCTTTGGGGGTATAAGTGCGCTTTACAAGTACAAATTTCATTTCATTCATTTCCTGGGACAATGCACAATGGTATAAATGTACTCTTGTAATTTTAGTCCCCACTATTCAATGCAAGGAGGCATCTTGACTTTTGGATTATCAAAGATAGTCAGTAAAGCTTGATAATTTGTTACTAGAGCAAAAGGCTTTCTGTACAGGGATACATGGACATGCTCACAAGCCCATACCACGGCTAAACTTTCTTTCTCTGGTCATACTATGGTGGAAACTTGCTGGATGGGATATTCCCCAAAAGCTTCTTGATGCTATTATACTCTTGTACACAAACACTTGGGTTCAGGTTAAGTTAGGTGATGGATCTAGCCTGTCTCAGAGAATTAAAATCTGCAATGGCCTTAAACAAGGCTGTGTATTGGCCCCATGCCTTTTTTACCATTATATGTCAGATTTGTTACAGCATTTTGAAACTACTAATGCCCACCCTCCCAAACATGGTAATGAACATTTTAAATATCTCCAGTCTGCCGATGATACAATTTTACTCAGTCAAACCCGATCGGTTTACAGTGACTAATTACTGCTTTTGATGAATACATTATATTTAACTGTTTGGAGATGAATGTCAGCATTACTAAGATTATGAACATTGGCCCGGTGAATTCTAAGACACAACTCTGGAAAGCAAGAGGAGGGCCAATTGATGTTGTGACGACTTTTAAGTATCTGGGAATTCGATTAGATAACAACGTTTCATTTAAAAGTCATTTTAATGTTTTAAGAGCAAAACATCATCTCTAATAAACGTTTTTAAGTTACTACATAACTAATTAAGATGCCAATGGTATGAACATCTTCTTAAAGTTATGGTTGCCAAGTTATTACTGACCATTGTATGTGGCTCAACCATCACCAAGGGAAAAGACTCTAAATTATTAGATCTATTGTTAGTCAAGGCTTACAAGTCCAACTTTGGAATTCCTAAATCAATTGGCCAAGCAGAAATCCGCCCCAAGTTTGGTCTTCGAAGACAGTCCTTGGTGGCTCAAGGGTCATTTTTTAAATGCATACATTCATAGTCCCTATCTGAACCTGGCTCCTTAGCAAATAACTGTTGGTATGAAATAAATCATTCTGAATTAGCTGGGGCTTGGAGATCCTAAATTGTAGCAAGTTTCCAAAGCTTTGATCTGCAGCCGGGGTCTCTGGAATTGAATAAGCTTAGTTTTAAACAGCTTTTAAACAGAAAGATAAAAACTAAGGGCCTGATTATGAGTTTCGCAGTGTGGGATTGGGGTGGCATGCCACTGCCCCACTCCCACACTGCCAAACCTCACTACTGGCCACCTACCAGATTACGAGTTTTCTCATGGTCTGGTGGGTGGTCCTCTGACTTTTCCACGGCAGTACCTATTAAAAAGGCACCGCAATGGGAACGCCAAAGCCCGGTCCTGCATGGCATGAACTGTGCAGTCCATGCTGTGCAGGAAAGGGGGTGCATGCAGAAAGGGTGGCACACCATGTGCCCCCTTGCATGCATCCTCAGGTCATGAGGGAACAGGGATTCCTGTAGGGCTCCCTTAGTTTCCTCACCACCTCAGGTTTCATGGCGGGCACACCGACATGAAATATGTGGTGGTGAAGAAACTTATAATATGCTTGACGGTGCCACAGCGGCACCTCCAGCATATTGCGCCCCTCAGACCGCCGCATCACCGCCAGGAATCACAGATCCCTGGCGTTTGCGGAGATCCTATGGTGGTCCGACCGCCGTAGTTGTAAGATGGCATTTGGACAACTGGCGTGGCGGTCCCCGACTGCCACCGCACCTCCATGAGTTTGCAGTCCTATAGACTACGGGAGAAACCCATGGTGTCGGACCAGTTGGACGCTCAATAATTTCATGCTTAAGTAACATTTCAGGTTCTTTTTCAACAGCTTCTTGTAAATGAAAAGCAATTTGTCTATGTCTCTGAGCAACAAGACAGACATCTTCATTAATATGCAACTTTACTTTCATAGTCTTAAGATTTACTAAATCATGAAACAATGCAGGGAATTGACTTACTATTTTGTGGTGAGCATTCATGTTGTAATTCACAGAAATCAGTCCCATATCAGCAGCGGTACTGAAACTGAGCAGACAGGCACTTGACGCTGTATCTTGAAGCACATGAATTGGTGCTTGCACTTTAGTTTTCTTGTGTTTCATTGACGCTAGAAATGAACCTTGACTTTTTATGGGGGTCAATGCAGCCCATGTCTACTCTTTGGTTTTCAATGGCGTAAGTCAGGACAATGGAGATAATTCATTATATTTCTCTTCAGGCATTATGTTTATCAACACACCACTGCTGATTATGAAAGGTATTGAGCAACCATTTATTTTCAATGTAATCTTCTGGCAATGTTTTGTATGACTTTGGTGCTTTGGCATGTCGATTTTTCTTTGACTGATGTTATTCCTCACATGCAGCCAGTCTGACATGCACATGTTTCTCTGAGGTAAACATCGACATGACACAACTATCTTCCTCACTTTCACTTGATATTAAGGCTGAAGAATTGTTTGATGATGTAGATGATGATTGACTTCGTTCAGTGTCGATTTGCTTCAATTGATGTCACAGCTTGGCCTTGTGGGTGTGCGTTAAAAGTTGCTTCTGGAATGTTCTCGTGGCCATTTTGTCTTCGCTTCATGACACACTTTTTCCTTTGCTTCACAAACCTTCACAAAATGGTTCTCTTTCAGGCAGCTTTTACATATCTGTCCAATGGTGGAACATTTTCCTTTGTGTGGAAATGAAAATCCACATCTAAAACCCAACTTCTTTTGATGTGTAGACATTACTTTGTGACCGTCAGTCTTTTGCTTTGGCTTACTCTCTATACTCATGAATGATTCACTCTAGGCACCTCTGAACTCTATGTCAGCAGCTTGTCTTTCAGCACGCTCCTCAGCTCTGGCAGCCATCAACCCTTCCTCCGGACTACGAGTTTCTCTCAGCATTCATTGTCTGAATTAATCTAACAAGCATCCATCAATAACTCTAAGACGTATAGCTTCTTCATCATTAAATTCATCGAGCTTACATTGTTTGATGAGTTTATTGAGTCTCTCCACAAATTCATCAATTGTTTTACTGACTGTTTGGCGTTCTTGACTCAAAATGTATCTTCCATAATCAAGGTTTGGTACTGGATTGAAGTTCAGATTTAGCATTTCTTTAACCTGAGAGTATGTGATTTCTTCTTCAATTCAAAGCTTTTTCTTTATGACTTTTTTCACACTATCACCAGCAAGACATTTGAGATACTTGATCATCTTTTTGCTATCACTCTCTTCAAGTGCATCAATGAAATCATCAAATGCCTCTATCCAAGCAGCCCATCTATCGCCAATATTTTGATTTTTGACTGTTTCGAAAGGTGGTGGTAGTGGTTTCAAGAAGGCGGCAGAATGGTAACTAGTTATGGGAGTGGCTGACATTGAGGGTGGAGCTCTTTCTGCTACTGTTGGCTGTCCATTTCAGCCTGCATCATTCGCTCTATATCTGAGGCCCTGCGATGGATCGGCCTAAGAGTCGTCATGTACAATCAGGGAAACTGTGACCTGTTCCTTGGTCCCCATCAGAGTACTTCACTTGATGGAGACCTCTGGAGTTGTTCTGAGCTGTCACCTGCCAGCTTTGGTGGTGAGTCACTTCAAGTATTGGATAGCTCAGTAAGCACAACCCTTGTGTTTCTTCTTGCATCTCCTCACACGGTGCTGAGGTCATAAGGCTCTGCTAATCGAGGATCTGGTAAGTGCTTTGATAATATACTTCTTTCTTAATTATTCTATCAGCCAGCGCTTCTATGTATTTTGTTAGTATTTGACTACTGCAGTTTTTTAGCACTTTTTCCTGTACCAATACGTAACCGCCTTTTTCAGTATTGCTCCATATAATGTACAACTTTATCTTGTGTGGCATGACTAGCAGGTTCTCAACCATCGACGCGCAGATTCTTTATAACACTTCAGTTATCTTTACCTGCTTTACAGCGGCTGGAGTTGTGCTTTGACTCCACATGCATGATGCATCAATTCCGTACTTCGACAGTGGCATACATGGCACACACAAGCAGTTTGCTTGGACCATGGCAAACTCTCTGGGAGAGCACGGTCGTTCTTCGGGTTACTTATTCCCTATCTTGTTGCAATTTGTAGAGTCCTCACCAGACTGGGTACCCACCAATGACTACGCCACACACAGAGCTTAGTATTACATGTCTTTATTCTTCTGCGTGAAACTGCAAACTCAACATTCTAAAACAAGCTCTCATCGCATTCCACTCTGACACCTACATCACAGATCTACGGAGTCTCTTAGGAGCCAAAAGGGTTCCGTCATAAAACTCAGAAGACGCTACAACTTCAATATAGGCTATTCTGTCCTTGTCAATTTGATCCCATTCTCAATCCAGTCCTCTATTGGCAGGTCCCTTTTAACTTCCATTGCATGGATAGTCTACATTTACCCAATACCAAAAATGGATCAATGACAGATATCGGATCCAAAAATATTGTATGGACAGAATATCGTGCCAAAAATATTATGGACCAAAATATTGAGAGGGTAAGTGCAAATAGTTAAGTATCGATTTGCTATTCTTAACTCCACATCTACATACCTCGAAAATATATACATAGTCAAGGTACATATTTGTGGAGTTATATATATCTATAGAAACTTATTTTTGTCCTTAATATTCTTGACACTACATTTTGTCTCAAGATATTTTTGGTTCCAATATTCTGTGAAAACACCATCAAACATAGGTTGAGACACTGCAAATCAAGCTTCTGCTCCTTTTCATTCAGTATCAGTCCCATGCATCAGAAGTGGTGTTATGCTTTTATTGTAGCCTTAATGGTATCAACTAAGGCTAAGGGATATACATTTTTGCTCTGTTGAGCTAGATTTGTAGGATGCCATGCTCAGATAAGTAATGACCCTTTCCACCTTGGAGATATTTCTGTCTATATTTTAGACCATTTAGCTTTAAGGTTATCCAGACTGAGTCCCTGGAATTTCACAAGCATGGGGTAAATCATGGGTCTTGCTCTCCTCCCAACCTGAATCTACCATCACATGCAATGCATCTAGTATATGGTTGTCCCCTTTCCACATAAGAGATGCAGCCCTTATCATGCATTCCAGAATTAAAAATTGGTAAATAGACTTTATCACACTGCATTAAACAAGCAGAACGTTATCACTAGGGGTTAGGGTAATTCTCGTAATTCAGTGTAGCGTAATCATGCCGAATTACCTACAAATTCAACAGGATTACGCAGAATTACACATGAAGAGTAATTCTACATTCAGAACTATTTTCTTAGCACAAAAATGCCCCCTCACATCCAAAATAAATATGAGGATGCATTTTGTGCCAAGAAATGGCACTACATTGAACAGAACATGAAAAGCGAGCTCCTGCAGCCCCTAGCACTCACTAAATATGCACTTATGGTAGGATTTTTCCCACAGCTTACTCATGGCATTTAGTGTTAGTTTCTTAGAGCAAAATGCATCCTTGCATCAAAAATAGATGCAAGGATGCATTTTGCACTAAGAAAATAGCTCTAAATGCAGCAGAACATAAACAGCAGATTATGCAGCCACTTGCCCTCGCTAAATGTGCACTCACAGTAGGATTATTTCCCCCAAATTACTCTTGATTACATGAGGGGGAAAATCCCATTATCATCGATAATTCTGTGTCAAAGTGTAATGCAGAGCTACCAAAATTACTCTGGTTACTCTGGCATAATTAAAATTACTCCAAGGCATAGTTACAATGCAGGTAAGTACCTTGCAGGTATGTACCATGCAGCTTTTTTGGGGGGGTACCTGGGCCACCGTCACTGAGCTGGTCCGAGGGGATGGGTTCCCAGCTCCCATATCATGGCTTGAGGAGGGGAGACGCATGCTCCTCCCCTTAAACGTATAATGGCCCCGGAGCCACCAGGGCCTTGATTCAGTTCAGGGAGGGAGCCACACGCACCTCCCTATAACACTTAACTCGGACCTGGGGGATGGGGTCCTCGGGCCTGCAATGGTCCTGAGAGGGGAACCACATGCCCTCCTCTCCTTTACTTATCAGTCAGCCATGAGGGATGTAGTCCCAAGGCATAGAAAAGGCTTGGGGAAGGGGGCGTTTACAGATTTACAGATCCCCCACAAAGTTTTGATAAAATATACAAAAAATATGTTTTTGGCCTCAGGGGCCATATTTTTACTTTTTGTCAGGGCAGGGGACTGACTCCCCAAGTCCTAAATTGGCTGGCACCACATCTTTGTTTATGTGGTGGCAGCCAATCAGATCTTCATTCGAGGTCTGTTGTCTCTGTGGATCGTCCGTGTTGTGAAATATTTATGTTTTAACCTTAATTCCTCTACAACTACTGAACAGATTCATAACAAATCACAAAAAACATGCTTTCTGGACCAAGATATAGCTTTTGCCAAATATGGTAGTAAATCCGTTTAGCTGTTTTCCCAGTATCGCTGTTCAGTTTTCCTATGGAAAAATGAATCAGGAAAATTCATTTTGGACCGTTCCTCTTTCTCAGCCCCAGCTTGACTGATCACCAAAAAAATTTCAAAGAAAGGAGCTGAGTTGGGTGAGCGTTTTTTGGAACATTTCGTGAAGAATCATCAAACAGCGCCAAAGTTATAGGCAACCCAATAAATGATTTTCCTATGGTCCTAACTATAACAGCCCAGTGGGTCAAAATTCTGTTTGTTAAGTTAATGACATTATCATTTACCATTGTTATATTCATTATTGGTCAACTTGCTGACCCTTCATGTTCTTTCCCACATGAGCTTGTATTGTTGGTGTAATGTGTTTGTCTTGTCCTCCTTTGTTTCTTCGTCCTTTTGAGCTTTTGAACATGATGCATTGAGTTTTGGTCTTTGTTTCTGTCGTAATCCTAGGTTTGACTAGGTGGAAACTTGTATAGACCTTTTTAAATTTGTCAGGAAGTTGAGATTTAGAAAGTGGCAGTGTATGGAATGGGGGACATGGGGAGATCCTGATGAGAGACCAAAACTTGATTGCGCCTGTAATTTATCCATAGATGATGTGGAAAAGCTAATGATCCTACATGAGCTAGCACAGGTGGCCTCCCAGAATATAGAGGATCAGGGCCGGACTGGCTCCCGGGCTTTCCTCAATAAACAATGCAAAACAAATGTTTTAAAAAGTGTGCTTTAAAGCTATTTTTTTGCATTGTTCATTTAAAAGCGCCGGCAGCTCCCAGCAACAAAATCAGCCCCTCAGCTGTAAACCTGGACCCCACCCGGCCACCCCAGCAAAAAATACCCGGTAGCCAGTCCAGCCCTGTAGAGGATGGTGACATCAAGGACCTCTTGGATAGTCTAGGTATCATATATGGTTGTGCTGACCCCAGTAAATTTAAGATTAAATCTACAATTGTGCCACAAATTCCATACAATAGATATTTTCCACAACAATGTTGTACAGCAACTCACAAAAATACACCACAATGAATGTAACACCAAATAGAATTCAACATGGAAACAAATGAAGGTAGTAGAAAGCTTGTCCTCAGATAACAGTATTGTTATCCATCTGGCTGACGAGGGCGGTAATGTCATTTTTCTCTCTTGGGAAAGTACATAGAGGAAAGCTAATTATCAACTCAGGGACTGCAACTGCTTCATCACGTACTGGGAAATCCCTGGAAGATTGGTGGGATCAGGGGCTGCTGAAACAGAAAGAGTACCAGTACCTTAGGACTGAATGTTCCAGCATGCCCTTGTTATATCTCTTACCTAAAATTCACAAAAATAAGTCACATTCTCCAATGTCTTCCAGGGGCAGTGCTGTTGAGAATACCTCTAACTATGTGGATTTCTTCCTCAGGGATTTTATCACATCCCTTCCCTTCTACATACAAGATACCAAGGATTATTTAAATTACATAGAAGGGATTGAATGGAAAGAAGACCTCCTACTATTGTCACTTGATGTATGCTCTCTGTACACCTGCATAGATCGTAATATGGGCATTGAGGCTTGTAGGCATTTCTTAAGAGCCAGACTTATACATCTGTTTTCCCAAACTAATATACTCTTGGAGATGATCAGATACTGCCTGAACTACGATTAATTTATGTTCGATGGTCGATTGTGGGACTGCAATGGGCACCTGTTTTACCCCAGCTTTGCAAATCCTTTCATGGGCTGTTGGGAGGAAGGTGTCCACTGAATCAGAAATGGCCAATTAGATAGGACCTGCTGTTATGTGGTTCAACTACATTGATGATTTATTCATCTGCTGAAGGGGTACTGAAAAAGTGGCTAGTAAATTTGTATAGAAACTCAAAGTGAACACCATGAACGTTGACTTCACATCTACTGTCATTAAGAAAAACCTGAGTTTTTGGATATTTTGAGTGAAGTCAAAGAGAACAAACCTCAGACTAGTTTGCTTAGGAAGCCCACCACTGGCAAATGTGTCCTTCATGCCCTCAGCAGCCACCCTGATACTCTGAAGTGGAGTATTCCCTATGGGAAATTGTTGAGGGCAAAAAGGCATTGTATCACAAATGAGTTATATCACAAGGAGGAAGCTAACATGTTACACAGGTTTACTGAAAGAGGGTGTTCTGAGTGGGTTCTCAATAGAGTCAGGTCACGTATTAAGAACATATCCAGGGAATTCATCCTCTTCAACAATACACCAAGTGGATCTGTGAAGCTGAATGAGATGACCTAGATCATAACCACCTATTACAAGAAATCTAAGGAGGAGAGAAGGTTAGTTCTAAGCAACCAAAGTGTCCTCAAATGTAACCCCATACTAGGTGATTTCATTGAAGTCAAGCCCAGTATTACTCACACAAGGGGGCGCGCTCTGAGTGGCATCACAGTGATGGAAACCAGTCGCAACAATCTGAAGGGTTTCTTCCATTGTGTGAAATGCAAAGCCTGTAAGAATTGCAAAAGCAACAAACAATATGCAGTCCCATATGGGAAGGGCACCAGGAATATTAATCAGTTCCTGACATGCAGCTCCCAATTTGTAGTATATATATCATGAGTGTCAGCGTAACAAAAGGTATATGGGTAGTACCATACATCCTGTGAAGAAAAGAATCCTTGAGCATATGAGAGCCATAGATAATGGTGATCCACATGACTCGATGGCCAGTCACTTTAGGGAAACACACCACAGTGACAGATCTGAATTTTCCTTTTTTGCCGTTGGACAAATCCATTTAACTTCTGCGGGGTTAATAGAACAGTACACCTTAGGAGAAACTAATCTAAATATAATATTGATTCAGAGACAAAAACTCTGGGGGATTGAAAACACTGAGGAAGAGATGAGGGTAGTTTTGGGAGATGATTAAACTGTATATTGTTTTCTAATAATTGTCCTGCAGCCTTGTCCTCTTGGTTTTACCTTGAAGTTTTTTTCCCTTTCATTGCAGGAGTAAAGGGAGGGAATCTCGCCTGAGATGTGGTGTTGCCCGCCTCATTATACTAAAGTCTTCTGTTCATTAGTCATTGAGGAAACTCCTTCAGTAATGCATGCCCACACAGGCAGATTTTTTTGTTTGTTCGTTTTGGCCCACTTGGGTGGATGTGTTTGGACAGGAATATACATGTATTTATTATTTTTTATGTGAGAAGTGTTCATCATGTGCTCTGTCCTCTACATTATGTTGTTTTATATGCGCTCTTCCATCCTTTGTACATGTACAAACCTCACTGGCGTATACACCAGTTTGGATTCTATTGATTCCTTATATGTGCATTATGCCACATGTTATTTCCTTCTAGGCTCATTGAGGGCTGTTACTGGATGAACATTTGTGCATGGAGGAGGCTGGGAATGTTTATTACATTTGGTCAGACCGTTATTGTATATGAAAAAGTTTATATTACTCTTAAGTTCTAGACCGCTTATCATCTGTGAGAAATGTAGTTGTTGGTTGAGGGGGGTGAAATCCTACTCAAGCAGCAGTCACAATCCTTGACAGGGTGAACCACAAAAAGTCACTAAATTAACCTGTGTGTAACCTTCTGGTAGCTTGGCACAAAAGCAGCTTAACTTAGAGGCAATGTGTAAAGAATGTATGCAGCATACATACTGTAATAAAGTAAAAACACAACACAATAGAGCAAATGTTAATAAATTATTTGACACCAAAACGAAAAAAATCCAATTAGTAGAAGCAGAGAAATTCTGTATCAAAGATTGAAGGTAAGTATAGCCCCTAAAAGCACAAAGTGCCACTTGCGGTTAGCTGGTCATGCAAGACTGGGTGAAAGTCACAAGTTCAGACCAATCAAGGTGGAGAATGGGCTAGATATAGGGACCAGGTTAGGCCTGTTGAAAAGGTTGCCTTCTAAAGTCCAGCGGGAAGAGTTCCATTTGCAGTGGAGAAAGCCACGGGGAGCAGAGAGAGCGCATAGATGATTTTCGCTGCACTGCCAATAGCAGGCCTGGCTTTGCAGTCTGTCATCACTGTAGCACAAAGATCCTGTCAAGTGTCATGGACGGTTGTTGATGGAATTTTGTGTTGGTAGTCACCCTGAGCTGTCGATGCTGTAGCAAGAAGTACAGATCTCGCATTGCCTTCGTCGCTGGGCTGGCAGTGGCTGTAGCATGAAAAATCAGTTTCACTAGAGCTTCACATTGGCGGCCAGCGTGAATGGGCCCATTCACGGATGCAAAGAAACTAAAACTTCAGGATTTTCCTTTTTTTCAAGGAGGAGTTCAATTAATGCCACTCCAAGGGTCCAGGATCTGAGGGGCACATCTTGGGGATCAGGTACTCTCTCCAGAAGATGCCAGCAGGGCTCAGGCAGGTCCAATTGCAGATCCAGTACACCAGGTCAGCTGGCAGTTACAGGAAGTCTTCTGGAGTTTGTGCCCTTGCATCTTTGAATAGGAAGTCTGACAGCTAACCCTTGGAGTCACTTCAGCCTGGGATGAAGAGTGCAGGTCTAGTCTTCCTTCTTAGCAAGCATGGCACGCCTCAAGCAGCAGGGCAGCAGTGCATAGTGTCAACAGATCCAGGAGTGTATGAAGAGTTGGAACTCAGGGTCCAACAATTATACATGGTGCCCACTTTGAAATGGGAGAAGCTTCTGGCGTTTCCCCCCACAAAAGTGTCTGGAATTTCCTGCCTCCCTGCCCTGTTCCCAATCCGTCTGGGAGCATAATAGGCTAGTGTGAAGTACTTTGTGTGTGAGCTGAGCCAGTGGCTTTGAAGTACAAGTGTGGTAGGTGACAACTCTGTCCCCTATCAAGTCAAAGATGGCCCATCCTGCCAACACCAAGACCCTCCTTTGTGATACTGCGTAGGAGGAACACTCAAAGGCCGACTGCCAACTACTCCAAGTCATATGACCCAGGGAACAGGCTGCAGGCATCAAATGGTTAGGACAAGAAATTGCCAACATTTTAAAAGTGGCATTTTCAGAATTGTGACTTAAATTCAGACCTTTTTAAAAAAAAAAGGTTTTATTGATTTTATTGCTGAAATCAGGGAACAACATTACAGAAGTACCCAACATAGACTCCAATTCTGTAGTTCTGCATATCAGTCAGCATATTCATATGGGACTCCGTCCACCCAGACACCCCCCCTCCACCCATACATCACATAAGCGAGTCATATTTAATCCATCTGAGCATCAGTTTGCAACCATAAATAAGACGTGTAAGGGCCACAGAAGTCCTTAGGCCATGACGCTTGTGGCAATTCCTCAGCATAGGTTTCTAACTCTGTCTTACAATATGCCAGATCTTGGGGCCACCCGGCCTGATCGGGGGCTTGCCTCCCACCCCAACACACCGACACCCTGCGTTTGGCTACCTGCAGCCCTATCACAACAAATCTGCTGTTGGTGGGCTATAGTGAGTTTATAAGGCCTAAAAGGCACACCCTAGGGTTGCTATCAACTTGCTCCTCCAACATCTCTGACAGGATCTGCGTAACGCATGCCCAGTATTGTGCTACCGACCTGCACACCCATGCCAGATTCAAGAAGTCCACCACAGCAGCCCCACAACACTTGCAGGATGCCTCTGCCCTTAACCCAAACCTCTGCAGTTGAACTGGGATGTGGTAAGCCTGTTGTAAGTACTTGAAATGTATGATTCGTAAGTTGCATTTGGGAGTCGGCCTACTCAGCAGCTCGCAACAGAATTCTCACTCGGCCGATGACACTGGAGTGTCTAACACCTCGTTCCACTTATCTCTTGCCTTGTCCACCACCCCACTGTGCTCATTCTGCGAGGTATTGTATAGTTTAGTGATTAGTTATTTGCAGTCTGTACATGAGAGTACACTTTGCAATGACTCCAGCGATGGTGGCTCTTGTGGAAAGCAGGGGTATAGGGCTTTCATAGCCGCTCTATCATAAATAAACCCATGGAGAGGGTTGCAAACCTGATTTCCCCTGAATTACTCCATTGATATGTAGGAGCCCTTGGGAAAGGCATCACCCAGTGTCCACAATCCTGCTTCTTGGTGGATAGTGAGGGCTCCTGATTCTCTGGTGACTGACAGTAACGGGTGGTGTACCAAGGGAAGGAATGGGGCATAGATGGGTGTTCTGTTCGCCCTAGTGGCCAGCACCTGCCATGCTCTCATTGTGCAATCTAGCGGGCCTACTGCCCGGGAAAATTTATGGCAGGGGCGTGCAGTAATATGGCAGCTAATGGGATGGGATAGGCCTCATCAGATTCAAGTGCGATGTGAGGCATGTAGCGTTGGGGGTGGTACTAGTAGTGTGCAAAGTGTGCCTGTGCACACATGTAATATAGGTGAAAGTCCAGCGTGCCAAAGCCCCTCTAGCAATATGGGAGTGTGAGAGTCTGCCAACTAATTCTAGGCTGTTTGCCAGCCCATGCCAGAGATACCATGCAGGATTTTAATGTCTTAAAGAAGGTCTGCACCAGAGGGACGGAAATGGCAGTAAAAATATATAAAAATCTAGGCAGCACGACCATCATCATCAATGCGAACCTATCAGCCAGTGAGAGAAGCAGATGGATCCATTTGACTATTTGATCCTGCAATTTAGATATGGCTGTTCTGTAATTTAGTCGGACTACTTCATCTGGGTCATGGTGTATCCAGACGCCCAAATATTTCAGTGAGTCCATTCACCATTCTAATGGATATTTGACCGTGTGAGGCACTGTAGCTGGGGTTAACGGGAAGATGACTGACTTTGACCAATTGATGCTCAAGCCAGAAAACCATTCATATCTGATATATTCACGCACTATTGGAGCTAAGTTTGTTATTGGTTCTCTAACATAGACCACCATGTCATCCACATCCAATGAGATAGCAAGCGGCCTTTGCCTAAATCACAAGGCTGCAGATGCGTGTTTATGCCTGACAATGCAGGCCTGTGGCTCCAGTACCAGGGCAAATAAAATTGTCCAGTCATGTGATCAAGGCTGTGTGCGGGCGAAACGATTTATGGAGTGGTGTTGCTGTAAATAAATAATCTCAACAGATTGCACCAAGATTGCTCTTGTGAGCGTTTTATTGTGTTTATGGATTTCATATATCTATAATCGTCACACTACATTAACTATAACTCCTCTTTCTCAGTGCACTGGTTATACCCTTGGAGTATCATCACCGGTAGTGTCGTGGAGTGTCGTGTCATGGAGTGAAGTGCCATCAAGTGGCATAGAGTTTAGTAGAGTGGTGTAGAATGGCTTAGAGTGGAGTAGAGTGTTGTACAGTGTGGAGTGGCATACAGATCGGTGTAGAATGGAGTTTTGTAGAGTGGAATACCATAGAGTGAAGTGTTGTAGAGTGGATCGGGGTAGAGTGTAGTGGGGTAGACAGTTGTGGTATACAGTGTAATAGCATACTGTAGAGTGGAGTAGAGTGGAGGGTTGTAGAGTGGAGTAGAGTACACTCGAATAGCGTAGCGTGTAGTGACAGAAAGAAGTGGCACTGAGTGGAGTGGCATACAATGGAGTATCGTATAGTGGAGTGGTGTAGAGTGGAATAACGTTGAGCTTACCAGCATATAGTGAAGTAGAGTGACATATAGTGGAGTAGCATAGAGTGGAGTGGGATAGAGTGGAGTGTCATACAGTGGAATAGTGTAGAGTTTAGTGATGTAGAGTGGAGTGGCATAGAGTAGAGTACTGTGCAATGTAAAAGAAAAAGAGTATAGTGGGTTATCATAGTGTGGAGTGGCATATAGTGGAGTGGTATACAGTGGAGTGGCATGGAGTGGAGTACACAGGAATAGCTTATAGGGTAGTGGTGTACACTAAAGTGGCATACAGTGGAGCCGCTATGAATCCACTAGCTTAGAATGTATTGTGGTAGAGTGCAGTTGCGTACAGCGTAATAGTGTGCAGTGGATTAGCATAGAGTGGAGGGGTGTACAGAGGAGTGGCATAGACTGGAGTGTTATAGAATGGAATGCTGTAGATAATAGCATAGAGTGGGGTGGTGAAGAGTGGAGTGGCATAGAGTGGAGTGTGATAGAGAGAAGTGGCGTACAGAGGATTAGCGTAGACACCATAATGTCTAAATCTGCCAAATTTGATGTAAATCCGTTCACCCATTTTCGCACTACATGCGATACTAATGTCTATGGAAAATAATTTGATAGAAAAACATGTTTTGGACCCCCTCTTTTATCTTTGCACCTGCTTGACCAATCTCAGTGACACTTTACATCATCTGCCAATGTAGAAGAAGGAATAAAGCTTTTTTTCCACATGGGCCATCTCGCTCCCGTGAAAGTGAGACTCCCGCTGGGGCAAGCGCTCTGATTGGCAGCAAGCAACATTAGAAAAATTTGCTGGCATCCATTACAGGACTCAGGGACTTAGTCCCCTGTCCCGATCATGTTAAAAGAAAAATATACGAGGGAAGGGTAAGGATACCCTGACCCCTAGGCCCCATGTGGGCCAAAAACAAAAAGAAATTGCCAAAATTGCTGTGATCCAGCAAGATTGAAAAACCCCAAAACAAAATAGCGATGGGGTCTGCATTGTTCAATTTTAGGCCCAGGGAGCCCATCACCGTGACTGTATTCAATAAGGGGAGGGGGCCCCTAGAAGCCCACCCACAGGGCAAAAAGCATGAAAAAAGGGGAGACCTCCTTCCCCCCAGCCATTATGGGCCCCGGGAAGACCACCCCAGAGCTGAAATGCTCAAGAAAGGAGAGGGGGCCATGCAGCCCACCTCCCTGAGCATTTAAAAGACCCTGGGGACCCCATCCCCCAGGGCTACTATTAATAATTTAAGGGGAGAGGGGCCATGCAGCCCCCTCTCCATGAGCCTTCTGTAGCCCCAGGGAGCCCATCCTGGGGCGGGATCACTTGCTGTGCCCCGTGTAGCCCACCCCCGGCATATAGTGGTTTCCCTACTTGCACTGGCACTAGAGGGGAAACCTGTCTTTGCTCCCATTTGGCTGGAGCATTTTTTAATCTCCCACCACATGGGAGCAAACACAAAGTCTGCTCCCAGCAGGTGAGAACTTTAAAAATACTCCCACCTGCTGGGAGCAAGCTTTTGATGGGACCCTGGTGCGCCCCCCACAACAATTGTATTGTGGGCGTCTTGGGCGAACACCAGGGAATTCCAACTTTAGTGGTGTAGGCCCTAGGGGTGCGGGTCCCCAGGGGCGATAACACTTCAAATATCATCAGTGACGTCACAAATGATCTCATAGAACATGTCATGAGCAATTAGTATGTGTGGTCATATGCAGGGCATGGCGGGGCGCAGGGTATAGTTAGCTCTGCTAACTACAACTAGTGAATTTCTGTGTTTTTTTAGGTCAAATTTTTAATTTTTCAATGAAATACTTGTCAACTAACTATAATATTGCTATAACCTTTGTTTTTTTTTGTACATTTCTACGTTTTTAAAAAGAAAAACGGATCTTTTGATCAGAGTATAACATTACTTTAACCTTTGTCTTGTCAGTGAAGAAAAAAAAATTATATATATATATATATATTATCTACTGGCGGTCGCCAGTAGATAGTTATAGTTAAGACCTATTTTCCATAGGAAATCCATGACATTCTATTTGAAATAACTCTTGCGTCGGTTGACGAATCTTCGCGAAATTTTCAAACTTTATGGCCCGCTCTGGTCCGCTCCTATCCTGAAAGTCTCAGGGTGATTCGTCAAGCGGGGGCCGAGAAAAAGGGGGTCCCAAAACGTGTTTTCCCCATTCATTTTCCCATAGGAAACTTTAGACACGGCTACAGCCCGAACTGCTGAACGGAATTACACCAAATTTGGCAAAGAGGTAGTTCTTTGTTCAGAAAGAACCCTTTTTGTTAAATGGTGTAAATCCGTTCAGTAGTTGCGGAGAAATTAAAAAAATAAGAGTCAAAAATCAATTTCCCATAGGAAACTTTATGCAAGGCTACAGCCCGAACTGCTGAACGGAATTGCACCAAATTTGGCAAAGAGGTAGTTCTTGGTTCAAAAAGTACCCTTTTGTTAAATGGTGTAAATCCGTTCAGTAGTTGCTGAGAAAATCAAAAGTAAAAACACATATATATCTGGGCGGAGCCTAACCACACATGTCATCGTGAGATCTGATTGGCTGCCAGCACTTCATCCTGGAATTGCTGGCAGCCATCTTGGGACCAATATAAATGATAGTACCACATTGAAATGCATTGTACTGAATCGAAGATTTTGAGGGTTACCAAAAGGAGAACTATAAAGGGTGATAACAGACTTTAGTTACATTAGAATTCATTTGTTGATGGTACCATACTAATTTCAGGAATTGTGGTGTGTTCCAAGGTGATTTTACCCTGTGAAAAACCTTCTGCTGGGATATCATGAATCATGTTTGAGAGAAAACTATTTTCACATGCTTGTCCCATACAGTTTTGGAAGGTGCTCCAGAAGCTAAAATGAGAGCATATTTTCTGTAAATTCACATTATCTTTCTCAGTCATGTGAGAATGAAGTCTGACATTCTCAGTAAAACATGTACATCCAACAAGGGCAGAGAATGTCAGTTGATTCCTTTGTGTTCTACTGCAGCTTCCCAGAGTGTTCTAAAGAACAACTAGAGTGCTAACAGCCTTACTTATGACAAAAGTATGGCACACCTGAAGCCATCTTGATTGGAATAAACTGGTAACACTTAAAACATTTAATTTAAAAAGGAACAAAATGATGGGGTTCATTTTGTCATAGAAATTATGGTTAGTGCTGTAGAAAGAAAAATTAGGACATGTTTCAAGTGTGATCTCAAATATCTTCCTGTTATATTTCAACAGGAGCAGCCTGTCAGTTGATGTCTTTGTGTTCTACTGCAGCTTCCCAGAGTGTTCTAAAGAACAACTAGAGTGCTAACAGCCTTACTTATGACAAAAGTATGGCACACCTGAAGCCATCTTGATTGGAATAAACTGGTAACACTTAAAACATTTAATTTAAAAAGGAACAAAATGATGGGGTTCATTTTGTCATAGAAATTATGGTTAGTGCTGTAGAAAGAAAAATTAGGACATGTTTCAAGTGTGATCTCAAATATCTTCCTGTTATATTTCAACAGGAGCAGCCTGTCAGTTGATGTCTTTGTGTTCTACTGCAGCTTCCCAGAGTGTTCTAAAGAACAACTAGAGTGCTAACAGCCTTACTTATGACAAAAGTATGGCACACCTGAAGCCATCTTGATTGGAATAAACTGGTAACACTTAAAACATTTAATTTAAAAAGGAACAAAATGATGGGGTTCATTTTGTCATAGAAATTATGGTTAGTGCTGTAGAAAGAAAAATTAGGACATGTTTCAAGTGTGATCTCAAATATCTTCCTGTTATATTTCAACAGGAGCAGCCTGTCAGTTGATGTCTTTGTGTTCTACTGCAGCTTCCCAGAGTGTTCTAAAGAACAACTAGAGCGCTAACAGTCTTACTTATGACAAAAGTATGGCACACCTGAAGCCATCTTGATTGGAATAAACTGGTAATACTTAAAACATTTAATTTAAAAGGAACAAAATGATGGGGTTCATTTTGTCATAGAAATTATGGTTAGTGCTGTAGAAAGAAAAATTAGGACATGTTTCAAGTGTGATCTCAAATATCTTCCTGTTATATTTCAACAGGAGCAGCCTGTCAGTTGATGCCTTTTTGTTCTACTGCAGCTTCCCAGAGTGTTCTAAAGAACAACTAGAGCGCTAACAGTCTTACTTATGACAAAAGTATGGCACACCTGAAGCCATCTTGATTGGAATAAACTGGTAACACTTAAAACATTTAATTTAAAAAGGAACAAAATGAGGGGGTTCATTTTGCCACAGAAATTATGGTTAGTGCTGTAGAAAGAAAAATTAGGACATGTTTTAAGTGAGATCTCAAATATCTTCCTGTTATATTTCAACAGGAGCAGCCTGTCAGTTGATGCCTTTGTGTTCTACTGCAGCTTCCCAGAGTGTTCTAATTAACAACTAGAGTGCTAACAGCCTTACTTATGACAAAAGTATGGCACACCTGAAGCCATCTTGATTGGAATAAACTGGTAACACTTAAAACATTTAATTTAAAAAGGAACAAAATGAGGGGGTTCATTTTGCCATAGAAATTATGGTTAGTGCTGCAAAAAGAAAATTTAGTGCATGTTTTAAGTGAGAGCTCAAATCCTCTTCTATTTCATTAGAAAATTCTGACATGCAGACTGAAACAATCACTTTCAATACCAGCAGTAGACTTCCAGTTAACTCCTTGGTGAGCAGTAGCTTTACTACAGTGATCTAATGAACAACTAGAGTAATAACATTCTGAATTTATGGCAAATGTGTGACACATCTGAATGCCTTCTTGATGGAATCAAAGTAAAAAACTGAAAGCATTTCCTACTGAGGAGACTGCAGTAAATGAGGAAATTAGGAAACTTCATAACAAAGAAGTCTTCCAAGATGGCCACCAGTGAAAAAAGAGCCCAAATGTAGCACAAATATTACCCAGATGTAGCCCACATATAGCCCAATGACAAAAGTGTGCAAAACACTTTTTATTTTTAGTTTTTTTGCAGTTTTATGTAGTGCAGACTGGTCAGGTATTGGAGCATTGCATCTTAAAACATGACCCCCTACACTACAAAAACACCACTGCACTACCCTAAACCCTAAAACACTATCCCAGCACAGCCCCCTACACTACATAAGCACCACTGCACTATCCTAAACCCTAAAACACTA
Source organism: Calotriton arnoldi (assembly GCA_963921515.1). Lineage (NCBI taxonomy): Eukaryota > Metazoa > Chordata > Amphibia > Caudata > Salamandridae > Calotriton > Calotriton arnoldi. Next base: position 308,269 of record CAWUFW010016075.1, read on the forward strand.
CCCCCAGCATGACCCCCTACACTACACAAACACCACTGCACTACCCTAAACCCTAAAACACTACCCCAACACCACTGCACTAACCTAAATCCTAAAACACTACCCCCAGCACGACCCCCTACACTACCCAAACACCACTGCACTACCCTAAAACATGACCCACTACACTACACAAACACCACTGCACTACCCTAAAACACTACCCCCAGCACGACCCCCTACACTACACAAGCACCACTGCACTACCCTAAACCCTAAAACACTACCCCCAGCACGAACCCCTACACTACACAAACACCACTGCACTACCTTAAACCCTAAAACACTACCCCCAGCACGACCCCCTACACTACCCAAACACCACTGCACTAACCTAAATCCTAAAACACTACCCCCAGCACGACCCCCTACACTACCCAAACACCACTGCACTACCCTAAAACATGACCCCCTACACTACACAAACACCACTGCACTACCCTAAACCCTAAAACACTACCCCTAGCACGACCCCCTACACTACACAAGCACCACTGCACTATCCTAAACCCTAAAACACTACCCCCAGCATGACCTCCTACACTGCCCGAACACCACTGCACTGCCATAAACCCTGAAACACCAGCCCCTGCACGACCCCCTACACTGCCCGAACACCACTGCACTGCCCTAAACCCTGAAACACATACCCTAGCACGACCCCCTACACTGCCCGAACACCACTGCACTGCCCTAAACCCTGAGACACCACCCCCTTCACGACCCCCTACACTGCCCGAACACCACTGCACTGCCCTAAACCCTAAAACACCACCCCCAGCATGACCCCTACACTGCCCGAACACCACTGCACTGCCCTAAACCCTGAAACACTACCCCCAGCAAGACATCCTACACTGCCCGAACACCACTGCACTGCCCTAAACCCTGAAACATCACCCCCAGCAAGACCCCCTACACTGCCCGAACACCACTGCCCTAAACCCTGAAACACTACCCCCAGCAAGACCCCCCTACACTACCTGAACACCACTGCACTGCCCTAAACCCTGAAACACCACCCCCAGCACGACCCCCTACACTGCCCGAACACCACTGCACTGCCCTAAACACTGAAACACCACCCCCTGCACGACCCCCTACACTGCCCGAACACTACTGCACTGCCCTAAACCCTGAAACACCATCCCCAGCACGACCCCCTACACTGCACGAACACCACTGCACTGCCCTAAACCCTGAAACACTACCCCCAGCAAGACCCCTACACTGCCCGAACACCACTGCACTGCCCTAAACCCTGAAACATCACCCCAGCAAGACCCCCTACACTGCCCGAACACCACTGCCCTAAACCCTGAAACACCACCCCCAGCAAGACCCCCTACACTGCCCGAACACCACTGCACTGCCCTAAACCCTGAAACACCAGCCCCAGCACGACCCCTACACTGCCCGAACACCACTGCACTGCCCTAAACCCTGAAACACCACCCCCTGCACGACCCCCTACACTGCCCGAACACCACTGCACTGCCCTAAACCCTGAAACACCACCCCCAGCACGACCCCCTACACTGCCCGAACACCACTGCACTGCCCTAAACCCTGAAACACCACCCCTGCACGATCCCCTACACTGCCCGAACACTACTGCACTGCCCTAAACACTGAAACACCACCCCCAGCACGACCCCCTACACTGCACGAACACCACTGCACTGCCCTAAACCCCGAAACACTACCCCCAGCAAGACCCCCTACACTGCCCGAACACCACTGCCCTAAACCCTGAAACACCACCCCCAGCAAGACCCCCTACACTGCCCGTACACCACTGCACTGCCCTAAACCCTGAAACACCACCCCCAGCATGACCCCCTACACTGCCCAAACACCACTGCACTGCCCTAAACCCTGAAACACCACCCCCAGCACGACCCCCTACACTGCCCGAACACCACTGCACTGCCCTATACCATGAATCACCAGCCCCAGCACGACCCCCTACACTGCCCGAACACCATTGCACTGCCCTAAACCCTGAAACACCACCCCCAGCACGACTCCCTACACTGCCCGAACACCACTGCACTGCCCTAAACCCTGAAACACCAGCCCCAGCACAACCCCGTACACTGCCCGAACACCACTGCACTGCCCTAAACCCTGAAACACCAGCCCCAGCACGACCGCCTACACTGCCCGAAAACCACTGCACTGCCCTAAACCCTGAAACACCAGCCCCAGCACGACCCCCTGCACTGCCCGAACACCACTGCACTACCCTAAACCCTCAAACACCAGACCCAGCACGACCCCCTACAATGCCCGAACACCACTGCACTGCCATAAACCCTGAATCACCAGCCCCAGCAAGACCCCTACACTGCCCGAACACCACTGCACTGCCCTAAACCCTGAAACACCACCCCCAGCAAGACCCCCTACACTGCCCGAACACCACTGCACTCAAAGCCTGAAACACCACCCCCAGCAAGACCACCTACACTGGCCGAACACCACTGCACTGCCCTAAACCCTGAAACACCACCCCATGCACGACCCCCTACACTGCCCAAACACCACTGCACTGCCCTAAACCCTGAAACACCACCCCCAGCATGACCCCCTACACTGCCCGAACACCACTGCACTGCCCTAAACCCTGAAACACCACCCCCTGCACGACCTCCTACACTGCCGGAACACCACTGCACTGCCCTAAACCCTGAAACACCACCCCCAGCACGACCCCCTACACTGCCCGAACACCACTGCACTACCCTAAACCCTGAAACATCAACCCCAGCAAGACCCCCTACACTGCCTGAACACCACTGCCCTAAATCCTGAAACACCACCCCCTACACTGCACGAACACCACTGCACTGCCCTAAACCCTGAAACACCACCTCCAGCAAAACCCCCTACACTGCCTGAACACCATTGCTCTGCCCTAAATCCTGAAACACTAGCCCCAGCACGACCCCCTACACTGCCCAAACACCACTGCACTGCCCTAAACCCTGACCACCCCCCAGCACGACCCCCTACACTGCCCGAACACCACTGCACTGCCCTAAACCCTGAAACATCAGCCCCAGCAAGACTCCCTACACTGCCCGAACACCACTGCACTGCCCTAGACTCTGAAACACCAGCCCCAGCAAGACCCCCTACACTGCCCGAACACCACTGCACTGCCCTAAACTCTGAAACACCAGCCCCAGCATGACCCCTACACTGCCCGAACACCACTGCACTGCCCTAAACCCTGAAACACCAGCCCCAGCACGACCACCTACACTGCCCGAACACCACTGCACTGCCCTAAACCCTGAAACACCAGCCCCAGCACGACCCCCTACACTGCCCGAACACCACTGCACTGCCCTAAACCCTGAAACACCAGCCCCAGCACGACCCCCTACACTGCCCGAACACCACTGTACTGCCCTAAACCCTGAAACACCAGCCCCAGCACGACCCCCTACACTGCCCGAACACCACTGCACTGCCCTAAACCCTGAAACACCACCCCCTGCATGACCCCCTACACTGCCCGAACACCACTGCACTGCCCTAAACCCTGAAACACTACCCCCTGCAGCACCCCCTACACTGCCCGAACACCACTGCACTGCCCTAAACCCTGAAACACCACCCCCTGCACCGCCCCCTACACTGCCCAAACACCACTGCACTGCCCTAAACCCTAAAACACCACCCCCAGCACGACCCCCTTTACTGCTCGAACACCACTGCACTGCCCAAAACCCTGAAACACCACCCCCAGCACGACCCCCTACACTGCCCGAACACCACTGCCCTAAACCCTGAAACACCACCCCCTGCACGACCCCTACACAGCCCGAACACCACTGCACTGCCCTAAACCCTGAAACACCACCCCCTACACTGCCCGAACACCACTGCACTGCCCTAAACCCTTAAACACCACCCCCAGCACGACCCCCTACACTGCCCAAACACCACTGCACTGCCCTAAACCCTAAAACACCACCCCCAGCATTAACCCCTACACTGCCCAAACAACACTGCACTGCCCTAAACCCTAGAACACTACCCCCAGCACGACCCCCTACACTACCCGAACACCACTGCACTACCCTAAACCCTAAAATACTACCCCCAGCACAACCCTCTACACCACCTGAACACGACTGCACTGCCCTAAACCCTCAAACACTCCCCCCAGCACGACCCCCTACACTACCCGAACACCACTGCACTGCCCTAAACCCTAAAACACTCCTCCCAGCACGACCCCCTACACTACCCGAACACCACTGCACTGCCCTAAACCCTAAAACACTCCCCCCAGCACGACCCCTACACTACCCAAACACCACTGCACTGCCCTAAACCCTAAAACAATACCCCCGCATGACCCCCTACACTACCCAAACACCAGTGCACTACCCTAATCCCTAAAACACTACCCCCACACGACCCCCTACACTACCCGAACACAACTGCACTACCCTAAACCCTAAAATACTACCCCCAGCACAACCCCTACACTACCTGAACACGACTGCACTGCCCTAAACCCTCAAACACTCCCCCCAGCACGACCCCCTACACTACCCGAACACCACTGCACTGCCCTAAACCCTAAAACACTACCCCCAGCACGAACCACTACACTACCCAAACACCACTGCACTACCCTAAATCACTACCCCCAGCACGACCCCCTACACTACCCGAACACCACTGCACTGCCCTAAACCCTAAAACACTCCCCCAGCACAACCCCTACACTACCCAAACACCACTGCACTGCCCTAAACCCTAAAACACTACCCCCGCATGACCCCCTACACTACCCAAACACCAATGCACTACCCTAATCCCTAAAACACTACCCCGCACGACTCCCTATACTACCCAAAGACCACTGCACTACCCTAAACCCTAAAACACGACCTCCTACACTACACAAACACCACAGCACTACCCTAAACCCTAAAACACTACCCCCTACACTACACAAACACCACTGCACTACCCTAAACCCTAAAAAACTACCCCCAGCACGAACCACTACACTACCCAAACACCACTGCACTACCCTAAACCCTAAAAACTACCCCCAGCAGTACCCCTACACTACCCAAACACCAATGCACTACCCTAAACCCTAAAACACTACCCCCAGCAGTACCCCCTACACTACCCAAACACCACTGCACTACCCTAAATCACTACCCCCAGCACGACCCCCTACACTACCCAAACACCACTGCACTACCCTAAACCCTAAAACACTACCCCCAGCACGACCCCCTACACTACCCAAACACCACTGCACTACCCTAAACCCTAAATCTACCCCCAGCATGACCCCCTACACTACACAAACACCACTGCACTACCCTAAACCCTAAAACACTACCCCCAGCACGACCCTCTTCACTACCTAAACACAACTGCACAATTTGTTACAGGCGTTGCAACGCAGGCCTGTGGTGCTTACTGGAAGTACCTAGTGGGCTAGTTGGGCCCCAGGGACCCTCAGGATTCAAGGTGACCTAATCCCCCAACTTAAAATGCACCACGGGGCGCGTTTGCACAGTGGTGAAGGGAGGGGCGGGGCCTCAGGTGACATGTGCGCAAACACGCCCTGTGGTGCGTTTTAAGTTGGGGAATTAATTCCCTTTGAATCCTGAGGGACCCTGGGGGCCAACTAGCCCACCAGGTACCTTCAGTAAGCACAACAGAGTTGCGTTGCAGAGAGGTGAAAAAGGTGCGTGGCCTCGGAACGCCTCTCTGCAACTCAGCTCTGTGGTCCTAACTGTAGGTACCTGGGGGCTAGTTGGGCCCCAGGGACCCTCAGAATTCAAGGGGACTTAATCCCGCAACCTAAAACGCGCCACGGGGTGCGTTTGCACACATGTCACCTCAGGCCCCCCTCCCTTCACCACTGTGCAAACGCGCCCTGTAGCGCGTTTTAAGAGGTAGTTTTAATCCCCTGCCCTATTATGTACTAGGGACTTGCAGAGGAGGTCATGCTAATCACAGGGGTACCCCAACGCATAGTGTTCCCTAGTGTATGTAGGTGTTTTCACTGTATTCTAAGTGTCTTTTAGCATAGCACTGGCTCTGGTTAGTCAGAGTCAGTTACCACCAGTACCCGTCTGAAAAAGTTGTGGGCACAGGATGATTTTGCAACAAGGCCTCTTTCTGCTCCTCTGTTGGTTCTTTCTGCACATCTTTTGCTTCTTTCTGTGCGTTTTTCTTCTTTCTTCACATGTCCTACCTCTGTAGGCATAGTTAGAAACTAGCATTTAAAAAAACCTTTGAAATTCACTTAAAAAATCATAGGTTTCAGGCACGTTATAGTTAGAAATTAGCATTTAAAAAACCTTTGAAATTCAGTGAAAAAACCATAGGTTTCAGATACGTTATAGTTAGAAATTAGCATTTAAAAAACCTTTGAAATTCACTGAAAAAACCATAGGTTTTAGGGACAGTTATAGTTAGTTGGACATTTCACTCGTACAAAACCATAGAAATTCCCCCGTTATAGTTAGTTCAGCTAACTATAACTCGCGCCCCCGCAATGCACTGCTGATGACGTCACATATTACATCACTCATGACATGGTCAGTGACATCACTGATGACATCACTGATGACATCTCAAATGACATCCTCTCCTTGTTTTAAGGTCCCTAGTAAGAGCAACAGTCACTGAAAAGCAGAAAGCTGAGGATCTGAGAGACCGAAGAAGCATTGTGTTACAAAAAGAGAAAGGTCCCAGAGCACCAACTCCAGCTCCCCACTGCTATCTGATGGTATACAGATATCACACTATTAGATTGTCATTTGACAGGCTTGACACTGACATACACTTCAACTATAGAGTGTGAAGTTCTGAGCAGACGCCCCACTGCTTTCAAGCAGTGTGAGAAGCAAAATGATAAAATGATAATAACTTTCACTTATCATTCTTTGTGTTTTGGACTGCTTTGCAGGCGGACGGGTGGGTGGGGCTGCTGTGCAAGCAGGGCAGTAGAGGAGAGGTTTGCCCACTCCTGAATGCGCAATAACTGTTTGGTCGGCCCTCTCGGGCCGCCCAAAACAGTCATGCGCACTTTCCTCTTCTCCATGCAGGCTGCATTACAGCCTGCATGGAGAACTTGCCCACCCCTCCAGCCCCTGACTGAGCGCCGTGTCACAGTGCTCAGACTTAGGGGAGGAGCCTGGCTGCCTGCTTCCTGTTCCTGTGTCAGAAGCAGGAGAGCAGGAGCAGAGAAGACGCCGGACCCGGCGGCAGCAAGGTAGGTGTTTTTTTCCTCGCTTCCCTCCGCAATTGCGACCTCTCACGCGATACCTCCACCCCTCGCCCGTGACTCCCCGCGCCGACCCCCCCACCCGAGATCCATGCCAGCCGCGACTGCCCAATACAAAACTGGAAGTCAGACAAATCTTCACCACATGTGAACAGTGGGCATACCGACTCAATCTTGCAAAATGTAAACAGGAAAGTCTTTCTATTGTGGTTATATATGGCTTACTATATTTTAAGATTTTAACTAGGTCTGGGAGAAAGTTTAATTTCGCTGGCGAAATATGTCCAAGTCCCAAAATCTGTGTCATGTTAAATTCCCGAAATTTATCGAAATTTCGTATTAAGCAATTTTGTGCAACTTTTGTGTACTAGAGACTTGTTCACCAGGGAAATATCTCACGAGACATGTTTTGATATAACAGACCTCTCCGGTATCTCGCAAGACTTTTTTTAACCTTTATATTTCCCACATTTCACGCAAATGTGCAAAAGTCATGCAGGCCATATTTCACCTTAATCGTATAATTTCACGCTTTTATGGAATTTTGTGAAATTTCACAGGAATAAAATTACGCAGTGTCATCCACTTCCTAATTTTAATATGCGAGCCTGCAAAATGCATGTTGTCCAGAGTGATAAACCTCGGACCATCCTCTGAGGAGAATTAGTTAAAATCAGTTGTCCGCTGCATGGCCAACCCCAGTTTCACTCCCTACAGCCAGACTTCTGCTTTAGGAACTATTCGAACCAATGGCATATTATGCGGTTAACAGGTAGCTAAGATGTCTCAAGCAATAAGGTCCGATGTGCACAAAAAGCTAGATACAGGCGAGATGGCAAAGAGCACTTACAGTCACATTCCCAATGCCAGCAGCACAGATCAGCATCAGGCACCGCCACAGGAGGACGACCACTGGTGCACTGAATCATTGGTGGAGGCTAACACTTGATTTCTTCGATCACGACTGTGTTGTTTTCAAGGCATCAAGCCATTGTGCAGTTACACAGCATCCAGGTTTCATTGTGCTGCATTTGACAGGAAAAGAGAGGAGGAGGCAAAAGAGAGAGAAAGAAGAGAAGGTAGTAAGAGGTAGGCACAAATGAAAGTTGTCAGCATTAGAAGGTGTGAGGAGACCAAATAATGGTTCAGATATGAAAAAGGGAGAGACAAAAATAATAAAGAGGCAAGAGAAAGAATGTAGGAAGAGATAACAGAGATTGATGTGGATAACGCCAAAAGAGTGAAAGTAGAAAAAAAACAAATGGACGAGATAGAAAAACATATTAAGGAAGAACATGGATGTAAAAGTAAAAGGGAGAAAAGAAAATGTAAACATTTAAATTCAAAATGAAAATGGAAAAAATGGACAATACATAAATTAGTTGAGGGTTGTATTTGAAAGTTGATAGTAAATATGCATGGTGTATGTAGTGAAGCAGTGTTTTATATGATATTAATTATCACTCTTGAGTGTGGGGAGTGTCTCTTACTTATGAAAGTTGAAGTCTTAAGTGGGACATGATGCACCTCCCTCCCTCATAGATTTGCTTTGGCTGTATTTATTGCTGTGAGAGATGCTTACTTCAAATACAGCCATCTAAACACAACTCTCCCTTCCCTCTTACTTGTGTTATCCTCTGTCCCCTAGATCCCGCCCTTTGCCCCTCACCTTCTGTGCTACCTCTTCTCTTCCCCATGTCTAGCCCACCTCGCTGGTCTGCTCTTTCCCATGCAGAGTCTAGACTCCAGCCCTCAGCAGTCTCTGCATGGTGCCAAGCACCAAAGAGCATTTCAGCGTGCAGGAGCCCCATTTGCACCTATTGCCTGAACGCTAGTTCCACAACTATGTACCGGCCTCCCCATGCTGCTGCTGAATAGTGTTGCAGGTCTGATGCCAGAGTCCTCCCACCTTCTGTCAGGTGCCATTGCTCATTCTCCAATCCCATTGCCCAAACATAGTCGCCTCCCTACTATGATTCATGTATATGTGGCCAGTGCAGGTGAGCAGTGTTGCCCTGAAGTCACAAGCTTGTGACCTTTTGGGAGCCCCTTCTAACCCCGCTCTCCTGAATATTGATTCTTCTTGGACCTCAGCACCTCCCTCTGCAAAGTGTAATAGTGCTACCTCCATTCTGTCCCTCTCGTTCCTGGACCCTACTCCCTCCCCTCCACTCTGTGTCCTGAGAGCCTTGTGAATGGGATAAGTACTCATGAGTATAGACACCCTTATGTTATGAGAATGTTATCCCACATTTGCCTCTTCTGACACTCACTCACTCGTGGTCGCTGGAAGTAGGGGTTCAGGGTTATTGCAGCACCCCAAAAATAATAAGGCTGAAGTTCAGAAGGTGAAAGAGCAATAAAGATGCCTTTACATTGTGTTTTTATCTTGTTACGTTTGCTATGCATTTCAAGACAGAGGTCAAATGTCAGGCTCTGTCTTCTGACAAATTTATACTTATTCTTTTAACATGGGAATTGGTGAGACACTGTGCTCCAACTGACCCACTGACTACATGCCACAGTCTACCACCCTCCTGCTGAATGGGAGTGGTTCATTTGCTACACTTCTTCTTGACATGAGTTTTGGATTCTTCAGAATCCCTATGATTTCAGTGATGTAATATTGATGGCAGCACCCCCACTCTGAAAATTGTTCCAGCACCACTGCACTTACTTCGCAGCACAGGCTCCCTGCCCAGGCCTTAACACCTCCCTGTGCTGCATCATCCAGTGACTGTGTGTTTCTGTAAAGTTTAAATATGTTTAATATATATAGGGAAAGGCGTATTGAAGAATGAGTGGGTGTATAAGTGTCTGAATGGATGATTTAGTACGTGAGTGACTGACTCTACAAGTGAGTGATTAAATGTATCTTACTGAATGCATGGGTTAGTGACTAAACTGTGTGAATGTCTGTATCCGCCTGTCTGTTGGTTTGTAAGCAGCTGCATGGCTTTCTGAATAGCTACATGAGTGTCTACATGGGTTATTGATTGATTGTCTGAGTATCTGTATGGGTGCCTGAGTGTTTGTGTGGGTGGTGTGTGTGTGACTCTGTGCATAGATGTGTGAGTTGGTGATTCACTGGGTGCATGGTTTCAAGAGTGCATCTGTGATGGACTGTATGGGTGGGTGAGTGTGTGTATGGGTGTGTTAGTGATTGAATGTATATCTCAGTGGTACATGTGTGAGTAACTACATATGTGAAAGGCAGTATATATGTGTGTTGGAGTATATAAATGGCTATAAGTGAGAGTGTGTGATTGTGAGAGTGGCTGTATGGATGAGTGTGTACTTGTATCAGTGATTGTATAAGAGCGTAAGAATGTGCTAGTATTTGTATGAGTAAGTGAGCTGGTGTGTGTATAACTGTATAGGTGAGTAAATGGGTGTGTGATTAAGTTTTTTGCATGACTGACTAGGTGTGTGAGTACCTCTATGGATGAGTGGCGGTGTGTGAGTGTTTATATAGGTGTATGAGTGCATATGATAGTCCTGTACTGAGTGACTAAGTATGAGTGACTGTACGGGTGAGTGAGTGGATGTGTGTGTAGACCTAAGAATCAGTGAGTGGGTATGTAGTTTTTGGTGTTGGAGTGTCTATGGTTTTGAGAATGGCAGTCTGTAATTTAGAGTGGGTGTATCAAAAGTTATATTAGGGTGTGAGAAGATGCATGAAATTATCACATGGATGATGTCATCAGTGATGTAATTTGAGATGTCATCAGTGATGTCATCAGTGATGTCACTGACCATGTCATGAGTGATGTAATATGTGACGTCATCAGCAGTGCATTGCGGGGCGCGAGTTATAGTTAGCTGAACTAACTATAACGGGGGAATTTCTATGGTTTTGTACAAGTGAAATGTCCAACTAACTATAACTGTCCCTAAAACCTATGGTTTTTTCAGTGAATATATATATATATATATATATTACCTACTGGCAGTGGCCAGTAGGTAGTTATAGTTAGGACCTATTTTCCATAGGAAAAGCATTTATTGTTTTCCTAATAACTTTGGCGTCGTTTGACGAATCTTTGCAAAATTTTCAAAACTAGTGGGGTGCTCCGGTCAGCTCCTGTCTGGAAAATATCGGGGTGATTCGACAAGTGGGGGCCGAGAAAAAAGGGGGGTCCCAAAACGTGTTTTCCCCATGTTATTTTCCATAAGAAACTTTAGACACGGCTACAGCCCGAACTACTGAACGGAATTACACCACATTTGGCAAAAAGGTAGCCCTTGGGTCAGAAAAAAAACTTTTTTTTAAATGGTAGAAATCCGTTCAGTAGTTTTTGAGATATTAAAGGAAAAAAAACTTTATATATCTGGGCGGGACCTAACTACACAAGCATGAGCTTGGCTCTAATTGGCTGCCAACACTTCAATCCAGGAAGTGTTGGCAGCCATCTTGGTGCAATGCTTTTTAGGTCTCACCTAGCGACGCAGCGCAAGCGCTGCTCGCTTGGCGAGATCTATTGTTGACGATCTACCCAAACACCACTGCACTACCCTAAACCCTAAAACACTAAACCCCCAGCACGACCCCCTATACTACCCAAACACCACTGCACTACCCTAAACCCTAAAACACTACCCCAGCATGACCCCTATACTACCCAAACACCACTGCACTACCCTAAAACACTACCACCAGCATGACCCCTACACTACCCAAACACCACTGCACTACCCTAAAACATGACCCCCTACACTACACAAACACCACTGCACTACCCTAAACCCTAAAACACTACCCCCAGCACGACCCCTATACTACACAAACACCACTGCACTACCCTAAACCCTAAAACACTACCCCCAGCACGACCCCCTACACTACACAAACACCACTGCACTACCCTAAACCCTCAAACACTACCCCAGCACGACCCCCTACACTACCCAAACACCACTGCACTACCCTAAACCCTAAAACACTATCCCCAGCATGACCCCCTCCACTACCCAAACACCACTGCACTACCCTAAAACATCACCCCCTACACTACACAAACACCACTGCACTACCCTAAACCCTAAAACACTACCCCCAGCACAACCCCCTACACTACACAAACACAACTGCACTACCCTAAACCCTAAAATACAACTCCCAACACAACCCCCTACACTACACAAACACCACTGCACTACCCTAAACCCTAAATCTATCCCCAGCACGACCCCTATACTACACAAACACCACTGCACTACCCTAAACCCTAAATAACTACCCCCAGCACGACCCCCTACACTACCCAAACACCACTGCACTACCCTAAACCCTAAAACACTACCCCCAGCACAACCCCCTATACTACCCAAGCACCACTGCACTTCCCTAAACCATAAAACACTACCCCCAGCATGACCCCCCACACTACCCAAACACCACTGCACTACCCTAAAACACTACCCCAGCATGACCCCCTACACTACACAAACACCACTGCACTACCCTAAACCGTAAAACACTACCCCCAGCACGACCCCCTACACTACCCAAACACCACTGCACTACCCTGAACCCTAAAACACTACCCCCAGCATGACCCCCTACACTACCCAAACACCACTGCTCTACCCTAAACCCTAAAATACTACCCCCAGCACGACCCCCTACACTACACAAACACCACTGCACTACCCTAAACCCTAAATCTACCCCCAGCACGACCCCCTACACTACCCAAACACCACTACACTACCCTAAACCCTAAAACACTACTCCCAGCACAACCCGCTACACTACCCAAACACCATTGCACTATCCTAAAACCTAAAACACTACCCCCAGCATGACCCCCTACACTACCCAAACACCACTGCACTACCCTAAACCCTAAAACACTGCCCCCAGCATGACCCCTATACTACACAAACACCACTGCACAACCCTAAACCCTAAATCTACCCCCAGCACAACCCCCTACACTACCCAAACACCACTGCACTACCCTAAACCCTAAAACACTACCCCCAGCATGACCCCCTACACTACCAAAACACTACTGCACTACCCTAAAGCCTAAAACACGACCCCCTACACTACACAAACACCACTGCACTACCCTAAACCCTAAAACACTACCCCCAACACGACCCCCTACACTACACAAACACCACTGCACTACCCTAAACCCTAAAACACTACCCCCTACACTACACAAATCAATCAATCAATCAATCAATCATTTGTATAGCGCGCTACTCACCCAGAGGGTCTCAAGGCGCTAGGGGGAGGGGGGTCCGCTACTGTTCGAACAGCCAGGTCTTGAGTTGCTTCCTGAAGGAGAGGTGGTCCTGGGTAAGGCGGAGGTGGATGGGTAGGGAGTTCCACATCTTGGCAGCCAGGTAGGAGAAGGATCTTCCTCCCGTTGTGGCTCTTTGGATGCGGGGGACGGCGGCGAGGGCGTGGTTGGTCGATCGTAGCTGGCGGGTAGGAGTGTAGAAGGTCAGACGGTCATTGAGGTATCTGGGGCCTTGGTTGTGGAGAGCTTTGTGTGCGTGGGTGAGGAGTCGGAACGTGATTCTCTTGCTGACGGGGAGCCAGTGCAGGTCTCTCAGGTGTCCGGCGATGTGGCTGTGTCGGGGGATGTCCAGGATGAGTCGAGCTGAGGCGTTCTGGATGCGTTGGAGTCTTTTTTAAGTTTGGCTGTGGTTCCCGCGTAGAGGGAGTTGCCGTAGTCCAGTCGGCTGGTGACGAGGGCCTGGGTGACCGTCTTCCTGGTTTCGGTGGGGATCCACCGGAAGATCTTGCGCAGCATGCGTAGGATGTTGAAGCAAGACGAGGAGACAGCGTTGACTTGTCGGGTCATTGAGAGGGAGGAGTCCAGGTTGCGTGCGTGGTCCGTTGGTTTGGGTGCGTTGCCCAGGGCAGGGGGCCACCAGGAGTCGTCCCAGGCGGAGGGTGATGATCCTAGGATGAGGACTTCCGTCTTATCTGAGTTCAGTTTCAGGCGGCTGTTCCTCATCTATTCGGCTACGTCCTTCATCCCTTCATGTAGGTTGGTTCTGGCGGTTGTGGGGTCGTTGGTGAGGGAGAGGATCAGCTGGGTGTGGTCGGCGTAGGAGATGATGTTGAGGTTGTGTTGGCGTGCGATGGCTGCGAGGGGGCTCATGTAGACGTTGAAGAGGGTGGGGCTGAGTGATGATCCTTGTGGTACGCCGCAGATGACTTCGGTGGCCTCGGAACTGAACGGGGGAGGCGGACTCTCTGGGTTCTTCCGGTGAGGAAGGAGATGATCCACTCCAGTGCCTTCTCTTGGATTCCGATGTTGTTCAGGCGTTGCACTAGGGTGCGGTGGCAGACTGTGTCGAACGCTGCGGAGAGGTCCAGGAGGATGAGGGCCGCAGTTTCCCCGTTGTCGAGCAGGGCTCGGATGTCGTCGGTGGCTGCGATTAGGGCGGTCTCGGTGCTGTGGTTGGCCCGGAAGTCGGACTGCGAGTGGTCGAGGGATCCATTCGTCTCGAGGAAGGCGGCCAGTTGTCTGTTGACGGTCTTCTCGTTGACTTTGGCAGGAAAAGGAAGGAGCGAGATGGGGCGGTAGTTTTTGAGGTTGGTGGGGTCCGCTGACGGTTTCTTCAGTAGGGCGCTGAGTTCGGCGTGCTTCCAGCTCTCTGGGAAGGTGGCGGTGTCGAAGGAGGTGTTGATGATGTCCCGGAGGTGGGGTGCGATGACGGCGTCGGCCTTGTTGAAGACGTGGTGAGGGCAGGGGTCGGTTGGTGATCCGGAGTGGATGGAGTTCATCGTGCGGATAGTGTCTTCGGTGTTGATCGGGGTCCAGGCTCGGAGGGTGGAGGTGGGGGACGTTGGAACTCTCGAAGGGTACGTCGGCTGTGTGCTGAAACTGTTGTGTATGTCTGCGATCTTGCTGTGGAAGAACGAGGCGAGCGAGTTGCAGAGGTCTTGCGAGGGAGTGATGTCGTTGTTTCCGGCTCTGGGGTTCGAGAGCTCTTTGACGATGATGAAGAGTTCCTTGCTGTTGTGGGCGTTGTTGTCCAGTCGTTCCTTGAATGCGGTTTTCTTGGTGGTGTGGATCAGCTGGTGGTGTTTTCGGGTGGCGTGCTTGAGGGTGGTCATGTTGTCTGCAGTCGGGTCTCTGCGCCATGCTTTCTCGAGGGCCCGGCAGTTCTTCTTGGATTTCTTGAGTTCGTCGGTGAACCAGGATGCTTTCTTGTTGCCGGGTCTGACTGGGGGTCTTCAATGGGGCGAGGTCGTCTGCGCAGTTGGTGATCCAACTTGTGAGGTTGCTGGCGGCTTGGTTGGGGTTCGTTGAGCTGGCGGGAGGGTTCTGGCTCAGGGATGTGGTGAGTTGGTCGGTGGTGATCTTGTTCCAGCTTCTGCGCGGAAACTGTTGCGGGTGGTGGTGCGTGGTGGTCCTGCTGAAGCTGAAGTGGACGCAGCTGTGGTCTGTCCAGTGGAGTCCGGTGGTGTGGCTGAAGGAGATGTCCTTGCTGGAAGAGAAGACGGGGTCAAGCGTGTGGCCGGCGTGGTGTGTGGGGGTGGTCACCAGTTGCTTGAGTCCGAGGTTGGCGAGGTTGTCCAGCAGGGTGGTGGTGTTGCGATCGTTGTTGTTCTCTAGGTGGAAGTTGAGGTCCCCAAGGAGGATGTAGTCAGCCGAGGGGAGGGCGTGCGGGCTGATGAGGTCGGCGATGTCTTCGCTGAATTGTGTGCGTGGTCCTGGAGGTCTGTAGATGAGGGTGCCTCTGAGGGTGGTCTTGGGGTCGGTGTGTATCTGGAAGTGCAGGTGTTCGCCGGCTGTGAAGGTGTCGTCGGAGTTGGTCGTGATGCGGATGGTGTTCTTGTGGACGATGGCGATGCCTCCTCCGGTCTGGTTGGCGCGGTCCCTACGGGTGATCTTGTATCCGTCCGGGATGGCGATGGCGATGTCGGGCGCTGAGGAGGCGTTCATCCATGTTTCCGTGAGGAATGCGACGTCTGGTGATGTGGAGTCGAGCAGGTTCCAAAGTTCCACGGCGTGTCTGTGGACGGAGCGGGTGTTGAGCAGGATGCACTTCAGGTGGTTGCTGCTGGTGCTCGGCTTGGCGGGTGCGGTGCAGGTCCGGAGGCAGGAGAACTTGCAGGATTGGCAGGCGAAGGGTCCGTGGGTGCGTCCTGGGGTGGCACGGTGGCAGCCGGGGATACGGGCGGTGTTGAGTGCGTTGAGGGTGGCGGTGTCGTAAGTCCGGTGGGTGGGTTGGCTGCTGCGGGGGCCAGGGGTTTGGCACTGGGCGCGGTCCAGGCACGGACGGGCGCAGACGGGCTTGCCTTAGGCGCGCCTTCGGCGCGCCAGCGGCGCGGGCGCGCCGCGGCCGCCATATCTGGGGTGGTGGGAGGGAGGAGCAGCTGGGAGGCTGGGTCAGCGAATGGGCAGTCCGGGGGGCGGGGCCGTAGGGGACACAGCGGCGGGATTGGAGAGAGGCAGCGAGGGAGACAGAAGGAAAAGATGGACGCAGTACAGTGGGGGCAGCGAGGGGAGCAGCGAAAAAAGACGGGCACACAGCAATGGGGGCAGCGAGGGTACAGAAGGAAAGATGGACGCAGTACAGTGGGGGCAGCGAGGGGAGCAGCGAAAAAGACGGGCACACAGCAATGGGGGCAGCGAGGGTACAGAAGGAAAGATGGACGCAGTACAGTGGGGGCAGCGAGGGGAGCAGCGAAAAAGACGGGCACACAGCAATGGGGGCAGCGAGGGTACAGAAGGAAAGATGGACGCAGTACAGTGGGGGCAGCGAGGGGAGCAGCGAAAAAGACGGGCACACAGCAATGGGGGCAGCGAGGGTACAGAAGGAAAGATGGACGCAGTACAGTGGGGGCAGCGAGGGGAGCAGAGGAAAAAAACGGGCACACAGCAATGGGGGCAGCGAGGGTACAGAAGGAAAGATGGACGCAGTACAGTGGGGGCAGCGAGGGAGCAGAGGAAAAAACGGGCACACAGCAATGGGGGCAGCGAGGGTACAGAAGGAAAGATGGACGCAGTACAGTGGGGGCAGCGAGGGGAGCAGAGGAAAAACGGGCACACAGCAATGGGGGCAGCGAGGGTACAGAAGGAAAGATGGACGCAGTACAGTGGGGGCAGCGAGGGGAGCAGAGGAAAAACGGGCACACAGCAATGGGGGCAGCGAGGGTACAGAAGGAAAGATGGACGCAGTACAGTGGGGGCAGCGAGGGGAGCAGAGGAAAAAACGGGCACACAGCAATGGGGGCAGCGAGGGTACAGAAGGAAAAAAGGACACGATACAGTGAATCGGGGCAGTGAGGGAAAAACAGACAAAAGCGGGCACCGAGGCCAACAAGCAGAGGGCGAGCTTACCAGCAGCAGCGGCGGGCAGGACACCCCAGGCGGAGCTGTGTGGCGGGGGAGCGACCTACCTGGTAAGGTCAAGGGTCGCTCTCCTCACCGCGCAGCGGCCGCCATATATGGGGAGGTGGGAGGGAGGAGCAGCTGGGAGGCAGGGTCAGCGAATGGGCAGTCAGGGGGCGGGGCCGTAGGGGACACAGCGGCGGGATTGGAGAGAGGCAGCGAGGGAGACAGAAGGAAAAGATGGACGCAGTACAGTGGGGGCAGCGAGGGGAGCAGCGAAAAAGACGGGCACACAGCAATGGGGGCAGCGAGGGTACAGAAGGAAAGATGGATGCAGTACAGTGGGGGCAGCGAGGGGAGCAGCGAAAAAGACGGGCACACAGCAATGGGGGCAGCGAGGGTACAGAAGGAAAGATGGACGCAGTACAGTGGGGGCAGCGAGGGGAGCAGCGAAAAAAGACGGGCACACAGCAATGGGGGCAGCGAGGGTACAGAAGGAAAGATGGACCCAGTACAGTGGGGGCAGCGAGGGGAGCAGCGAAAAAAGACGGGCACACAGCAATGGGGGCAGCGAGGGTACAGAAGGAAAGATGGACGCAGTACAGTGGGGGCAGCGAGGGGAACAGAGGAAAAAAACGGGCACACAGCAATGGGGGCAGCGAGGGTACAGAAGGAAAGATGGACGCAGTACAGTGGGGGCAGCGAGCGGAGCAGAGGAAAAACGGGCACACAGCAATGGGGGCAGCGAGGGTACAGAAGGAAAGATGGACGCAGTACAGTGGGGGCAGCGAGGGGAGCAGAGGAAAAACGGGCACACAGCAATGGGGGCAGCGAGGGTACAGAAGGAAAGATGGACGCAGTACAGTGGGGGCAGCGAGGGGAGCAGAGGAACAAACGGGCACACAGCAATGGGGGCAGCGAGGGTACAGAAGGAAAGATGGACGCAGTACAGTGGGGGCAGCGAGGGGAGCAGAGGAAAAAACGGGCACACAGCAATGGGGGCAGCGAGGGTACAGAAGGAAAAAAGGACACGATACAGTGAATCGGGGCAGTGAGGGAAAAACAGACAAAGCGGGCACCGAGGCCAACAAGCAGAGGGCGAGCTTACCAGCAGCAGCGGCGGGCAGGACACCACAGGCGGAGCTGTGTGGCGGGGGAGCGACCTACCTGGTAAGGTCAAGGGTCGCTCTCCTCACCGCGCAGCGGCCGCCATATATGGGGAGGTGGGAGGGAGGAGCAGCTGGGAGGCAGGGTCAGCGAATGGGCAGTCAGGGGGGCGGGGCCGTAGGGGACACAGCGGCGGGATTGGAGAGAGGCAGCGAGGGAGACAGAAGGAAAAGATGGACGCAGTACAGTGGGGGCAGCGAGGGGAGCAGCGAAAAAAGACGGGCACACAGCAATGGGGGCAGCGAGGGTACAGAAGGAAAGATGGACGCAGTACAGTGGGGGCAGCGAGGGGAGCAGCGAAAAAAGACGGGCACACAGCAATGGGGGCAGCGAGGGTACAGAAGGAAAGATGGACGCAGTACAGTGGGGGCAGCGAGGGGAGCAGCGAAAAAAGACGGGCACACAGCAATGGGGGCAGCGAGGGTACAGAAGGAAAGATGGACGCAGTACAGTGGGGGCAGCGAGGGGAGCAGCGAAAAAGACGGGCACACAGCAATGGGGGCAGCGAGGGTACAGAAGGAAAGATGGACGCAGTACAGTGGGGGCAGCGAGGGGAGCAGAGGAAAAAAATGGGCACACAGCAATGGGGGCAGCGAGGGTACAGAAGGAAAGATGGACGCAGTACAGTGGGGGCAGCGAGGGGAGCAGAGGAAAAACGGGCACACAGCAATGGGGGCAGCGAGGGTACAGAAGGAAAGATGGACGCAGTACAGTGGGGGCAGCGAGGGGAGCAGAGGAAAAAACGGGCACACAGCAATGGGGGCAGCGAGGGTACAGAAGGAAAAAGGACACGATACAGTGAATCGGGGCAGTGAGGGAAAACAGACAAAAGCGGGCACCGAGGCCAACAAGCAGAGGGCGAGCTTACCAGCAGCAGCGGCGGGCAGGACACCA